>JBBBDQ010001130.1:1500000-1572500 GCA_037127315.1 Ascarosepion bandense | reverse complement strand
ATTAAAGCAAAATAAAAGTAAAAAAAATATTAAGATCCAAAAAAACGACTGGATCTGACATTTTATTTAATAGATACCACTTAAAAGTTTTTACTCAGTTTGCTTTCAATTTTGTAAATATTTGGGCAAAAAATAAGAAAACATTTATTTCCCACACCCGATCATTTTCAACATAACTTTGAGGACACACACACACACACACACACACACACACACACACACACACACACAGTGAGTGGATGCGAGAGAGAGAGAGAGAGATAGAGATAGAGAGAGACAAACACACACATACAAACAGATGTACATTTATATATAGGGATAGAAAGATAAGCTAGATTTTAAACAGAATGAGATAGATATGAACAAAGATATGAACAGAATCAGATAGATAGATAGATTTATGAACATAATGAAATAGATTGGAACATAATTATATATATATATATATATATATATATATATATATAAAAGATAGATATGAATAGACTTAAATATGAATACAATAACATAAACAGGTAGATATGAACAAGCTTAAATATGAACAGACTCAAACAAATAGATAGATAGATAGATAGATAGATAGATAGATAGATAGATAGGAACATATTTCTATGAGCACATTATGATACATAGAGAAAATTTGAACAAAATCAGATAGATAGATAGATAGATAGATAGATAGATAGATAGATAGATATAAACAGAATTATGAACTGAATTATATATATATATATAAGAGAGAGAGAGATAGAGGTAGAGGGAGAAAAATGAGCATACCTAGATATAGACTGAATGAGGCATATATATATATATATATATATATATATATATATATATATATATGTATATGCGCAGACTTAGGTATGAACAAAATAAGATAGGTACATATTGATATATAGAACATCTAAAAGAAAATGAAATTAAAAAAAAGTCATTGAAAAAAAAAAAGAAGAAATTTATGTAAAAAGTACCTAAGAGGGGAAATCAAACATAAATGTTGTTGTCATCTTTATGTTCAATAAATCAATAAATTAATAACTAATCATCAATATCAGTCTAGGCGCTTCTTCAATTTTCCTCATCAAGCAAACTTTTTTTTCTTTCAAACATTTCTCATAACGAGCAACATAAATAAACACAAACAGTTCAACAGTTGGGTCTGAAGAAGACTTACCGGCTTTTTAAAAATGAATCCCGTAAGCATTTTCCCGTTGTTGTTGTTTTTTCCTTTGTAGATATTTCAAAAAATAAACAAAGCAAAACAGATACGGTATCCCAACGTTTTTCTCCCCTTCTTTTTAAGTATTGTTTTTTACGAAATAAAAAAAAAAAAAATTTTCTATTAAACGTTGTTTCGAGACTTCTTCCTTTTCGTTAATTTACTTCTCTTCTGTTGTCTGAATCCGTAAAAATACCGACGACTTTTTTCTCGTTCTGTGCTGTATTTCGATTCGTAAAAGAAAGTTGATAGGTAGGAAGCGTCAAGAGAGACGATGTAGACTGAGACATTGTTAGGCGGAGTTGGAGGAAACAACCCTCGTTCTCTTTTAACGGAAAAAGATGAAGAAATAGTCCCCAAGAACCGAGAAAGAGGGAAGTTGAAGCAGAAAGAGGCAAAAATGAAACGAGAAGAGATCGGGCGCGAGTGTTTTTAAGTCGGCATTTGGACGAGCCGCTCACGCTTTCTTCTTTCACCAGCATCTACTCTCTCCCTTTCACTTTCTCTGCTTCTCTTAGCTGTGGCTGTAGTAACCTCTTTACCGTTTTTAGCGTTGGCAGAAACATTATAGAAAAACGGGAATGTGTAGTAAGAAGGAGGAGGAGGAGGAGGTGAAGGAGGAGGAGGTGAAGGTGAAGGAGGGGGACGTTTTACGCGCGTGGAACACGGACACACAGACACACGCAGGAAAGTCTGATAGGAAGACAAGATAAATTGAAGATCGTTGAAATGATATGACAACGCACGAAATTGCGTAGGGGGTGTAAGGGTATGGCAGAAAGTAACAGAAACAAAACAAAAAAAAAACCCCCAAAAAACCCACTCCCACATGCGAAGTGATGGTCATCCCCTCTCCAATCTACCCACACACACACCGGTGCGCTAATGTGTACACATCTAATACTAAACAACCCCAGCACATATGTGTTATACTCATAGCCTGCCGTCCCCTAAGCACTCATGCATCGACTAAATGATGACTAGTTTGGCGCAAGGCTAAATGGTAATTTTAGCAGTTTCCTGATAAGGAAACTTTTGGCATTCATTGAGCGATCACCCAGTGCTACTTTTGGTCGAAATTTCCAAATTCTTTTTATTAAATTAATTTTTTCAGGAAAATAAGTTTCTGATGTCCAACAACCTGTTATCGCTGTTTCCCAAACTGTTCCTAACACCGTTTTTTAAAGTAGTGTTAAACGTCAACATAAACAGGTGAATTTATTGACTAGTTTGTTTTAGGGCTTATGAACCTTTTCTCGGTTATTTCAAGCCAGGAAATATTTTAGCTTGTAAGAATCATTTGGAGATAATGGTTTACTGACACAAGTCCTACTAATTAACCCGTAGGTGGGAGAGAAAAGACAGATTCCGACTTTTCCCAAGTATATTTGTGCGTAAGGAAATATAGCTAAACCAACTGGAGTTGGAAATTGGAGAGTCGTATTCCAATTCCGAGCGGTTATATGTTACCGCCACATCAAAGCTTAAAGAAACTGGAATTCCCAAGAAATCACCTATCTTGGTACTGATCAGCCTCTACATAGCTTACCTTCGGTGATGGTTGGAAAACTGGTCTTTCAACGTGTTATGGCCGTAATCCTATTATACTACTCGGACTTCCAAGCATACTTGATATTCCTATGTGGTCAGCCATGTAGATACTGACCAGGGCTGACGTTGCTTAACTTAGTTTAGTATACGAGAACTGGTTTCTAAACTTGATATAGCCGCATGCGACAATAGATGAATGGCATATGCAGTAGTAAAACAGCTCGTCACCTTGCTCTTCAAAGTGGAGAGGTCCTGTCATTTTATTTTTTCTTAACTTCTGTACGAACACCAACCCTTTTTCACCGGTAGGAATTAGACATTGATCTCAGGTTCTGCGCTCACACGTGTCACCATAAACAATGGATGCAAACACGCAGAAGATAAATTGTCAGAAAATATACATTCGCATAAGACGTAACACACATGGTGCACGCAAAGGAACAGACACACGTCCGTTACAAACACGGCTGAAAAACGCCTCCACACGCGCTCACATACACGCATAATATATAAATTCAACACACGCAGCTATACAAACGTTTTGTATTTAGTTAATGTTCACGCCGAGTGCACAAGATACCGCATGATTATATTATAGTGAATTTTAACTCGTAAAACACCTTACATCCTTCAGCGTTATCTACCTTTGATCCTGCCGCTCATTCTACCCGTCAGCGAAATATGAATGAGCTGCTTGGATGAAGGATTCCCTGGTCCCCAGAGAACCATCACATTAGGACTTCTTTTGAACCTGAAATTACAGGGAGGCGAGTCTGAGTGCTTTTTATCTCTTTCTTACACACCTAACGTCGCGAGCGCACTAGACTGCACACGTCACAACGTTTAAGACATACACACAAAAGCATATTATATACTTTGAAACTACATTTGATTTCTGAAGTTAAGCAATATCGATTGCTGTCTTATTAAAAAAAGTGACAACCGTTGTTATACTCAGAATAACTAAAAGACAGCTGAAATTCATAACGAGGAAGAAGGGCTAAGAAAAATTAACACTCACAGGGAATATGGAGAACAATAGACATAGAAGAAGGGAACGAGTAAAGTTCTTGACGAGCTTTTGTAAATGAATGGCATAACGTGGGGCGGGAGCTTTAACAAAAAAAAAAAAAGAAAAGAAAAAGTGTTAAGGATTACAAGAGATAGGAAGTTTTGGAGAGCCATGACCACCCATATCATGAAGAGACGCGAAGAAGAAGAAGAAGAAGAAGAAGAAGAAGAAGAAGAAGAATCGCTTTCTAACACTAGATTCTATTGCTGAAGAGGATATTTATATTAAACACCTTCTCCGGAACTGTTACTTTGCTTAACAGATTCCCGAGAGGATGCTTCCCTGATCACTACAATCTTAACTTCTTCATGTCTAAGGTAAAATGTTATCTATCATGCATATTCTCATAATATATACATTTTATTTTCTTCTTATTACAACATTATTCAGTAATCTGCTCCCTTGATTGGCTGTTGTATTGGATAAAAAATATAAAAAAGAGATACTAGTAACCAGCTTGTATCCTTATGCCAGACACAGAAGAGAATAGCAAAACAACAGACGCAAAAATCCCATCAAGCGAACATTGATAAACTTGCTACACAGAAGCGGATGCCTACACACAGACACCTGCAAACGCCCAATATCTGGGAATCATAAGTGGCTTGTAAATCAATACTTAAATATCTACCTTTATACTTTCAAGATAACGACACAAGATAGCGCTTATTTACACTATTTACATTGTTCGGACTGTTATCCTCATCTTTGTTGCCATAATTCACCAACGTTTCGGTTGTTGTACACCGCTACCTACTTCAGGTGATTGGAATTTTGAACGAACCTATGTGAAGGGATTCTCGGAAAAATACAAAAATCAATGGTCTATATAATATCAGGACGACCTTCAAAAGTGGTTCAACATTTCGCAGACACCTCTTTCAAGTAAAACCTTCCATAGAGGAGAACTGCGTATGCCACCCTATGCAGCTGTAGAAAGAAATATAACAGGAGAAACTTGTCACGCCCTTAAGATAAAACTGCAAGAACATCCCAAAGCCGTAGCAAGATGGTCAAAAAAAAAAAAAAAAGAATTAATCGTAGCTGACCACATATTAAGAGGAAATTAAGTTAATTGTCCTCTGTGATATGAAGATAAAATAATAGACAGGTCACACCACTGGAAAATGCAAAAACTCAAGAAATCAGCGAATATACTAGGCCGCAAAAATCACCTAAGTCGACCAAGAGTAGAAATGAATACAGTATGGTAACCAGTAACATAGAGTCCTAGAGAAAAAACAATCAAAAACAAAAAAAGTCTAATATAAGCTGTAGTAAAAAGACGATGAGTGAAAGGTTAGGTTTATAAGTCCCAGAAATTCATACCCTGATGCACTCAAGTGGATAAAAGTGTTAGTTCAACCTAGTGATTTGAGCCAAAGAGTTGTGAGATTAAAATACCTACAGCAGAGGTGAACAAAAACTTTGAGAGTTGATTTAAAGGGAGATAACTGATATTGAGACATCTGAAAGAGACATGGTTTGCGGAACTAAAACAATCTACCCCTGTGAACGAAATAAAGGGTTTCAGTTTGAAATTACAATGAAGAAGCGGGAGCGTACAACGACCGAAACATCGCGAATATAGCAACAAAGATGAGGACAACAGTTCGAACAATGCAAATAGTGCAAATAATTACAATACCTAATCTCAGAAATATAGACAAATAAAATAGCGCTTATACTGGCTTAGACACACTTATTTCACTGGTCATTGGTAGTGTCACGATAACGAACGGCATATAATCCTCTGTGAGAGAAAACGAAACTCATTTGGACAAATATATTTAAATGCGAACATAGAGAACGGTTCGCGTAAACATGTAGGGTCTATTAATGAATCGTATTTAGCTTACATACATACATACATACATACATACATACATACATACATACATATCAATAAGTTAGTAGCTAACCTAGAGCCATCGGACCTACCAAGGTTTCACCAAATGGATCGTCAGGGCATTTGGTGAAACCTTGGTAGTTCTGTTGGCTCTTGGTTAGCTACTTATTTATTTGCTCTTCTATTGTATTGAGCGCTTCACGCGTTAGGTTCCTCGTCTCGGGTTTCTTTGTTCTTTCGATTAGTACTTTGACTAATGTTCAAGTGCTTAGTTCGTTTCTTTTTTTGTTTCCATTTTTTCCCCTCCGCGTTTATTCTTGGTGGGTTTTTCAAGACGGGTTCAAAGATAAATTTACAGTTATATATATATATAGCTTGAATAATCTGGACATATGTGTATTTATTTCTACTATGCAAATAAAATAAACTTTAAGTAAAGGACATACAACCAACACTAAATAAGGTTAGTTATGGTGCAGCAACAATATAAAAATATCAGTTGGCTGCTATTTCAGTAGCACGATAATATTCGTGTTGTATTATCTCCACGATGTTCTATTCAACTTGTAGCTGATTGAATTTGGAGTGACCGTCTTTTGCAATCTCTCTCTCTTTTTCTCTCTCGTGGCAGGCTATTTCAGCTTGTCTGCATCATTTCATCGCTGGTCGAGACACACTGAATTTTGTTTTCCACCCCAGTTTTATTAAAAAGACGAAAAACTGGGGTGTTAAAGTTGGGGACGGGATTTCTATTTTCCCCTCCCTATATACGTCTTAGCATCTCGAAATGTAAGTAATATCATTTAGCTATTTTGACTTACAATAGAAGAGGAGAAACTTACTCCCTGTTATTGTCTGTCTGTTCCTATCAGCTGTCCCTGTAATCAGTAAACAGGAAATCCTCAAGGCCGTATTTTGACCTAGGGTCACATATCGTCAAAACCAATTGACCAATATTTTAATTTGATAAATTTGCTTTCTTTTCACGGCAAAAAGAATTTTGCACTCATTGTATTATGGAATCTGTACTACTTTTCCCGACAAAAATAATTGTATTCTCCAATTTTAGAGAAATTTATTCTCATCTTGAAAATCACATAAAATTAATACCAAAATAGGGTTACACCATATATTGGATTAAAAATAAATTCATTAATATATATATATATATTATTATTATTATTATTATTATTATTATTAAGCTTACTTAAATATTAATGTTTAGGGTCGATTAGATAGGTTCTTAAGTGTGTTTAGTGAAGGAAATTTTCAGCAACAATCCTGCATATACATGTATGTGCTTGTGTGTGTGTGTGTGCACGCGCGTGCGTGTGTACATGTATAATGGCAAATATATGTCGTCGTCTTCTATGTGCCATGTCCGTTGAGAACGTAGGAGATAATGGCGTTCCACATCTCCCTATCTGTTGCAGCTCTTAACACCCTTTCTCTTGTTACCTTTCCCAAACACTGCTCTGCCTTCCATTTACCTAAGCCCATGAAGTATGTCACATATTGCTTTCCCCAGTAACACATTCTGTCTGTATGTTCTGTGAGTATCAGATTCTCCAAGCCCGCCTTCCTCATTACATGTCCGAGAAATTTCAGCTCTCTTTTTTTAATGTTAAGTATAAGTTTCCATTTCGTTTACATCCTATCCAAAACCTCGTTGTTGTTGACAGGTTCATTCCATGATATCCTCGGCATCCTTCTTTAGAACCCCGTTTCGACTGATTCAAGTCTCTTCTTCATCTTTGATGAGATTGTCTAGCATTCGCTGCCATATTAAAGAAAAAACATCACATAACAATACAGTACTTTCTTCTTTGTTTTCAGCGAAGTTTTTCTGTCTTGCAATACTTTACTCGACATTTGGAATGCACTCTTGGCCATGCTAATTCGCCTTCGGATCTCAGTGTCACAGTGCCAAACCTCTGTTAGAACATTTCACAAGTATTTAAATTTCCGTACCTGTTTGATTTTAGTATCCCAGGATGGTAGGTGGAATTTTGATCTTCCCTTTTTACTGATAACCATGCATTCAGTCTTCTTGTAATTTATATGTAGTCTTTTCTTTTAGCTTTTTTTTAGCTATCTTCCGAAGGAGGACTTTTAGTTTCCTTTCCATGTCTGCTATTAGCACTGTGTCATCTGCCTATCAAATATTGTTCAGAATATGGCTGCCAATGACAAATCCTGGCCGGACTTCTAGAGCTCTCAGAATTGCCTCGCTGTATAGTTTAAATAAATCTGGTGAGAAGACACATCCTCGTCTTACAACCCTTTCTGTTTTGTATATCTTCTGAACTGGTTTTCAGGCAGTTTTCTACCGGTCAGTCAGGTAAGTGCCATACGTGATACACGCTTAGGCGATCATGTCTCGAAAGAGACATGACTGACTGGGCAGAAGATTATCCCGCAGTAGGTTGCCATTGCTTTCTGCGGTAGACTGGTTGCCGACTAAGGCTACAGAACCCAATCTGTCCTATTATTTAACCCATAACTGGAGGGAAGAGACGGATTAATACCTTCCCCAAGGGTATTTGCGCGTAAGTGAATGCAAGGAATTTGAGTAGAATTCGAACTCGGCTTCCCGATTTCTCGTTCCTAGTCGATATCCACTGCACCACGACGCACATCTCTCTGCCGGTACAGGTTCTTAAATTACTCTAATGTCTTTCCAGAATATGTGAAGGTTGTCGAGCCTCTCAGTTAAATTTTCGTGGCATACTTTGTCAAATTGTTTGGCGTAGTCTATGAAACACAGTTACACCACCTTCTGCATTTGTATTGCCTTTTCTGATAACATTTTAAGCATAAAGATCGGGTTCCTTGTTTAAATATCATTGACGAAACCGCACTGCTCTTGTCCATTCTCTGGCCTGATTCTGCTGCAAGCTCTATTCATCAGAATACGAATGGTTAGTTTTGTTAAGTGACTCATTAAGCTGATTGTTCAGTGGAGTTCATATTACTCTACGTCTGGTTTCTTAGGCAGTGCTATAAAACTCTATCTGCTTATATTTCATTCATTATTTCTATATTTTTGTCAGCATCTCCATTTCAATGCCGTACGGTCCTGTTGCTTTTTTTCTATTTAGTATGGCAAGAGCAGCTACCACTTAGGATTTGAATATTTCCGGTCCGTTGGTATTTTTGTGTATTGCCAATTGCTCTCTCTTGTGGAAGAGATTTTACTCTTTATTCTTTCAGTTGCTGAAGTATTTTACTCCTGTAATATGAGCGTTCTAGCCTTGGATTTTATTCATACTGTTGAGAAGAATGTTTTTTGTCCCGTTAGTTCTTTTATGGTTCATCCATGTCTCTCTTTTATTTTTTTTAGTTATGTTCAGTTATGCCTTGATTGAATAAATTATGTCAAAACTAAAACTGTTGAAAATATTTTTCATCTTATCATAGTCATACATTGGCTCTTTATATATATATATATATATATATATGACTCTTCAGAAATGAATGGAGTTCTCTCTCTGACTGGCGTCTGTATACGCGACTTACATACAAGACGTTAAAATTTCCCTCCTCTGACCCCCATGCGCCTATGCCTTAGAGAGTAGAGACTCCGACTGACACCAAATCAGTCGAGTTTCGATCCCGGCCAGAAGCAAGTGGATATGTCTAGCCACACTGATGAGCTGTGATACAGCGAAACGGGCTTGTACGTGGATGACTAATATATATATATATATATATATATATATATATATATATATATATATATATATATATATAGGTGTGAGTTTGTAACCCTGGGTTTCACGCTCTTGCGAATCGTCAGATAAACTCTCTGCCTCTCTCTCTCTCTCTCTCTATATATATATATATATATATATATATATGTGTGTGTGTGTGTGTGTGTGTGTGTGTGTGTGCAGCTTTCATTAAAAATGACAGACAAGGTGTGATGGTTAAGTTTTTTTATGTAAATTGTAATGCGATCTTATGATTTCTTTCTTTTGAGGACATCTTCTTCTTCTATGTGCCATGTCCGTTTAGGAAGTAGGCGATCATTGTTCTCCACGTTTCCCTATCCATTGTGGTTCTTAGTATGTTTGCTCCTGTTACACCTCGTAAGCCCCGTTCCGTAATCCACCTGATCAGGCTCTGTAAATATGTTATCCGCTGCCTTCCTCTGTCTCTTTTTCCTTTTATCTGGCCCGTCAGTATCAGGTTCTCCAAGCTCTCCTTCCTTATTGCGTGTCCAAGGAACTTCAGTTGTCTCTTCCTGATGCTCAGTATCAATTTCCATTTTGTTGCCATTCTTTCCAACACCTCATCGTTGCTTGCATACTCAGTTCCACGATATCCGCAGCATCCTTCTGTAGAACCACATTTCCGCTGCTTCAAGTTTTGTCCTCATTTTCGATGTTTGTTTATCCGAGCGCTTTCGGCGATACTTTTAGCCATTTTTGAAGATGAATATTCTCAATTCAATCTTATTTAAAAACACACCAAACCCAATCCGGAACATACTTGTTGACAACACAAATATCGTGACATCATCCATATGCAAAAAAAAAAAAAAAAAAAAAAAGAAAAGAAAAAAACACTAAAAATAATGGAGGCGTTATTAATAAAAACAAAAAGCCAACACTCAATAACATCAACTACGAACATGCTAATAACATTCTTATCGTGTTCGGTACAGAACACATACCACTACTCCTCATTATACATAACACCACTTACATTCTTTTACACGTAAAATAAAATTCATCCTCGAAAATGGCTAAAAGTATAGCTGAAAGCGCTCGAATAAACAAACATTTAGACACTTTTTATATAATTTATGTAATCAAAAGAAAGTTATCATAAGATCACATGAAAAAATTACATAAAAAAATTCAATCATCACACCTTGTCTGCTATTTTAATGAAACCTGCATAAAAGAAAGATTGCTGTCCAAATATACAATATATATATATATATATATATATATATATATATATATATATATATATATAACATTTGATATACTATCCAGGTAAAATCCGATAGAGACAAACTCAAAAGAACTCAATGTTAAATTCATTCATTTAATAGAGTAATATAATTTAGAAAATATTTTTGATTTATTACAATTAGAATAGAGCCGCAATAATAACATGATTATGCGGTGAAATATGTATTACCCATTGTAACTGTAATAAATCAAAAATCTTTTATATATATATATATATATATATATATATATATATAAGATTCTCGAAGATCCAGGCTAGTAAGACTACAATTCTACTGTATAAAGAATATAAAGTTTATAATAGGAATCTATAATTTCAGAGTGCAAATAAAAGTTCAGTAATTGTTTGGAAATTACAAACAAACACACTCACTCACACAAACACACACATACACATATATAAATAATGAAAATTATTGTTTTAAGGCGTATTATATTCATGGTTAAAAGTACTCAATATGAAGGACAGAGCGTGTTTAAAGAGTGGACAATAATATCAACGTTGATGACAGTTTGTTTCTTGTTTGAACACAAACAAGAAACAGACTACATTCCAGCATGAAACAGGCTGTCACCACACAGTGCTAACCTTAGTGTATTCTATTCTATTCTATCTATCTATCTATCTATCTATCTATCTATCTATCTATCTATCTATCTATCTATAAACATATTACATATAATACATTTTGAAATATTTGTATATGTTATATATAAAATTTAATGAATATAAGAAATCGTATATATATATATATATATATATATATATATATATATATATGTGTGTAAATTCAGATAAAACTTAGTAGGGAAATAGCCATTTTCAACATGTCACTTTAAGGCATGCATTCTTTGACCCCTTCTAAACAGAGAATGAAGAAAATTCCAAAGTCCAAAGTTTAGTTTAAGTGAAGGAAAGGGTTGAGATGTATTGGTTTTCTTTGGGTTTGGCTGGGGAAAGGAGCCAGTAGTAATTATTCCTTTGTAGTGGTAGGTATGTGGCTTGACCCTACGGTTAGCAGGGTATGGAGGTAACTGCTAGGTCAACTTAAAAAGAATTTGCAATTTTTTATCGGCAATAACTGGGGATATAAGATAATTATTGTCATTTCTATTTCTAATTATTGTAATTTATATATATATATATATATATATATATATATATATATATATATATATATATATATATATAAGAAAAAGTGCGACAGGTCGTGAACGTTTTGTTTAAAGTGTAGCTTTATTGTGCCTATTATTATAATTATTACTTGCTTTTTGTATGATATTTTAAGTGTTCCATAATGGTATTTGTGTCGCTACACGTGTTTCGAGTCCAAAGCTGGTTCTCTTCAGGCGAATAATCCTGTGACTTCACATGTCGAGATCCGTTTTCTTTTTTGATGACCAAAGTATCGTGTATAAATAGATGTCAAGTGGTAAGTAGGACAAAAAGTTCATATGCGTGCGCGCGTGTTGGTTTTTTCCACACTCGCATGTTAAGTTTCTTCTGTCATCTTCCTTGATCGTAAAAGTTTTTTCACTGACTTGCGAAATTTCGTCTTTAGACATCAAAATTGTTTTTAGCGATTTTGATTCAACTCTACAGGTCATTAAGTTCTTTTTATTGATTTTGGAATACTATTTGAATTTAGCGTGTGCGTGATTTTTTTATTTTTTTTTTTGCTTTTATTATTTTTTTATCGTGTTTAAATTTCGTGTGTGTGTGTGTGTGTGTGTGTGTGTGTGTGTGTGTGTGTGTCTTAGGTTTTCATGTTATTTTGTTGAAGAAAGGCATGTATTTTTTTATAAATAGTTCTTCCTGCATCATGAGTGTGTCATAATCTGCATTTTGGTAGATAGGCATTACTCTGAATTTATCTCCACTGCATTCATATAAATGTTCGGAGACATATAATTTTCTGTTATTGGTTAGTTTAATGTCTGCGGATGACTGCGCTCTCACACCCTAATTGTGCACTCTGGAAGAATGGTAGACTTTGAATAACAGTAACTACTCTAGCATATACGCATCGTTCATTCAGAAATGAATTAGAACACTCTCAGCTATTGGGCGTGTATGATAATAATATACGCGCTAAAAAGCCTGCCTTCTCCTACTGAGGTAGAATCGCCGACTGACGCCAATTCGGTCGGGTTTCGGTCCTGGGTTAAAAGCAATCGAAGTCTAACCGTGCTGATGAACTGTGATACAGCGAAACAGATCCGTTTGCGGATGACTATATATATATATATATATATATATATATATATATATATATATATATCGTGCTATATATATATATATATATATATATATATATATATATATAATATGAAATGTTAATTTGCTAATTCAACCCATTGATATACGTAAAATTATATCATTTACCGTATGTCGTAATGAACAGAATTTCTGACAATAAATTGGTTGATTGTTGTCTAATGAAATAATTATTGAATCAGAAATAATAATGTTCCATAAATATCGAAGATCACTTTTCATTTCTTATCGAAAATCCGGAAGAGTGGGAAGTTATGCAACTCAGTATCTACCTTCGATATATATATATATATATATATATATATATATATATATATGAAATAATGATAAAAAGAAAACATTTATTTAACCATGTGTTCCGTTGTCCTCTGGTGGATATTATCAAGGCAAATGCGATGACGAAATGTGTCGGTTAAAAATGGTTTCCATTTGTCTTTATTTCATTTTATCTTTTTATAGATTAATTTTTATTTATATCTAATTTCATCCACATACCCTTCTACACACACATACGGGTGCACACACACACACACACACACACACACACACACACACACACACACACACACACACACACACACATCAACATAGTTGATTCTTGTTAATGTTGATTACCATGTTGGCATCCCTCAACGTGTCTTCGATATTCGTGGTCTTTGAATGACACTCACAGTCATAAATCTGGGGTTTTAGATGATAACATTTTGGGTTTGGCGTGATCATAAAATATTTTCCCCACACTCTGTTTACATTGGCCATGTGGAAGAAGTTCTACTGAAGCATGTAGGACTAAATCCTCGATCCATGTCTTAACAAATCTTATCTCGGCTGTGGCTCTTCAGAAAGAATAGTTAAAGAACTGAATAAAGAAAAACTGGCAAAGGCCATTTTAAGCACTTGGCTGACAAGGCAATATCTGCTGCCTGCTTCAACTTCCCCACTCTCCAGCAATGCTCTTTGTCAATGATTAGGGCATCATTTGGAATGTTAATAACACTTCCAAAAGTTACAGACAAAATACATTCAAATTTTTCTTTCTTTGTTTCCTTGATGTCGCTAACACAGCTATTCGACGGATCAGTTCATCAGTCTTCCTCAAGTAATAAATAAATAAATAAATAAATATTCATTCATCCAGGAAAAATGACGGCAGAAATAGGTGGGCATTAATATAGCGACCTGCTGCTTCCATTTCTTCGGGGTTAGATATACATCAATAACCATGTACTTTTGAGTCCGAAATAGATATCACTTCGAAAATTTTGAAAAAAATATTTTGACCTAAGAAATTTGTATTCTATCTACTGCTTATTAATAAATTCAAGGAATTCCACTCTTTCATTCTTTATGTGTCTGTTGCTCAAAATCGCGGTAACATTGTAGTCAACTGATTATTTACGGATTAATTTCCCCTTCATAATGAGATGATCTTGATTTGCAATCGAATATTGACTAAAATATAATGATATTTTTACCTTTTCATATTCCAACATCTTTCTATTACCCACCCCCTTTGATATTATTATATTTTAGCATTTCTTAATCTGGTTATTTTGTAACATTGTGCGTATAAAATAAAGGAGGATAATCTATGTTTGGATGTGCGTTGTGGTGCAATGGCTATCGACTCGGAACGACAAATCGGGGAGCTGAGTTCGAATTTCGGTTGAATTCCTGACAAGCATTTACGCGCAAATACCCTTCGGAAAAGTATTAATCCATCTCTTCCCTCCATTTATGGGTTAAATAATAGGACAAATTGGATTCTATAGCCTTAATTTTCTGCCCAATCAGCCAGGTCTCTTTCGAGACATAATCGCCCAAAGCATGTATCACGTGTGGCACTTAACTGAATTTATGGTTAAAGATTAAGAAGGAAAACTTCAAAGGGTCAGTTGACCTCAAGAAAAGGATAAAAAGAAGCAGGATGAGGCATAAGCTTTCAGTGACCCGTGAATTGACGAATCAATAACTAGCGAAAAAGCAGGATTTCCTAGTAAAAACGAGTTTCTTTTACCAAGATTTTCCTGTAAGAATTTCGCTTGGTATCAAATAAAAAAGTTTCAAAATATTAGAATATTTCACTCATCATCAAATCCTCTCAGTATAATTTCCCTGTTGCGAAACAATTAAAGTAGCCAATAAATGCATATATGTTTTGCTATTTGTTACTGACAGAAAATCTTGGGGAAAAGTCGGCTGATTTGACTTTTGGTAAGAACAGTGCTACTTTGGTGTATTATGCTAAAGACAGTTGTAGAAAGTAACGTAATGAGACACCCAGTAAAACCTACTATGAATGAATGACCGATCGAGCCGCATATGATTTCGTGACAATATCACAATTATTAATTAAGACAATTTGCGTCAAGGATAATAAATTGTTTTCTTTTCAGAGTTTCATTTTGTGGCTCGATATTAAAAAGCGTGGCGTTGGATTAAAATCTGGCATCATTATTTCAGTTGGAATTTTGTCTAAGTTTATGTTTCTTTCGCACTAAAGGCCCTGGTAAACGTACGAAAATACACGAGAAGTAGGGAAAGAGTTAAGAGAGAAGTCATATATTCTTGACACCGTCAAGAAGATTACGAGTCAGAATATAGCAAACCGCAGTAAACAGAAAACAGTAAAACCACAGAGATTTAGCTAGTCTGGCCTAGAGGCCTGTATATCGTTTTACGCACATTTGCCGAACACGTTTCAAAAAGGTACTGCTATAAATACTTGACATGAAGTAGATTTTTTGTTGAGAAAAAGAAAAAAAAAAACACTCACCGTGTACTTATCGATTTTTGGAAGAGTTATCAAAAGTACGCATCAAATTTAAGTCGGGGCTTTCATACACCATACAAGACCATCTTACAAATATATATATAAAAGACAAGAGCCTTTAGAAGAGAAAAGAGCCTTTAGAAAATTCTTATTGCTATCTTTCCTAAACCCTTTTCTACTATCCGTTTATAAAGGTTAACTTCTACTCCAACAGTTTCTTTCCTCGCACTTCCCGACTGTGGAATTCTCTTCCAAACGATTGCTTCCCCGACGGCTACAATCTCCAGGAGTTTAAATGTAAGGTCAATAGACACCTCCTAACACACTAACCTGCTCCCATTCTATCAAGCACTCTTCCCATCTGCCCAACCCTCATCCTCGCTATCCTTACTCATCTGTCACCTTCCTCCTGTCATTCCCTATGTCTAACCACTCCTTCTCTTTACCTTCCCCTATGTAGCCCCATGCGCAATAGTGGCAGTGGAATGCCTTGCTTGGGGTGAGATGATTAAAAAAAATAAATAAATAAAAAAATAAGCATTCTGTTGTTTTTATCTGTCCTGTGAGCATCAAAATTTCTAAGCCTGCTTTCCTCATTAGAAAGCGTAGCGCTGGGTAAACGTTAAAATCTGGCATCATCAATTGAGTTGGAATTTTGTCTAAGTTTATGTTTCTTTCGCACTAAAGGCCCTGGTAAACGTACGAAAATACACGAGAAGTAGGGAAAGAGTTAAGAGAGAAAAGTCATATATTCTTGACACCGTCAAGAAGATTACGATTTCTTTTTTTATTTATATAAATCTACCCCGACACACATATAGGATTAATATGGAGTTTTTTTTACTTAACTATGCAGAGTCATACCAACTTCAAAGCTTCGTGAAGACACCATTATGATATGCTCCCTTTTCGGGGCTTCTTTTTTCAATATGCGAAACTAAAAAAAATAGCAGATTTAGAAAAGCCCCGAAGATTGAGGATATATTAATGGTGCCTTGACGAAACCTTGAAATCGGCATGACTCTGCTCAGCTAAGTTACAAACTTCCCACATTAATTCTATTAACGCTCCATCTCTATCTCCTTTATCTAACACTTTACGACAAAAAAACCTGCTTTCCAAAAATGCCTTTCTAAAACCACTGATAAAACAACAATCTCGGCACTAAGCATTATCACAACTCAACACACATACTCTCTCTCTCTCCCTCTCTCTCTCTATATATATATATATATGAGGGCTGATGAAAATTCGAAAATTGATGCTATAAAATTAAAAGTACAGCACGTATCAATTTAAATGTCTTCGATGTAGTCCTTTGTGAAGCAACGACCTTTATCCAGCGTCATTTTCATGAAGGGGAGCATTCCTGAACCTCGGTTGCTGGGATAGCGAGCAGCAGCCTCATCGCATTCTTTTGCTTCGGCGTATTGACATTTTTTTGACTTTTAATTCGAATTTGATCTGAAGATTCTGGTACTTGGCCAAAAACTGTTGCCCATGATATGGTCACTGATAGAAAATCTGAGGTGTAGTGAGACGCAAACACTTTCCTTCCAAGCGCTGGTAGAACCAACGAATATCAGCGAGAATATCTATCTATCTATCTATCTATCTATCTATCTATCTATCTATCTATCTATCTATCTATCTATCTATCTTGCCGCCTACCGATTAACTTCGCTTAGAGGTAATTCTGACATTGTCGGACTCTCTGCCTTTGGGCGGAGACTGACCCAGCCGAGGGAAAATGAGACATGCAATTTTTGGCCGAGTTATATGGCTCGGATTACCCACATTAAAAAGGTCTTGGACCGCATTTTGTTTCAAGTGGGGAGGAAGATTAATACTGATGTATGTATACGTATATACATGCGCATTTACGCATCGTTCATTCTGTAATTAATTCGAACACTCATGGCCACTGGCGTGTATTCACATTGTGTATATAACAAGCTAAAATCTACCTTACTCCACCGAGCGCGCATAACTTAGAGATAGAAATCAGCGACTGATATTAATTCGGTCGGGTTTTAATCTTGGCTATAAGCAATCGGATGTCTAAGTTTACATATGAGTTGTGATACAGCGAAACAGGACTGTCTGTAGATGACTATATATAGTAAATAGTTATACAATTGAAGAATATTTTACATAATAGTATACATATACAATTTACTATCATACACACACACACACACACACACACATATATGCGTGTACATGTATTTATATATATATATATATGAAAAAAATTACAATGTATATATATGTGCGTGTATATATATATTTATATATAAATGCAGGAGTAAAGTATTCTTCAATTATTATATAGTATTATATCGTATTATTATATCGTAGAACAATTTACAATGAATATATATTGTAAATTGTTTAATAATTGTATCTAAATGCACTGCTAATGATTTTATTGTAGAAATACACTGTAAATAATTCATTTTAAATGGTTTTAAAATCGGAAACAATAGTTCAGTGATCAGGGATTGAAATCAGGGAATTCTTAGAGTTCTAACACCGGTGTTAAATCATGGGCTGTTTTCTTTTATTTTATTTTTTATCAAAAACTATATTCAACTTACGGAAACATAATACTCATTTCTCGATTTGTAAACAGTGCGATTCTCATTAGAATGCCTCAAGCCATATCTACTCGTCATCAGTGTGCAGCTCTATAGCCGTTGGTTCGTAGAGGCAACAGATAGAGCGGTCTAACGGTCAAGTTGCCGAAGGGAAATCGAAGCGGATGTCGGTTCATGAAAATCGATCAAAAGGATCAAACATGGCGCGCCCTCGTCGAAGTAACGAAATGATCCAAGAGCGGCAATCAGCCATTGGCTCAAGGCCAGATTTCTTCTGAACCTTGCGTTTCGGCAAAATTTGTTTTCTATGCGTAAACGGCTTGAAGTAAAAATAAATAAACCAGAAAAAAAAATCAACTTGTTTTTTTTTTTTATCCTCTTATCTTTTAGGTCGTTATGCAAAATGAAATATATTCCGCTTGAAGGAATAGATGGTGATACAGCTGTCTACTGAGCTGATTAGTAGAGAGAGACACGGGAAAATGTTTTGGAAATGTGTTCAATAGTTGTAGGATCGTTCGAGCTAACGAAGCCAACTATTCACACAGAATCATAAATATATAGAATAATGAAAAGTAAAGATCACGGCCTGTTGTGTAGTACTTTACAACCGAGGATGCCATCCTGATTAGGAGCCCCCGGGCAGTGATTTTTGTCCCTTACTATCTGATCAACATTTGCTTTTTTCTCCCTACATTTACATATGTTAAAACTAAGCAGAACTGACTATTAAAGAATGAAAATTATTCGTGGATTTTGACGTCATTATACGCTCTTCTTTTTTATCAAAGTGCGAATTTGTTTTACACAGGCGAAATCTCGGAAAACACTATATAAAATTCACTATTTTGTATTCAAATGTTGAATATGTTAAAATGATTCAGCTTTTTAACAAAACTGAAAAAAACCCATTCAAGTTGATCTTAAAATTACCGCAAAACATTGCTGTTTTATTTAAGATGTTAATCTATTATTACATGCCTGTAATTTTTATTCAAGTGCAATTTATTTATTTTAAATTTTACTTGTTGAATTGTTTGCCTATATCCATGATTGTACATAATTAGCTTACAATAAAACGTGTTGTCCTCATTTTTATTGCCATGTTTACGACGTTTCAACCTTTGTAGTGTCTGGCCTTCTTCAGGTGCTAAGAATTTCGGACCGAAGTTTTTATTTTGATCGTTGGGGTATATCATTTTTATCCCATCTGCAATATCACTTCTGTGTTGTTATCTTCCTTTTACCCAATTTTTCAAGTTATTTGTTCACCATTGCTGTAGCCAGGTATTGAAATCAAAACTCTGAGTAAAGCCGCTGAAACTTACTAACGCCTATATCCACTGGGCCATGAGTCCTAGAACATGAAGAAGGCCGGAGCATACAGCGGCCAAAACTTCGTAAACATGTCAATAAAAATAAAGACAACAGTTTAAACAGTGTAAATAATGTAAATTCTACGTCAAAGAATAGAAAAATAAAATGTGTATTTTATATGAAATTTACCTAATGAAAATTTAGATACATTAGAGTATAGCCTTGTGTCATAGATTCTGGGGGCGTGTCTTAGATTGTACGGGTGGCACAAGATCCTTGCATTGGTGCTGGAAAGGGTTATCAGTGGGCAGTAATTACTTCAAGCGTTGCAAAATAGGTTAATAAGGTAATTGTAAACGAATTATTAAGTAAACGGCAAATATATGTCTATGACCATATCACGTTGAAACACTAGTTCTTGTATGATCATCGAATTTAAGCAAGGTCGAACCTGATCAGTACATAAATGATTGACTGCATGGTAATACCTTCTTCTTCTTCTTCTTCTTCTTCTATGCGCCGTGTCCTTACAGGGTGTAGGCGATCGTGGCCTTTCACGTCTCCCTATCCCTGGTGGCTCTTAACACGCTTTCTGCTGTAACACCACGTAACCCCCATTCTGTCATGCACCTGCTCAAGCCCTTGAAATATGCTATCCGCTGCTTTCCCCTGTCTCTTTTTCCCCCTACCTGGTCTGTTAGTATCACATTCTCCAAGCCCTCCTTCCTCATTGCATGTTCGAGTAACTTTAGTTATATTTTCCTGATACTCAGTATTAATTTCCTTTTCGTTTCCATCCTTTCCAAAACCTCATCATTACTCAGATGCTCGGCACATGATATTCACAGCATCCTTTTGTATAACCACATTTCAATTGCTTCAAGTTTTTCCTTCATCTTTGATGATATTGTCCAGCATTCACTGTCATATTGATCAACTGACATCAAATAGTAACCCAGTACTCTCTCCTTTGTTTCTAGTGAAAGTCTCCTGTCTCTTAATACTTTACTCAGTTTCTGCTAATTCGCCTTCGGATCTCCGTGTCGCACAGTCCGTCTTCTGTTAGAACACTTGAGAATACCAAGTTCTCTAAGTTTGGATATGTGGGTGGTTTAATGAATAAAGGCTTGGAATTGGAACTCATCCCTCCTATATTCGCTTACGCGCAGATACTCTTGGGAAAGATCAGAATCCATCTCATTATCATAGGGTTAATTATATAGTAATTATATCAGTAAATTATTATTATTTCTATAAAAGTTATTACAATCTAAAAAATAATTTCTTACTTTAAATAACCCGCAAAAGGTTGATATAGAAGAAAATAATAGGTCAATACAGACGTGCATATAATTTTGCATTATTGGAAGTAAAGAAGAAAGACGACATCCCAAAACCCGCTCTGTCATCTACCTGCTCAGGCCCTTCAAATATGTTATCCGCTGCTTTCCCCTGTCTCTTTTCCCTTATATTTGACCTGTGAATATCAGATTCTCCAAGCCTTCCTTCCTCATCACATGTTCCCAGGAACTTCAGCTGTCTCTTCCTGATGCTCAGTATTAACATTCTTTTTGTTTCCATCCTTTCTAAAACCTCATTATGGCTCACATGCTCGATTGATGATATCTGCAGCATCCTTCTGTAGAACCACATTTCAATTGCTTCAAGATTTCTTTCATCTTTGATGATATTGTCCAGCATTCACTGCCATATTAAAGGACAGACATCACATAGCAATCCAGTAATCTCTTCTTAGTTTTTAGCGAAATTTTCCTGTCTCTTAATACTCTGCTCAGCTTCTGGAATGCGTTCTTGGTCATTCCAATTCGCCTTCGGATCTCAGTGTCGCACTTTCCAACTACTGTTAAAACACTTCCCAATAACTTAAGTTTTTTTTGTACTTGCTTGATTTTAGTATCCATAATATGTAATTGGCATTTTGGGCTCCTCCGTTTGCTGATGACAATACATTCGTTTAGGGAGCAGAAAATAAGACAAGCATCACTAAGAGAAAGGCGTGTAATATTTTAACGAATTGATATTTTCTGTTATTGACAGAACAATTCACAACTCGAGTAAATGTGACATCTGTATTTCCAAAAAATCCAATGAGAATCGGATTCACTAAAAATACGTAAATATTTAAGATGACCTTGGGAATATAATCATAATACAAAGATGACCTTGGGAATATAATCATAATACAAAGATGACCTTGGGAATATAATCATAATACAAAGATGACCTTGGGAATATAATCATAATACAAAGATGACCTTGGGAATATAATCATAATACAAAGATGACCTTGGGAATATAATCATAATACAAAGATAACCTTGGGAATATAATCATAATACAAAGATGACCTTGAGAATATAATCATAATACAAAGATGACCTTAAGGAATATAATCGTAATACAAAGATGACCTTGGGAATATAATCATAATACAAAGATGACCTTGGGAATATAATCATAATACAAAGATGACCTTGGGAATATAATCATAATACAAAGAGCAACCGATTGTCGCACATTTTTGTTTTCACACAAATACGATCTTTTCTATTTACAATGGAAACAGGGGCCGTTAAAGTAACTTTAATTATTAAAAAAAAATAATCCCTTCTAACATTTTTGAAATTTTGTCAGAAAGTTTTGTTTTGATTTGAGTTAGCGGCTAAAGAAACATTACGACTGTTTTAGAAACGTAATGATGCACACACTATTTTTTTGGTGACAAACACATTAATTTGGAAATTCTCGCAAAGATCAAGTAATTGTCGGATTTTAATTGTATTCACTTACGCGCAAATACCCTTGGGAAATGTATTAATCCGTCTCTTCCTTCCAGTTATGGGTTAAATAGCAGGACAGATTGGGTTCTATAGCCTTGGTCGGCAACCAGTCTACCGCAGAAAGCAATGGCAACCTACTGCGGGATAATCTTCTGCCCAGTCAGTCATGCCACTTTCGAGACATGATCGCCTAAGTGTGTATCACGTATGGCACTTAACTAACTAACTAATCAGTACTTATTCACAAATGAAGGAAATTATTTGTGAAATTATTATTTTTCAAAAATCTTGATAAAAATGTTTACAATGGACACAGGAGCCATAATTTTTGAGGAATAAAACAAACATTTTCTCTTTCAGAATCTCTCACAGTAAAGTAGCTTCTATGGACATTACTTTTATAGATATTTTAATAAAATTACACTTTGCGTTATCGTTATTTTATTATCCAATACCTTTATGTTTGAAGACGTTACTATCATTTGTAGTATGACAACGTAGAATTTTTCGAGGAAATCATAATTATACTTCCGTGGAAATTCCACAGTTTCTGCAAGTTCATATGGATCTATTATAAATACTAGTTGCCATTAAATAATCTATTAAAGGTTAATATGCCGTAAACGAAAGCAAAGCCAGTTAGATAAGCATTTCTAACCCGTAAAACTCCATAGAAACCTCAACAGCAACATCTAACCTAATGATGCTACGGCCCTATATTCCAGCGGAGAGTTTACAGAAATTTTTCTCTTATGTATCGTGAACGATCAAGGTTCTTGACATTTTCTTTTCCTTTGTAACACTTAATAAATTTTTTTATTTCTCCTGAACATTTTTCTGTCATCCATTTACTCAGAAAGTTAAGCGATGTTTCCTCTGTCTCTCTTACCTACAATCTGTCTTCTGAGCATCAGATTCTCCAAACCCACTGTCACCATTATGTACCTTAGAAATTTCAACAGTTTTTTCTGATATTCACATATACAAATCAGCCGAATCCTGTTTAATGTAATCATAAAAGATATAATCAACTATGAATTCAAAGGCAGTTAGAGTCCGAGTTATGACAATAAACTACATCCAGCAGCAAAGCCTCTGATTGGTAGGTTGTGATGAGCGTGGGATATCTTTTAATTGCTGTTATTTCCAGGTTCACCCTGGTTCGGGGTGGTATCACCCGTTAGAATCTCAGCTATGGGCAAAGAGTTAGTCTCTAATCTGGGGTTAAAATATGCTTTCATAGTTAAAATTTTAGCAATATCTTTTGAAGAAAAAATATTACCAGCAACATATTTTTGAGAAAATATCAGCAATACAATTTTTTGAAAAAAAATGTTAACAGCAATATATTTTGGAGAAAAAAGATATATACCAGAAATACATCTGTCTCGATAAAACTGCCTTTCCAAAAATATGTCAATGAAGCCTGATCTACAAACAGACTTCTTACAAAGAATATATATTCTATCTATATTATAATTCTGCTTGTTCCTTCCTTGGTTAGTTAATTACTTAGTTCCTCTGTCCGTTACACCACACTCTCTACACGAGCTTTTCCTTCCCCTCTATCTTTTTACTCTCCTCAGCCTTTCGCTCATCTTTGACAAACGGAGGGGTAGTAAAGAGTGAGAGAGTAGGAGGAGAGAGCTTTTAGCGTTATCGTATCAGTAGCAGCTTAAGCTGGTGGTTGTAGAGTAATTGTGTGTGTGTGTATGTATATGTGTGTATACCGTACAATATAGTAAAAATTGTTAGGTTTGTTGTCGTAATCCCGCGAACTATTAACGAAATTTCTGGCCTTTACACCCTTGGTCATTACTCAGTTGATCTTTTCTATTTACAATGGACACAAGGGGCCGTTAAAGTAACTTTAATTATTTAAAAAAAAAATTAATCCCTTCTAACATTTTTGAAATTTTGTCAGAAAGTTTTGTTTTGATTTGAGATAGCGGCTAAAGAAACGTTACGACTGTTTTACAATAGAAACGTAATGATTGCATCACACACTTTTTTTTTGGCGACAAACACATTAATTTGGAAATTTTCGCAAAGATCAAGTAATTGTCGGATTTTAATGAAACTATCAGTACTTATTCACAAATGAAGGAAATTATTTGTGAAATTATTATTTTTCAAAAATCTTGATAAAAATGTTTACAATGGACACAGGAGCCATAAGTTTTTGAGAAATAAAAAAAACATTTTCAGAATCTCTCACAGTAAATAGCTTCTATGGACATTACTTTTATAGATATTTTAATAAAATTACACTTTGCGTTATCGTTATTTTATTATCCAATACCTTTATGTTTGAAGACGTTACTATCATTTGTAGTATGACAACGTAGAATTTTTCGAGGAAATCATAATTATACTTCCGTGGAAATTCCACAGTTTCTGCAAGTTCATATGGATCTATTATAAATACTAGTTGCCATTAAATAATCCATTAAGGTTAATATGCCGTAAACGAAAGCAAAGCCAGTTAGATAAGCATTTCTAACCCGTAAAACTCCATAGAAACCTCAACAGCAACATCTAACCTAATGATGCTACGGCCCTATATTCCAGCGGAGAGTTTACAGAAATTTTTCTCTTATGTATCGTGAACGATCAAGGTTCTTGACATTTTCTTTTCCTTTGTAACACTTAATAATTTTTTTATTTCTCCTGAACATTTTTCTGTCATCCATTTACTCAGAAAGGTAAGCGATGTTTCATCTGTCTCTCTTACCTACAATCTGTCTTCTGAGCATCAGATTTTCCAAGCCCACTCTCACCATTGTGTACCTTAGAAATGTCAACAGTTTTTTATCTGATATTCACATATACAAATCAACCATCCGTCCGTGCATAGAATACTGCTGTCATATATAGTCAGGCGCCCCTGCTGTTCATCTCAGTGTTCTCGACAGGCTCCAAAGGAGAATCTATAATGTGATAGCTCCCAACATGGCAGCTCGGCTCCAGCCACTTTCTCACCAGCGGGATGTGGCTTTCCTCTGTCTGTTCTACAAATATTTTCATGGCTTCTGATCCGACGAACTCAAGTCACTGGTGACCCCGCCACATGAATTTTCTCGTGCAACCAGACTGGCAACAAAGTCCAACCCATTTACAATTAGATCAACCAAATGCAGTCACCACTTCTACTTCATCAGCTTCTTTTCTCACACTTCCCGCCCATGGAACTCCCTTCCATATATTTGCTTTCCTGACGGTTACAACCTCCAGGAATTTAAATTCAATGTCAATACCCATCTCTTCTCCACTTGAATCCAGTCCTTTCTACATCCCCCTGTGTTCCTTTCCTTTCTCTCTATCCTCGCAACTGTCTTCACGCCCGTGTTCCCACCTTCTCTTGCCCTTTCGCTAGGACCCCCTGTAACTGGTTCGTCTTTCTCTTTACTCTACTCCTGCCTAAACTTTTACGATATAGTAGCCTCCTGCGCATCAGTGGCGGTACCGCTTTTCTTGAGGGTGAAACGATTAAAAAATGTTTCCGTTTTGATTTCGTTTTCTGTAAATCTTCGTCGTTGCTCACATGTTCAGTCCATGGTATACTCCGCCTCTTCCAGTAGAATCACATTTCTGTTACCTCAAATCATTTCATCTGTGAGAAGATTGTCCAGCATTCACTGCCATTCAAAAGGACTGATATCAAAATAAATCTTATCTATTTTTATTTCCTTCTCTTTCTGTCTTGGCTATCATTTTTCTTTCTACCTATTTATCTATCTACATCCAGTAATGTATTCTAAGTAAGTTCTTGTGTCATTTATACAATTGTAAAAGAAGACATCATATAATAACCTTACCGTCATTTCTACATTTTTTAGCTTTTCATTTTTACTGGATCTATTGGACCAGACTTCGAGATTGGCTATCAGCCTTTCTTCTATATTGTTTCTAATCCGGTACAATCCCATCATCCTGGTCGATACAAAAGATTCGACATTTTCTATTAAGGTCACTGAGAGTAACAATGCCTGAGCTTTTTTTTAAAGCAATAAATTATGCCTAAGATATGATATTGTAGCTTTCTTAATAGATTTTATTTTATAATGTTGAAGCTAGTAATATTTCTACAGTTTTGTGTTTACTCTTGGGTAAAATCAACAAAATAATTAGGCTATGCATCTGAAGTCTCCTCTCTTATATATTATATTATCATTGCACTTAAAAGTTAGGATCAACGTATCATATCTTCAGTTTTACCGAATGCATTAAAGAAGCACCTTTTATGTTCAGTTCCTTTGTAATTATGAAAATACAGATTCTCATATAAAAAAAATATATTGAACTTGGATTTAATTTTGCTTCATTTGAGGAAATAACTAAGTGAATAGTTATTATATTTTTATATAATATATAACTATAATACAGGGTGTCCATAAAGTCCGTGTGAACTTTAAAAATTTATAACTTTATTTGTATTTGTGATAGAAACAATCTGTAAAATATAAGCTGGAACAATTAAACTTGAAAGATAATACAGTGTTTCAACAAGATGGGGCCCCTTGTCAATTTGGCTCTGCGTGTTGGACAGTTTCTAAATTAGGAATTTCCTAACAGATGAATCGGAAGGGGTGAACCATTTTATTGGCCTCCACGTTCGCCATATTTCACTTCATTAGATTTTTTAATGCGAAAACAATTGTGTATGCAACCAAACCTAGTTCATTAGAAGATGTGAAAGCTGAAATAACTGTGATTTTAGGCAATTCTGTAAATCAGTGAACTGCAAAATCGTATCACCAATTTATCGTCAGAATAGTCAAATGTAACCAACTACTACTACACACACAGTTTCTTTTCTCGCACTTCCTGACTGTGAAACTTCCTTCCGTTTACTTGCTTTCCTGATAGCTACAATCTCCAAACGTTTAAATAAAACGTCATTTACAATCTTCTGTCTTCCTAAATCTCATTTACCTCCTATCCTTTCTTTGGCATCCCCTTTACCCTCTTTAGTTTCTCTCTTTGTAACCCACTGTGCACCAGTGGCAGTTTTGCTTTTTTGGGGTAAAACATGATAAATCTCTCTTTCTTTCTTTCTTTCTTTCTTTCTTTCTTTCTTTCTTTCTATATATATATATATATATATATGGGTGTCCAAAAATTCCGTGTACACTTTAAACAATTAATAACTTTATTTGTATTCATGATAGAAATGATCTGTAAAAAATGTTTAATGTATCTATTTTTAACTATAGTTATTGAATAATTTTTTACCACAAAATTTGCAACAATTTTTAGATAAGTAAACAGATAGATCTCAAGGGATGGACTATTTTATTGGCCTCCACGTTCGCCAGATTTGACTCCATTAGATTTTTGATGGTGATATGTGAAAACAATCGGGTATGCAACCAAACCTAGTTCATTAGAAGATTTGAAAGCTAAAATAACTAATGTGATTTTAGGCATTACTGTAAATCAGTTGGCAAATGTTTTCCGAGAACTGCCAAATCCTATTACCAGTTGTATTGCTAATGATGGAGGACATGTGGAAACTTAAATAAAATTTCAATAAAATCCTAAAAAATATAGATTTACTTTTTTCTAATCCGTTTTACAAATTATTTCTATCGCAAATACAAATAAAGTTATAAACTTTTAAATTGCACACAAACTTTATGGATACCCTGTATATCACAATGATTAGATAACGTTATACACTCCGATTGTTAAACATCCGTGATCACAGTAAGGTGTCTTTACTGAATATTTGGCAAATTTCCAACAAGGTATTTCCGCTAGTAACAAAACTATTTACTCCTATTTATTACTGTTACGGTTAACTACGTGGATTAGCTGTATCGTCAGAAGTATTGCTTAAAATTATTGCCAAGAAGGTCTTGAATAGTGAAATTGGATATAACGTTGTGGTTGATGCTAGCATGTCATATCAATACTGAATATGACGATTTGTTACGCTAATGTAAAGTGTCAACATTCAGTATGGAAATATGCGGTCATACTCGTTTGGAGTATTGACATTAATTATGACGGTGTGAAGTTTTGAAAATCATTGACTATGACATTGTGTTTTCTCGATAGTTTTCTAAGTGGCTACATTGAATATGACCTTGTATTTTTAATAGTTTTTAAAGCGACTAAATTGTACATGATATTGTGTGTTTGATAGTTTTCAAAGTGGCTACATTGAATAAGATATTGTGTTTTCATGATAGTTTTCAAATTGATTACTATGAATATGGTATTATATTTTTAACAGTTTTTGAAGTGACATCATTGAATATGAAATTGTATTTTTTGTTATTTTTTTAAAACGACGCCATTTGATATGACATTTTGTATTTTTGCAGTTGGGTAGACCACATACGTCTCATGCTCAACCTCTGACATCGAGCGAAACGTGGGTTTGCACTTTGTAGATAGGAGGAAATTTCTCACATCAAGTTGCTGATGCACCTGGCTTCTGTGATGGTTTTGTTTGGCACTGAGTGCAAATATGCCTGTCTCACACTCTCAGTAAGAAAGTCTAGCTCAACTACGGTATATACTCGTGTTTAAACCTACTTTATGTATAGTACGAATTCCGCGTTTTTTTATAAAACCTGCCCGTGTATAATGCTACCTCATCTTCTCTACAATGCTAGTAAGCCTATGGTAGTCAAGTATTGAAGATAAATAAATATTCGTTTTTTTAGAAAGCTACCATAAAATAGTGAGAAACCCTACTTACCAGAAAATACCTGATATAAAGTTTTAATACTGTACTTTTATTTTCGTTTATGTCCGTCTACGGTAGCCCCTTTGCGTGCCTCCCACATAGACTAAGTTTTTCTCTTTAGTCCTGACATAAATATGCAAAACCCTACCCAATATTTATGCCACTTGAAATTAAGAATTTCAATAATTAAAAAATTTATTTTTACATCGCTCAGATGTTGCTTTTTCAAAGATAACTATTTTATTCAGTGAATCGTAAATAATTTCATCCTGTAGCATGTACCATTATACTTTGTGCATAATTTAGTGGAGTATGCTTTATGCTTTTGCAGTGCTCTTTAATTTTGTTAATCCTTATTGATAATATTAATGCAAATCTAAACTTATTTATAAATGGAACTTTATCTCTGTGTGGGTGTCTGTGTGTGTGTCCGTTACCTATAGACTCCGAAATGGCTGAACCGATTTTTTTGAAAATTGACACAGTTTTACTATAAGCATCTGCGAGCGTTCTTAGCTAGGTTTTGTGTCGAGGCATTCCCGATAAATATCGAAAATCGATAATCGAAAAAATCGGGTTATAGAAGGAGTGGTCCGATTTTAATCAAATTTGATACACTCATAGACAAAGACATAAGAAACGATATTCAGAAGTTTCAAGGTTGCAGTTCTTACAATATTGCAGAAAATCGATTATATATATATATATATATATATATATATATATATATATATATATATATATATATAAAGGCAAGATGTTTTTGTGTGCGTCTGTTTATCTGTCTGTATGTCCTTTATACAAATCCACAATTTTCATCCGATTCTCACCAAACTTCACGCAAATATTCTTTAGGCTTAGTCTGAGCACCAGAACCATGGATTAGTTGTAAAGCTTTTCTTACACCCGAGCAACGCCGGGCTATGCTGCTAGTCGCCAATAAAGCTACTAGAATTAAATGCAATCATCTGTAATATTCTGGTATTCCGTAAATAAAGCCAACAGAATTAAAAGTCATTTTGTATTTGACCCTGTGCACAGTTTATTGCGGTGCATCTTGTAACAAATATTTAAAGAACATGTAACGGAGAATTATAAGTTAAAACAATACCAGTAAATGTGTAGAATATAATACATATAACTAAATAAATATAAACAGAGGAAGACAGAATAAGGAACATATACGTTATAGATATGTATAAGACAGAAAGGTGTGGGAGGAAAGCAATATACCAGCGATGTAAACACGTGCGAACGAAGATTAACGCAAATTGGAGAAAGGGAAAAGACATTGTTATATCTTCATTTATATGAGGTATTTGTAGATCTTAAGCGGCACACATGGTGATTGGCGTTCTGCAGTTCAGATAGGAACAGATGCCAAGAATATCGGCTACGTGAAGCAAGCTAGAGGAGCTTACCTATGCCGTTAAGTTTAGCCAAAGGTACACTGAGAATATAGACTTACCAGGTATGTTGCGTTCACCGAAATTGCACGTATTTTACCACCCTCATAAATAATTTACCTATGCATTGTGCAATGTTTTGTGTAAAAAAAACCTGATGATAAAAAACAGCACAAAATTTAAGTATGTACTTTGCTAGCCATTAGTCTAGGCTAGAGGCTCATTATTAGTAGCAAAAGGTATCTAATGATGGTTATTTACTAACATGAAACTAGTATGGTACAATACTGTTTGTTTAGGGCAAACACTAAGGATGATATTTGCTAAAATCATTTCATCTCGGTTAAAGCAATACAGTTACTAAAACAAAAAGAATACTGAGTTGGTTGGTTGATTATGTATAGCAAATTCTTTGGGTTATTTAATGCCGGAATATAAATGTTTTGAAGACGTATAGTTGATGGCTTCAATGATACGTAAAGTGAATTGCTAATCATCTTGCACTAAAATATATTGCAAGTACTTTTTACGATAAAAATAGGCTGCAGGTATTTTTGCGCTAAAATGCATTGCTGATATTTCTGCGATAAAAGTATATTTTTGTATTATTTACTATAAAAATATATTGTAGTATTTTTACTATAATTATTTTTGTATAAAATAGTTTTGCTTACATTTTTACTATAAAATTGTCTGGCTGCTATTTTTGCTATGTATTGTATGCAGTGGATGCTATATATTGTATTCAGAGGATATCGGCTCGGAACGAGAAATCAGGGAGCCGAGTTCGAGTTCCAGTTGAATTCATTGCATTCACTTACGCACAAATATCCTTGGGAAACGTTTTAATCCGTCTCTTCCCTTCATTTATGGGTTAAATAACAAGATAGGTTGGGTTATATAGCCTTGACTGGTAACCAGTATACTGTAGAAAGTAATGGCAACTTACTGCGGGATTTTTCTCTCGAAAGAGACATGATCGCCCAAGTGTATATTACGTATGACACTTAACTAACTGATTGTTAATATTTTAATATATAAAATGAATTGCTGGTATGTCTGCGACAAAACGTTTTCCTACACATTAATACTGTTTTCTTTTTGTTTGCTGGTTCACTATTTAACCATACCTGGGACATTAATAGATTATACCACTAGGGGAGTTTGTGGAGTTATTGTTGAAATAAATAACGAGAAGGCTCGGAAACAGTGAAATAAAATAATGTATTAACAAAATACAAATAGTTGTTAAAGCTGAGTCGTATCTCCATTCAGCTACAGGACAAATCAAGTTACGACCTTTACTCTCTCAGTCTTTGGCTCTGACTGCCCGGAAGACAGTACCTGGTAACCGGACGTGACGTCAGGAATAATCCATTAGTCAATAGACTGACAGGGGTGCCACCCTAACAGGGAGTGAGTGGACTTGGGAATCATAGCTCCCTGAAACCTTCAATAACTTGGTCAGAGGCCTCGCTGCCGGATGTTATTTATTGTTATAACTAAGAGTGACACTAAGAAAACCTTATTGGGGAGAAAGAAAAAAAAAGAACAAGATTCAGAATAAGAGCACAATGGACACTAAGAAAAGAAACTATCAAAACAGAAATTACAGTTGCATTTAGAAATTTTTAACAGTAAATTGATGAAACCTAGCTGCTAATTTCGTACTATCGTGAAAGTTGTTAAGTCAATATGCCAAAGAGGAAAGCTCATCAGAACAACTGCCATAAAATATTCATTGAAAAGTTAGGTTACTGGGGTGGGAAATTGATTGAAGTCGAGATTTCAGGTCAAGACTGATATCATTGCAGATTGATGTTCCTACTTGACCAGTTTGCTAAACGTGTCACCAAGTTGAAGTGCTTTATAAAATACAGGATGCTGCAGAAATACCTCACAGGAATACCCCCTGTATAATGATAAAGCATTGCCACTAATGTTTTGTCATTACGTCCGGGGTATTTATGGGAGGTATATATTGGAAATATTTCTGTCGCATCGTGTATAAGGAGTTCCTATCGAATTCACATAATTTGACTACTTGACCCCTTATACATTTGCTTATATTATTCCATGTTTTTTATCTGATTTCTCTGGCTTCTTTTTTTTTTTTAATAATTGTTAAGTTTTTTTTTCTATCTACTGTTCAAGTCATGTGTTTCATCAGTTTTTATGCCAGCGGCAGTATATATTATTGCTCGGGAAATATGTTTACAGAAACCGGTTTGTTGATATTTGGTTGCATTCGTTCCCTTCTCGATTTGAACAAATATATTTTTTGATATTCAGGTTTGGTAACTACTTGTCGTTGAGATCTCATGATTTCTCGTTATAAGCGAGATGTTGGCACCAAAATGATGTAATCGCTTAGAGAAACACGACTTTTACAGCACACATTAATGCACAAGAAATAAATCGATGCCTGGAGATGTTTCTACTTTCTGTTGTTTGAAGTTTTCGATTAAGCGACAGTTCTATTAAGTGTTCAATTGAGACAGTTGATATCAAAAAACAAAAAAATAAAATAAACAAATAAATAAATAAAAGATATGATTTGAAGACAGTGGAGTATTGGTGCGTTAAAGTATACTTTGAAACTAATTAGTCAGCTCCATGAACTTGAACTTTAAGAGAAATGTATTTCTGTTTACGTCACAACCAAAACGCAATTAGGTGGTATTAAGGTATTTTCAGCCTGAAAAATGTTATGTTTTACCAATACGTCCAAATCATTTGCACCAATGGATATTTGCGTTCAGTGTTTGTATGTTTAAAACACACACACACCTTTTCATAATTAAACAGTATATTTAATTATATCTACCGGCCTGAATAATTCAGAAATCTTGTTAGGAAAATATTCTTCATCAGCCAAAATTCGAACTTGTGTTTCTTAGGGAAAAAAGGTCAACTGAGCTACAAATCTTTCGTGGTTAAGCGGTTTAAGACACGTCAGGTTAATTTTTTCTCTTCTGTAAGCAACACTTGTCCACATCCTAATTTTGAATATCGGAAGCTAATTGTAAACGATAGGTTTTATGGCGAGGAAGAAAGCGAGACCTCTGCAGCCGTTTCACATTCTAAAACCGTTATTTAAATTGTTCGAGAGCTGCATTGAGCATTTGTATACGCTTTAAAATTAACTTGAACTTAGGTTTGAATCTCTCTTAACTTCTCGCCTAATGTGTCTAGAGATGGTGAGCTTTTATTGAGGCGACCACTTGACTTTTAGAAGCAGACGCATCCGAATTTTTAATGAATTTGGCAATGACACTTCTGCTACGGCCAACTTATTCTTCAATGGCTCGTTGCGAAAGACCTCGTCTTCGAAGTTTAAAATTTCTGCCCTGTTCAAACTTTGTTAAAATCTTAACCTTAGCCATTTTAAAATCTGAAATTTAATGCGGGAAATGAGCTAAGTAGATGTCTACACGCCTGAAGCTATCAGCCACTGACTAGTTCTAAAATTATTGCACAGTTATTTTTTTTCGTCATGGTCTTATCTTTATGGCAAACCCCCAAAATACTTTTTCAATGTTTGTTTAAACGGATTAGTTAAAAGCTTAAAATTTCCAGTTGTTTGTTGATGAACTACATTTTCTAATCAAATGTAAATGTTTTTCGATAAAAGTCACAGAATTTTATATTTTTTCACTTTTTACCTACTCTTTTTACCTACACCATGGCGTAATGGTAAATTTTGAAAAACAGTAGCTACTCACGCATCTACTCATTCTTCATTCAGTTATGATTTCGAACACTCTTGGCCACTTGCGTTTGTTTACATTGCATGTAACACGCTAAAGTCTGCCTTCCGAACGCCCATAGTTCAGTGGTAGATTCGCCAACTGATGTCAAATCGGTCGGGTTTTAATCCTGGAATATAATTACTGATGAGCTCTCTCTCTCTCTCTCTCTCTCTCTCTATATATATATATATATATATATATATATATATATATATAACGCTTTTTTCCGGGACGAGAATTTTCTTCTTATCACGGTCGATTTGGTGTGGGGAACGATGCATGTCTCTAAAGGCATGTTGAAATAGGCTATCTCCCAAATGTAATCCAAATTTATATATACACACACACACACACACACACACAGAAAGAGAGAGAGAGAGAGAGAGAGAGAGAGTTATTAAGCAGTTATCCGTCAAAGTCAAATAAGACCAGTAAAAAATTGTATTAGGTTGTTACAAAATAATGGCCGCTCGAAGTGTTGAATTTTGAAAAGCCATTTTAACATATTTACGGTATACATTAGGTGAATTTTGGTAGACATAATTAATGTGTGCTCTTTTATAAATTTAAACTTATCTTCAGATAAAAATATTCATGAAGCATAGAAGCCCTTAATTGATGAATATGCCAAAGCATGATCTTGATTTACTTTTCTTGCATGTACTCATGCTTCTGCTAATATCAACAGAACATGGAAAGATGAATCTACAACTGATTGGACATTACGAAGGTGATTCCAGAAATTCCGTCTTTAAAAAAAAAAACTTAGGTGTTTTAAAGTTTGTCCGATGCTCTTTCTGCGTAACATCAATGATCTCTATTCTTGACTGAATAATCACTTGTGAAGAAAAATGGATTCTTTATGATAACTGTAAACAATCAGATCAATGGCTTGATCGGGGTGAGTTATCCAAAAATTTCCGAAAGCCAAAGTTGCATCATTAGAAGTTTATGATTTGCTGTTTGTTGGTCTGTGATTGGTGTTATCCATTACAACTTTCTGGAAACCAAACAGAGAATTAATGCAGAGTATTACTGCAATCAACTTGCTGAAATTCATAAACGCCTGCCAAAAATTGAAACCTGAATTAGTGAATCGACGTGGTCTAATTCTGCTTCTCGGTAATGCACGGCCACACGTTGCAAGAATTACATTGTAAAACATCACAGATTTGGTAGATGAGCATAGATACTCAAAGCTCGTATTTTGACTAATTTTAACATTTTTATAATTAATTTTTCAAGAATAAAATTATGATTCTGAAATCGGTAATGTATTTTTGTAACAACTTCATATTTCCCATCTGTTTTTGTATCGAATTAAAGACGAATCCATATCTCATTTTCAGAAAAGATCGTATGCAAGAGATGCGTATAGCCTTTTCTGAAATGAATTCAAAGCAAATTCTCATCCAAACCTTCAGAATGGGTTTAAATATTAACGCATACTCACAAATGCACTCATTTCTTTCTTTCGTTTTTGGATCTTATGAAGTCTAGCAAAGCGAAACGCACAATCAAATCTACTTTCAGTCAATTATTTTTTCAATTAAATCTATTTTCAATGAAATGTTTTCTATTTGTCAAAATTCTTAAAAGACACACACACACACACACACATACATACATACATACATACATACATACATACATACTCAAACATATGCGCACATTAACTATATCTTATGTGCTTCAAGGTACCATCTCCTTTGCTGAATGATATTTTATTTATTGTGGGCCTATTTTTTATAATAATAAATTCAAAGGTTTCATTGAGTGCTGTAGTGTCTTCTGGTATTAACTATGAACATCTTTCTGGTGGTGATAGTTGCATTTTAGCCTTCCGCTGATCGGTATGTTAACAGATTGAGTTTAGTCTGGTGGCAGATGGATCTGCGGGAGACTGTGGTGAATGTGTGCCCAATGTAATAATTTAATACTGTTTTCTGATGTTGGAGATTGTATCCCCAAATTGCAAATATCCCAGAAGCCATTAGAATTCATAGACGACCTTAGTTTTACACAAGAGGGACCTTTCAGTTGCGTGTTGGTAAGAATTAGATTCAGTCAGTTAAGTGCCATACGTGATACACGCTTGGGCGATCATGTCTCGAAAGAGACATGACTGACTGCGCTGAAGATTATCCCGCAGTAGGTTGCCATTGCTTTCTGCGGTAGACTGGTTGCCGACCAAGGCTATAGAAGCCAATCTGTCCTGCTATTTAACCCATAACTGGAAGGGTATTTGCGCGTAAGGGAATACAATGGATTCAACTGGAATTCGAACTCGGCTCCCCGGTTTCTCGTTCCGAGCCGATATCCACTGTACCACAACGCACATCCAATAATTAGATTACGTGTTTAAAATTATTCATTCTGATATATATATATATATATATATATATATATATATATATATATATATATATATATATATATATATATATATATATATATATATATACGGGATTGTTATCCCAGAGCCTAAATATTGACTTATGAAGACGTTTACTATTTAGTTTTTGTTTCTCGATAAGCAATCATTTCGGGACAATACTTCATCAGAAAGAAAACGTTAAAAATTTAGATGGCACAAGAAGACATTTTTAAAAAAATTAGTAAATGAGGATCAGAAATGGAATACAATTTTAAAAGTTTATTAGTGAAGAGAGTTGGAAGAGAGCATAAAAAATACTCCTAACCATATAAATACTCCTAACCATATAAATACTCCTAACCATATAAATAAACAAAGGAATCGAATAAAGTACTCTTTCTGCTTGCCCTAATCCGGTTGGTGTGGGTTAATATAAACCGTTTTCGATCACACGTAAATGATGAGTGGACCAGGCTCTGTGCGAAACTGAAATATCATCTATATATTCCTTGACACAGTCCTGGTTGTCAAGTAAGTGTTGGCCTATTGCTGAGTCAAGCACAGGTTAAGTCATACATATAACTGTAAAAAAGGTACTGGTTATATCTGCACACGTTCTTACTACCAATGTCTCAACCATCAGACGGCACATGAAGACATTTTATCACAGAAAAATAATAAATGAAAAGAGGAAACGTGAAAATACAATTTAATCAATTTATTCATAAAATAATTCTCGAATAAATGAATAATCTATGTTTTAAGAGAGAATAAAAAGGAAAACAACTATTCACATTCCTCCAAATAAACATATATATATATATATATATATATATATATATATATATGTGTGTGTGTGTGTGTGCTTGTATATACGCATACATACACACATGCACACACATACATACACACAAACACATTTCTTTTTCTAGATAAATTACTTACTTTCAGAGTTTTATCTTTTGAACGTTTTTTTATTTATCTCCCAATTTGATATATTACTAATCGAGTATCTCTCACTTCATTTTTTCCCGCTTCTTAGTAAATCATTTATCTTTTTAGTTCAAATTATTTATCACACGTTACTATTCTGAGGGAGAAATTAAGTTTCTTACTTAGTGTCTCCCACAAGATGCCTACCTTTTAAAGTTGAACTTATAGATTATTTTGTTTATGAATTAAATTCATGCTAATAGAAAAATGATATGGATATATTATGTCTAATTATAAAAATTTATTGGTAAGGAAGTATTTGACAAAATTATATGCATAGATTGGTATATCAAACTTGTGAGTAACATATATGTGTGGTTATAGGCTATATAATAATATCCGAAACAGAAGTGAAAATAGTGAGACAAAGGGGAAAAGAAATAAACCGACGTGTTTCGTAAAGAAAATCCGCTACTTTCAGCTTCTTCAGGTTAGAATGAAAGAAAAGTTCATGTGTAAAGGAAATCCATTGGGATTTGTAAGAAAAAGATGGATTTATAAATAAAATTTTCTCATCAATCAGAAATATACACAGACACACATTATATAAATATAAATATATATATATATATATATATATATATATATATAAATAATGTGTGTCTGTGTATATATATATATATATATATATATATATATATATAATGTGTGTCTGTGTATATTTCTGATTGATGAGAAAATTTTATTTATGAATCCATCTTTTTCTTACAAATCCCAATGAATTTCCTTTACACATGAACTTTTCTTTCATTCTAACCTGAAGAAGCTGAAGAAGATGGATTTATAAAAAAAATTTTCTCATCAATCAGAAATATACACAGACACACATTATATATATATATATATATATATATATATATATATATATAATGTGTGTCTGTGTATATTTCTGATTGATAAGAAAATTTTATTTATAAATCCATTTTTGTTTAGGCGCTCATTAAATAATATTTACTAAATTTATTGCTTGTATGAATTTCTGGGATAAAGAGTTATCAGTACTTACAGTATTTATACTTAGACTATTCTCATCATCTTTATTCTTCGGCTGTTGTGCCTTTCGGCCTTCCTAAGACCTTTGTAACCTACAGGGAATTCTAAACTGAACCCTTTGTTTAATCAACTCGGAGGGGTGTAGACTGTTCTCGTTCTACTGCTTATGTCTAGGGATATCGTCTACTTCTTATTTTTATTCAGCACTGTTATTACCTGCACGCGTTATACTGAGTGTAATAACCCACTGCCCGGGCAAGAGATTAGAACTATCGACGGCTATTTCACTAAATTCACACACCAACACTTTTATCTTCTAGGGCAATTTTCATATAGCAAACTTAGAGCATTAAACTTAACCTGGCTGCTGATTATGTTGCAACTACTGCTGCTGACTGTCATGGCTTGACTGCTGCTGCTACTGCTGTTTTGATTACTAAATTGTAGTAAATTAATATTCACTAAATTTAACTTAGCACAAGGTCAAATGTAGTGTGCACTTGAGTACCAGCCACAAAGCAACAAAAACTATATATTCAGACCTCAGTCTTGTGGCAACCTGCTGTGGGAAAATCTTCTACCCAGTTTTTTTCGAGACATGATTGCCCAAGCGTGTATTACGTATAGCACTTAACTGACTGACTATTATCGCACGGTTGGACGGTTACGTATTTATTTTGGGTGGCGTAATTATTACCAACACGAAAACCCACATAGAGACTGCTTCATATAATTTAGCATTAATTCTGGTGTCTGTTATAACTTGAGCTTATTCAATTGACTGATATCTTGATAACCTGTATTGTCTTAAGCATATTAAGATAAAAAATGATTTGTATCGAAATTTTTCAGGCGAGATATTGTTATATGCTTTGTTATTCGTAACAGAATTGTATATTTAGTATTTAGTTTAACGAAACAATCAATTTTGGTGTCTGTGAATTTAACCTTAAAACCAAATGTAATTGCGTGAATTTTAAAGTTAAATTCATTAGTTACTATTTCATTATTGCCACTGAACGAACAAATTTCTGTGCAGTATATTTTCTTTTTCTTTTAAATTATTTTTTTCTTATTTAAACTCACAAATTATATCGCTTTCGAATTGTCTCGCTTATTTTTATTTTTCATTTTTATTAATAGACTTGTTGCGAAGACAAATCGTTTGTCGTTGCAGAAGGCGCCTACAATTTATTGTAATCATTGACTGCATTTTAGATCAGACTTCTTGATCGATGATATTTTTTATTCAACTGTCATATTGGGTTATACGTTAATTTAACTGTCACAATGTATTTGACACAAATTCAATCACAATTATATGGCGCCTTCTCAGTCAGACAATTATTTTGAATTGCATTTAGGTTTCATTTTTGGCGGTTTTTACATGACAGAAATCGTTTCTTTTTTCGAAAAAATTATATTTCAGCGAAATTCTCAACAAAATCTTTTTTTGATTTCTATATGCCATGTTCCTTCAAGACGGTAGCGATCATGACTCTCCACAATTTCCTGTCCTTTGTAGCTGTTAATAATTTTGTCTTTTTGTCATCGCATATAAACCTTGTTCCGCTATCCATTTACTGATGCTCACTAGGAAGCTCCTGCATTATTTTTCTTTCATCTGTCCTTTGAGTATCAAATTTTTCAAGGCCTCTTTCGTCATTATTGTTATGGGGAAATACACCTATTCCTCAGATAATGGACTCGCCCTCCTATATTAATAAGTATTAACAGGAAGTTAACGGGAGAAGTTCATAGGAGTTCTTTAAATTTCTAATGGAGTTTAGTAGAACTACTAGGCAGTTGATATTAGTCGGCAGTTAGCGGAATACTAAGAAGTCAGCTTTCAGTGGAAGATTACCAAGTTCCTAACATTTTGGATACGTTAAGTCGATCAGCAACCGACATAGCACGATTTTAACCTTCAGTGCGAAAATTACTCCACGACAGTTATGCACCCTAGAAATTTTAACTGTCTCTTTCTGATGTTATTTTTAAGTACCCTTTTTATTTCTATTTTCTGTAAAACCTCGTATTTGCACACTTATTCTATCTACAGTATTCTCATCATCCTTCTGTAGAATTACGTTCCTTTAAGTTTCTTAATCTACATCATCATCTCGTAATCAAAGCCATCACATGATGCGGTCATATGGTCGCTGTACAGTTGAGATCTTGGAGTGTCTTGGACTAAGTAGATCTGGCGGGGCGCATTCTATTCTAGGTAGGACCACAACCGATGTCTTTGAACTGGAAGATTTCGCCTTGGTCACCGACACGTGGCTGTTGATTCTATTGAAGGAAACGTTCGAGGTGGCAGCTGATTTCAGTGTAAGTAGTCCTATGTGTAGCGATCCCTGGATTCTCATTAGAGAGGTGTTTAGTCAAGAGAAACTAACTACAACGAGTTTCGACCAGCTGCAGACTATCAGCACATAAGACTGACCTGCTGATAGTACACCCAAGGCGGTGATGATAAGGAATTTGGAAGCAGAAACCATATAAGTCCGAAACAGCTGGGGTGTATTCAATATTTAATCAACCAGCAACATTTGAAATTAAAAACAATTGAAACATTACCCTTAATTTCTGTTGTGTTGATTCAGTAATACCTAATTATTATTATGATTATTTGAACACAAAATACATTGTATCTGAGGTCGAAGGCATAAAATTGCGTTTAGAATAGTGAAAAGTTGGTTTCAAATAACTCATAGAGATTGGTATTCCACTTAACAAAAGTCTTTTTCTTTTACGTTATACGTAAAGACTCTAGCAGTTAATAAACTCTGTGGCTGCAAGGTTCTGATACTAACTTTTCGCCGTTTAAGAATCTAACTAAAAAAAGTGAAAATTTTACATTTTGTGATTTATTTTTTTAAATTGTTACGATAGAGACCGGACAAGCCCCCATTTATGTTACGTGTTAATTGTAACATAAGAAAAAATAAAAATGATGGACCAAAACTAATACAGACAAATATTTAATTCACAAAATATTAGATAAAAATATTTACAAATATACAGTTTCACATTCAAATAGAAACATAGAGTTTACTACTGGCAGGCGAAGTGTTACGAGGAGAGAAAGGGAAAAGTAAGGTGAAGTGTCGAGGAGTGAAGGGAAATGTAAGGAGTCAAGTATCTTAACCCAGTTAAGTTGGCGGGGAAGTTAAGTGCTATACTTGTTGGAAATCCTCAAATGAGTATATAAAGACTAATTATTTGGCTTGGTCATTGAAAGAGGCAAAGAGATGTATTTACCCAGATAGTTCCATGAGGTTCTCTTTCAGGTTTTAGTTGTTAGGACTTTTCAGTGAGATTCTATCGGCTGGATATGAATCCTAGAATCTTTTCGGAGTTGATATGAGAGCAAATCCTTTTAACAACTCTTTCAAGTTTTTGTTTGACTAGAGAGATTCTTTCGGCTGGATATAATTCCTTGAATCGAAACCTGTGCTGAGGAGGTCAGCACATCCTTTTATCAACTGTTTCAAGTTTTTATTTTTTTGTCGTCGACTTAGGGATTCTTTCGGCTGAATTTTAACCGGAGCTGTAGAGGTCAACCCATCCTGCTATTAACTAACTACTCCGTGCCCAAAACCTATTTGTATAGGAGCTAACATCTAATTTTCATATTTCTAGAACCTTTCGAACTCTCTGGAACATTCTACAATCTTGCAAACGTTCTATTTCTAATTTTCTTATTTTTACGACTACTTAAATTAAATTTTTTTGTAACAACAAGTAGGACTCAATAGAGTCCTTTACTACATCTTTTTAGACATTATTAATCTTATTTTTATATGTAAATGCATCCTTGTAGCAAAATTTAAATTTCACTTTACTCAGTACATAACTATTCTAATTTGAACTTGATTCTCTGTGTTACGTTAATTCTTTTTATTGAACTGTTGTCGTTATGGTATTATCGCAGTATTCTTGTCTTGAAATATTTTATATTAGTCGTTTTCATTTTCCTTTCGTCCTATATACATATACATTCGTTCTTTTGCGTTGTGGCAAGCCTCTTATTTAATTATCTATCTGTAGCGTAGCTACAACTTATTTCATGTTGTTTAGTAATGGATCTCCTGACTTATACTAAGTCAAAATTTAGAAAGATTTTTTTTCTAATTGAAGTTTATAGACTCTAATATCGTACGGCTCATACACTGCCCCGTTCTAATAAACAGGAATAGAGAATCATCCCTTTTTTCCTGTTTAGCATGGAGTTCCCTGTTTTTTTCCTCATCTCAGATCTTAATAGTAGTGCTCTCGCAAATTTTTGTGGTGTGTGTGGATGGTGGCAACATCTATTCATATTAAAGGGACCAGGTTGGTAGTTTTTTTTGCTGCTTCCGACTTGTAGTAAGAGCCCGAACTCTTGTGTAGTGTCTAGAGAGGCTGCTCTGATCAACAATCGTAGTATATCAAGATTCTTTCAGTGCCATGTCACGCATGGATAGGTGTCCCTGCAAGCGCTTTCGGCGGCCAACCTTGAGGCCACCCTATACTACAGTCTTCGTTAGTTCCCTTCCTATCAGTCAGTTAAGTGCCATACGTGATATACGCTTGGGCGATTATGTCATGGTTATGAGACATGACTGATTGGGTAGAAAATTTTCTCTTTCTGAGGTAGACCGGTTGCCAGCCAAGGCTACAGAACCCAATCCGTCCTGTTCCTGGAGGGAATAGATGGATTAATACCTTTCCCAATGGTATTTGCGCGTAAGTGATTGCAAGGAATTCAATTGGTATTCGAACTCGGCTCCCCGATTTCTCGTTCTACTGCACCACAACGCACATCCCTTCCTGTACATGTTGCATATACCACTACCACTAGTCTCGGTCTCTCCTTTCCAGAATATTTGAATGATATTAAGCATGGCAGCTCACAACGAAAGCTGTAAAACTAAACAAGTCAAACAAAAAACACCTAAACCCCTCAAAATTTCTTTCCCCAACATCTGTGGTAGAGGTACCAATTTTGTAGAGTGGAATCCTTCCTTTAAGAAAGGTTCCCAGATATCCTACCTCTTCTGTAAAACCAAACCCTATAATCCCCTCCTCTGATTTCTCGAATCCTGGTTACTTTCCTCTCTTTAGGAAAGACTCCAATGTCCACTTGCAGGGAACGTCTCTGGCTAAGGGGATTTCTCTTGAATCTCTAGTCTAGTCTTCTATGTTTCCCGTCTCTCTCAACTAAACTCATCTATCTTCTCTTTTTTACTGCTCCTCTTCCTCCCCTGACTGTTCCATACTAGATAGCATCTCATATAATATAAACAATATATTTCGGTAATATATTTGTGTGAGGTGACTTTAATGTCCACCATGCCAAGTGGCTGAAAAAATTTGTCACTTATCTTGCAGGCATCCATACCCTGAAATTTTCAATCACTCAATCTCTCGCGCGAGTGACAGATTTCCCCACGCGCTTCTCCAGTAATCCTGATAAACACGCTTCCCTTTTAGATTTCTACTTCTATCCCTGACTCTTTCCATACCATGCAGCACTGCACTCTTGGAAATTCTAACCATGGTGAAGTTTCTGTTAATGTCTCTTTCTACTACCCTTCCTTCCAGGAACCCCCAGTGTAATATCTTAACGCTACTAAAGAGAGGGCTGGGACTCGTTCTGCGATTTTCTTTGTGATGTCCCTTTGAATACACTCCTACTGAAGACTGTATATCTGAGGTCTTCGCCTGGGTAAAAGCCGGGATCGATTCATCCCAGCCAGGAAATTTAAACTTAAACTTAATTCATATTAATGGTTATCTTCTGTTTGCACGGCCGCCATTGCCCGCAGGAATCATTTCCGGAGCGACAATAGACGCCCTTTTGTCCCAACTTGTAATGAATGTAAGCGTGTCTTAAATGATGCTGAGCTGTTGTATGTTGATATAATGAAGCAACGTATACATCTCGAAAGTTTGTTCCAAGGACTACTGGGCTGTGATGCAAAAGTGAGGTAAGCAACAGCAAACCTCGATCTCTTCTCTATTCAATCCAATTTGAGGTCCTCACATTCACAGCGGGCAAAATTGATTGCTTTGCCCGTGAATTCCCTTCCCACTTCGCACTTGACTAGTCTGAAGTACCTATACCCGACTTTTCACCTATAACTGAGGCTTAACTGAGTGATGTATATATAATCCTGTCCCCAGTCTCTAACATAATTCCTAAGCTTGACTCCCACAAGGTAAGCAGTGATGATGGTATCCCAGTCATCGTCATAAAGAACTCTCTACTTTTTGCAAAGTGTACGAGAATATCGTCAGTGATGAAATTGTTCATCATCTCACATTCCCCAACCTATTTTCCAACAAGCATTATGGCTTCCGCTTTGCTAGGTCTACCGCTGATTTGCTAACGGCCATCATCAAAAAATAACTGCAAAGCCCGAACTGTTGTTCTGGATATCTCAAAAGCAATTGGACAGGATTTGGCATGCTGGTTTTCTGTGCAAGCTACAGGGATACGGTATTTTTTAACAATAGTTCAATTAAATCCAGTCTTTCCTATCAGATTGTCAAATGATGCAAGTTTTAAACGGACGTGCTTATAGATTTTTCATTTGAATGCGCGAGTCCCTCAAAGCTGTATTCTAGGATCTACGCTTTTCCTAATCTTTAATCACCTTCTTGATGTAATCAGTTTACAGGTAAGCATCTATGCAGTTGACACTACTATTTACTCTAGTCTAAATAAGGCATATGCCAACGCTGACAAAATAAACCTCGGTGCCGCTCTTAGAAAGGACCTCCAATCTGTGATAGATTGGGGTAAGACATGGATAGTAAACTTTAATGCTTCCATAACGAAGATGCTCGTCCTTAACAATCATAGGGAGACTTTCCGGCCTTAAAGTCAAAATACGACGGTTTAGAACGGCTCATGATTAAACATAATAGATAATAAAAAATTATTTGCTGCCCCGATACACTATATATATATATAAACAACCAACATTACAATGCTAGCAGATATCAAAGTTAGTGCAACACATTTTGCGATTTCTATGTGACTACTTATGACTACTTTCATAGTCAATGAAAAAGTCCATTTTCAACATTTTAGTGTAGCGATGGTCGGTCTTCTTTCAACGCAACACTAATGAAAGAGCGGGACTTGACCTCTCATGTTTATTTTTTTTTTATTTCTAGTCTTCTTAAATTACCGTCGGCCAGTGTGCATATGTGTATACGTGTGTGTTTGTGGCTTGTGAGATGTCTTTGATCTTATTGTATTTTGTCTCACGGAAGAATATGCCAGAATATATTCTCACTCCATCTCATTCCGAAAAGTCAGACAGTTTTGACTTAAGATGATCTTACTAGCTCGGATGAAGATTCGTGATTCCCCCAATGTCAGTGGCGGCCTCGTCAGACAAATACTTGTCAGTCAAGTTTCTCGTGGGTTGAACGCATCAGCAAGAAAAATATTATAGAAAATATAAAACCCACCCCAGAGAAAAGATGTGAAGAATCTACCATCTACCATCTACCAATGACCTACCATCTTTTACTCCATATCTACTATGCTTACCTTAGATTTACGCTAAAACCACGTCACCCCTCTATACAACTAGGCTTACGGTCTATCACGTTGAATACACCGGTCCTCGCTCGATCACCGAAGTTAAGCAACGTTGAGCCTGGTCAGTACTTAGATGGGTGACCGCTTGGGAATACCAGGTGCTGTAAGCGTATAGTAACGGATGTACGTTGTGGTGCAGTAGATATCGGCTCGGAAAGAGAAATCGGTGAGCCGAGTTCGAATTCCAGTTGAATACTCTGCATTCACTTAAGCACTGGTACCCTTGGGAAAAGTATTTATCCGTCCATTCCCTCCAGTTATGGGTTAAATAACAAGGGTAGGACTTGGAGACCCTGCTCTTAAAACCAAATCTTGATACTCGAAAAAAATGTTGTAAAAATAAAATAACCTTACCCAAAATCATTGGTTATGACCTTAAATGATCCCATAAGGATTGATAGGTCGTTAAACCTCGAAACAAACAAACAAACAAAATCTATACAACTGTTCTCTAATTAGATAGGTAACCACTTAGAAAAGAGAGATAATTACTTGCAATAACCTGAGTCTTGTTTAGATTATTTCATCCGGGTACAGAGACTCGTACGTACCGCACCCAGTGAGGATTGAACCAGCCCACCAACTGGCAAATAGTTCAGCGAGATTAATAATTATATTTCGGTTAATTTATTTAAACGCAATATTTTTTATGATTTCTCGTCTGCCTTTTTTCCTGATTTCTCGCCCGTCTTTGAATAAAGCTTCAAGAAATCAAGAATAGAATGCTATATTTGTAATAAGACATTCTACCAATCACATCAAAGACCTAGTGCAATATATTCTTCCGTAAATATTTTTAAAGTTAGCAAAATACTTTTGCTACACAGGAATGGACGAATTTTGTATTTGTTTTGCTTCTTTATGGTAATGCCGTAGAAACTTCACATATTCAATATTCGAAATATAGACTTTTGAGAATTTTTAAATTGCAACTGGAACTATAAATATGATTGATTTTTTTTACGGCTTATCGACCTTTTTCAGGTAATTTAAACACAGAATATATTCTATATTGTAGGAAAGTTTTCGAGACAATAATGATTTACTGATATAAAGCCTACTAATTCATCCCTAGCTAGCAAGAGAAGATGCCGAATTATACCTTTCCCAAGGATATTTGCTCATAAGTAAACGTAATGAACACGACTGTAATTTGAACTCGGTTCTCTGATCTCCGATTCCGTGCCGTTAACCATAACACCTTCCGCACATCCAAACTTACAACACTTGGCATTTCCAAGCGGCCACACAACTAGCTTCTGACAAGGCTCGACGTTTCTTAACTTAGGTGACTGTACAAGAACCGGTGTTTCAATATGATATTGCCATATGCCGGAACTACCAATATATTTTTATGAAATATATATATTGATTGTTTAATGCTTAGTTTTTAGTCCTAATAAGGTTGACCAGTACACATTTGTATTAAAAAGTGTTCGATATAATTATGTTGTAGAACTTTTGAATATTTTCCATTTTTAAACGAGTTATTTCGCTACCCAGGTTTCTACCATTGAGTTGGTGTATTTTTAATTGTAGTTATTAGAAATCTTCTGAGGACACCACTCATGGTAGAAACCTAGGTAGCGAAATAACTCGTTTAAAAATGGAACATTTACACACACACACACACACACACACACACACACACACACACACATATATATATATATATATATATATATATATATTGTCATCCGCAGACAGAGCTGTTTTGGTGTACGACAGCTCATCAGTACGGTTAGACTGCGATTGCTTTTAACCCAGGATTGAAACCCGACCGAATTGGCGTCACTCTACTGAGATATGGGCGCTCGGTAGAAGAAGGCAGACGTTTTAGCGTGTATATTATCATCATACACGCCTAATAGCTGGAGAGTGTTCTAATTCATTGCTGAATGAACAATATATATATATATATATATATATATATATATATATATATATATATATATATATATATATAGGAAAAACTACTAAAAAGTTGCAAGTTTAAAAATGTATTTTTTTGACAGTATTTATTTATTTCTATTATTATATTTGATATTTCAGACCGTCCTCGGTCTTTCATCAGAGCCAAATGATTTTAAAATGTAAATTAGAAACGTTTTCGCGATCTATATATATGTATATATATATATATATATATATATATATATATATATATAGATCGCGTTATATATATATATATATATATATAAAGAAGTTTTACTCATGATCATTAATTTCATTTCTAGCATATAAAGAAGACAAAGGATAAATTAGTACGTTGACTAAATTTTTTTCTCAGTTTGCTTTTCAGGAAGAACTGATCATAAACATGAAAATACTGAAGAACAATAATATTTTTGTGATTTTATATAGTAAAATTACCAACACTATATTTGATGGTCTACAAACTGTATACAAAAAAGAACATTTATTCAGTATAAAATTATGTACAAAATATCTCTAGCAGAAAGCATAAAAATACGTATTTAGATTCCGGCATTAATTAACCCATAGATGTGCTAATATGCCACTAACCAAAATCAACTGAATAAACTCCCTAAGGGGAATGTAAAAATCATCTTACACTCCCTGTTAATTCTTTGAGCAATGCGCTTCATGAACGAGAACCAATATCTCGGAAGCTGATCTTGCAGACCGTTACTACAGAGCAGTGAGTTCAATATCGATTGAGTTTATAGTGGGTTATCCATTCTTTTCCAGTTTATAGTGGGAGTCCGTTCTAGTGAAGGGTAGTTGTGTATTGCTGAAGATTGACGGAATTTGGCCTTGTTGTAGTTTGCGCACTATAAGTCATAAAATGATTATAAATCAAGAAAAGCAAATTGAGTTGAAAATTAACATTTTATGCATACACATATCAATTAAGGTTTTTACAATTAAAGTAATACTTGAAGTATAGGTCCGACGGACGTTAAAATGATCATGGCAATAAAATGCTGAAAAAAGAGAATTAATGCTTAGGAATGTGGGGGCGTTGTAAGTAAGGAAGGTCGTTGATGTATTCGCTCCTTGGGTCAGTAAGTAGTTCTGAGACAGCGAAAGATAAGATGGGAGGGAAGGGAGGGTAGGATAGTAAGTCGCTTGAGGTAGGTCAAGGGGGATACTGATTACACTCCTCTCTCTCTCGAGTCAGTAAGTGTGGGTCTGTCTGTCTGGCGATGCTTTCTGTATCGGCTTTTTATATCTTCTTTTTAGATCGCAGCAGAAAATTTGGGAATTCATATCCGTATTTTTTAGTTTTCAACCGGAACATCTGCGCGAACCCGGATGCGCACCGATGAGTTTTGGTCATTTGCTTTCTGGTCGTTAGGGTGCAAACATCCGGTCCCTCGCTTTTGCTCGGTCGGTATCACCACAAGTTCCCTTAACTAACTGTTGGTTTCGTGTCTGAATATTCTAAACTTAGAAAATAAATCTTTTATCTGAAGTTGGGCTGAGAAATGCAAATACATATCTAATACTCCTAATTTTCGCCGCCATTACTTCTATTTTGTCAAGCGGAAAAATAAGTCTGATTTCCAAAAAATACTTTGCAGTTTGAAATGTTTCATCATAATAAGTTTGTTAAAAGATATATATAGAGAAAAAATGGCTGGTTTTAAAAAATAAAATTGATTCAAATTGGATGCGCATAAATGCATTATAAAGGAGAAATTTTCTGATAATAATTTTATAAACTTATTTTCGCTGCGTAGATTCCATGTGCACACGGATAGAGAGAAATAAAAACATTCAGTCAGTTTAGTGCCATGCGCGATACACGCTTTGGATGATCATGTCTCGAAAGAGGTATGACTGACTGGGCAGAAGATTATCCCGCAGTAGGTTGCCATTGCTTTCTGCGGTAGACTGGTTGCCGTAAGGCTATAGAACCCAATCCGTCCTATTATTTAACCCATAACTGGAGGGAAGAGTCGGATTAATACCTTTCCCAAGGGTATTTGCGCGTAAGTGAATGCAAGGAATTCAACTGGAATTCGAACTCGGTTCCCCGATTTCTCGTTCGGAGCCGATATCCACTGCGCCACAACATTAGCTAGAAAAAATTCAATCGGAAGATTAACAGAGATAGCTAATTCTGGGGGAAGAGACAAAAAAAATATATGATCAAATGACAAATTCAAAGAAGAATTAAAAATGGCAGCTACTTACTGCTGAAAGATCATTCAGCTATTTTTAATCAATATTAGCGAAATCTTAGAAGCTTGCACAGATCTTTACTACTTGAGTCACCAGTCAATTGAAATATGAAGTTTACATAAATTCGGAAAGTAAGATCATGAACTCGTTATGAACAGTTTTTCAGTATTTAATAATTTTTTCCATCTTTTTTGTCAAGAATGAAAGAGCATTTTTGGACAAGTCTTTGGCTGGAGATGAAAAATGGGTTCGTTACGATTATCCAAATCAAAGAAGATCGTGATGAGATTCCGAAGAAACATTCCTCTGCTTTTAGCGTATTTTAAAGAGAATTTACTGTTATGATTTTCTTTCAACCTTGATAAAATGTTACTGTGTGACGCAAACAGTGAGCCATTGGCACGTTTGAAGTACACACGGTAAGAGAAAAAGTGCATTTTTTTGGCAATGATGTTGATCTGCAGTTTGGCTATATTTTGGTTGCTTGTTTGATTTTACGTCGTATCGAATTTTGTATGGGAGCAAAAGTTGGGTCCCAGTAATTTATTATTAAACAGAAGAACCTTGTCAATCATTAACTCACGTCTTCTGCTCTTTGATGATGAACGTTATGAAAGAAGCCCCCATTAATGCTGTAAAATGTGATAACAGTAATAATATTAAGAAAGATTTCATAAATTTCAAATGAAACAAATGTCCGGTCAATGAAGGCTGGATATTTACTCATAAAGGAACGTTTGATATTAGCAATGCTACTATTCTCGTGGTCACTGATAAATGACTTGTTTAGACAGACCAGCGGCCTGACACCAATTCATCTAAACACCATAACAGAATCACCATCAGACTGTTGCAAATACGATGAAGGAAATATTAATTGAGTTTGAATGGGAAGTTCTGCACGCCTACGTATTCCCCAGACCGGTTAACTTTAGCATATTATTTGCTTTGCTCCACACAATATTCCGTTTATGGCCAGTGTTTCCCCAAATCTGAATATAAAAAAAATATTCAAACCACTCGAATCAAGGCAGCATTAAATCATTGAACACCAGAGAAAATAATCCGATAATTGAATAGTGATGTTATAAATATTTTGTTAAATCTTTTGTGAACATTTAGATAAGCCTAATCCACTTTCTATAAGTCCTTTGCCGTGGAGCGATCATTAGTGAGTAATAAAATTCATGTCTATAAAAATCGGTTTGACCCTCACTGGAAGCCAAACCCTTGTAATATCATACGAACTGGGATAATTTAATTCTCGGAATGTCACTTAAATCTTCTATTAGAATATGTCCAACTCTTTCGAGAAATATATATATATAACTTTCCTCCTATGTAACCCCTTGTGCGCCACTGGCAGTAAACTTTATTGCTTGGGGCGATATAATTATAAAATACATACATACATACATATATATATATATATATATATATATATATATATATATATATATATATATCGCCCCAAGCAAGAAAGTTTACTGCCAGTGGTGCACAAGGGGTTAAATAGGAGGAAAGTTATGAAAAAGAGTGACAGGTTATAGCGGTTGTCTGGAAGTGGGTAAGAGAAGGACGAGAATACTGATGGGAGTGGAATGGACGGAGAAAGGAGCATGAAAGAGAGGATGCATGTTAGTGAAATAGGAGATGACTGTTGGCTTTACATTTAAATTCTTGGAGATTGTAGCTGTCGGGGAAGCAAGTAAATGATCTTCAGTTCTTCTACTACCAATCACATATTTCATCTTCGATCTAAGTGCACAAAGTTTTATACTTTACACAAATGTACATCTTTTCTATGCGTCTTTAGCACCCCCCTTCTTGCCTCATCATGCACATTTACTAAACTTTCCTTGAACCTCTTTTGCCACTAAGAAAAGATGTTTATTATAAGCTTCATAGGATATTCATTAGGAGCTATTTTAATAAGTCTAATGTTTATAGAAACGAAGAAAAGAGTGCTAGACTGCTACGTGATGTCAGTTCTTCAATACGGTTGTGAATGCTGGACAATATCATCGAAAATGAGGACAAAACTGGAAGCGGCCGAAATGTGGTTCTACAGAAGGATGCTACGGATATCGTGGACTGAGCATACAAGCAACGACGAAGTGTTAGAAAGAATGGCAACAAAAAGGAAATTGATGCTGAGCATCAGGAAGAGACAACTGAAGTTCCTGGGACATGCAATGAGGAAGGAGAGCCTGGAGAACCTGATACTGACTGGACAGATAGAAGGAAGGAGAGACAGAGGAAGGCAGCGGATAACATATTTGCAGGGTCTGATCAGGTGGATGACGGAACGGGGGTTGCCAGGAGCAACAGGAACAAACATACTAAGAGCCACAAGGGATAGGGAGACGTGGAGATCCATGATCGCCTACGTCCTGAAGGGACAGGGCACATAGAAGAAGAAGAATGTTTCTTTAGTGCTGGTTACCGAAAAACCCCAAAACTTATGATAAAATAAGCATACTGTTCTAAGTAGCAAAGCATATAATAATTCCTTATCTTAAAAATACCGATAAAAGTCCTCTTTTTCTCTCATTTATTTTAGCATGCTACAATTAATATAACAGCTCCAGTTATCTGGTAATTGATCAGACTCGATGTATAATAGGCATAAAAGCTCATAAACAATTCATAGTACATGAATTGAAGCAGTCTCTATGTGAGTGTTTGTGTTAGTAATAATTAGGCCATCAAGAATAAAATTAATAAGTACGTCATCGTCTCACTGTATGATAATAGAGCGAGGTTTAAGTAGATATTTTCTATTGATTTGTGATTTCGATACTCAATGTGCTTCATACTTTCTTGTGCTAAGCTAAATTAATTAAATATTATTAATGGGCGTCTTGTGATGATGTAATAGTCAACCATTATTTCTGTTTAATTTTTATACTTATTAGGGACCAAATACGGGTCTCCATGTACGAAACGAAACGAAGTTTACTCATTCGTTCATTAATCTCGTATATATCTTGCAACCGGGGTGTAATTGTTAGGGATTTGATTGTTTAACAGTTTCGTAGACGGTTCGATCCGAAGGGAGCGTAACAGATTTCTACCAAATATGAACTAGTTCCGTTAAAAATGTGACACAATGGTTACTCCGATTGGCTTGAGGGACCCACGTAAACCATTGTGTAAATTAATTGAAACAACTGCTTTAGTTTTTCTTTCTTTCACCATACAGTCATTTTAGGCTCACTGGAGTGACAGGGTGTAATCGATTTCTATGTTTTTATCCATATTAGGTTATTTGTAGTGGTGTGCAGTAATATGAATCTATTTTCGGAGTGTATGATGAAATTTGTTTGGCCTGAGAAAATCCGTGATTGCATGAGATTTTTTACCACGCCCAGACACTACTGCCTGGACTGTCGATTAGTAGTTCTACATCTATTGTCTGCAATGGACGTTACTCCTAGGAAGCGTACGGAAACTGTAACGCTAAACAAACACATTGACAAGCTTTACATAAATTGCGATATTGTTGGTGTCAGCCTTTCGACTGCCATTCGTGTCATCAAGGCAAAAAATTAAACTGGTTCCATCAGTCTAAATTGTAAAGTAAATAAAAAAACGACGTCACGAGACGACGTATACGTGATCAAGGAAAGGATGAAAGATCCTAGGAAGACATTATTCGTTTTGTTTCAATTTGTACAAGAGTGTAGTCAAGTGACTAAATGATTCTTTAACTGGGCCTGCTTATATGATAACCAACAATAAATTCGAAACGTGGTAGCTTCAAATCAATCACCCGCTTTCCAGAAAAGGAACAAAGGATATGAATAAAAGTATTTGGATACAAGGGACACTCTACTGGAAGCTTGGGCATTTCGTTCATTGGCCCGTATAGTCAAGCCGCTTTCTAAATAAGAGCAGACACAGGCAGAGAAGCGGATCAGTCAGAAGCCATCTAAAAGAAATGCAGAGTAGCAATCAGAGATAGACAGGAAAGCAGAGGGACTTCTCTCTGACCGAAAAGAAGATATTGTTCGTTAGTTGGCCGTAAGAGAAGACAGAATTAACGACAAAGATGACTCTGAGTTCAAATTTTAACCCCGAAACACTATCAGATGAATATCCAAATAAAGGACATGGTATACCGAAAACAGGTTTTGTGCCGATAGTCTAGACTGCGTTCCTTTGTTGAACGCACAGCGGATATTTTTCGGTTTTTGTTTACGGCAATGGAAACATGAATAGAAACATGGCATGGGGTAGAAGTTGTCTAGTTAGTGTGCTGTTTCTTGTTTTATTTTCCAAGCTCAACACACACACACACACACACACACACACACACACACACACACACACACACACACACACACACACTAAAATTAATTCACACCACGTGTGTCTCTAAAAATACTATTGCGCAGGCATTCACCCCTTATCAAACCCTTTGGGTTCAAAAACAAGAACGGCGCACCCAAAAGTACGGACGTAGTTGAAAACACATCATATGGTCAAAAATATGAATTTTGACCAATCAGGGCTCGATAAAAAAACATATTTCCCGATATCCAGGAGCCTCACCATGAATATAAAAAGGCAATAGATGCTTTCTTCAGCAGAGAGAGAGAGAGAGAGAGAGAGAGAGAGAGAGAGAGAGAGAGAGAGAGAGAGAGGAACGGGCAGTTCAGTGCACATATAGAGAGAATACAGCAGCTCACACAATAGACCGTATCACGCATCAATGAACATTGTTTTGCCCTCTCTTTCTCTCATTTCGCTCGCAACACATAGTCCCTTCCTTTTCCTTTTCACACTCCCAATTCCTTTTTTTCTTCCATTCTTCATCTTTATACGGAGAACTACATTTTGTATAAAAAAATAATTATTTTATTTTTTTTACGAAAATAAACAAAAGTTTATTTTACCATATATTTAGTATATTTTCCTTCTTATTTATTGCTTGGGGAAATTATACAAGCCCCTACATTAGTGAATAATTGCACAACGAGCATTTCTACAAAGAACTAAAACACCTATGTCAATTTATCCATGTCTATAGCGACTTCAAAAGCATCACATCATTTATTTTATGATTAAACAGTTTCCTAGTCATGCGATATAATCTTATTTATTCTTTAAATTCTTTTATTTATTCACTTGCATCTTTGGACGAAACGTAAATAAATAAATAGAAGCGTAATATGAATTATCTGGCTTCATTTATTTAATTATTTTATTTGTTTTTTCGTTTATAATTTCAAAATTTATAATAAAGAAAATCATTGACTGGAAAAACATCTTTTCAATACGTACAAATTCTATTATGAAAGCATTTTAATAGAAAATATCGCTTTTTGAAAATGACTTTTCAAGCAGTTTTGAAGGGAAACTAATTTCTTCTTTTTTGTTTTGACGAAACGGTTTTAACTTTCAAAATACAAACAAGATTTTCCTTAAAAACGTCTTAAAATAACGAACTTTAGGAAATTAGGTTTTATTTCTTTAAAACAAATCACTATCATGGCTTCATCATTATGACATAAAAGAGTAATTTTTATATATTTTCTAATATGATACGCTCATTTTAATTAAGGCTCAAGGCCGTTGTAATTAGTAAAATGAATTATATATATATATAAGCGTGACAGTCCTATTTATTGAGAATCGCATTACTATTTATTGAGAATTCCATCGAGCGAGTTCGATCGTCAGCAAGTACTGAACTACTGAATCTTTTTTATTTGAATTTCCGGGATGATGAAACTTTCTTTACTTTGACTGTTTAGCGGCATATCAACTCCTTGTGGGTCATCTAATGTCAAAATTTTCTTTTCTTTTGAGCATTAGAAATTTAATTTGCAAAAATGTACACCTGTTCCTTTTAGTTTTTTACTATGAAAATATAGTATTGGTCAGTCAGTTAAGTGCCATACGTGATAAACGCTTTGGGCAATCATGTCTCTTTCGAAACATGACTGATTGGGCAGAAGATTATCCCGCAGTTGGTTGCCATTGCTTTCTGCGGTAGACTGGTTGCCAGCCAAGGTTATAGAACCCAATCTGTTCTATTATTTAATCCATAACTGGAGGGAAGAAGGGCAATTGTGCGTAAGTGAATGCAAGAAATTCAACTGGAATCCGAACTCGTAGTATTGGTATTTTACTATAAAAACGTATTTTTATAGTTTTGACTCCAGTTTAGGGGATTAACTATTTTCCCATTGCTAGGTATCTAACAGATGCTACCACTATGAGGATGGGTGGACCTGAAATCAACGGCAATTGAGAGGTGTTCCCACACTCCTCAACACCTCTTTTTAGACATGATCCCCTAAGCGTGTATCACGTATAGCACTTAACTGACCGACTGACTCTTACATTCATATCACTAACGATATTCAGTAATCCTTTACTTTAAGTAGCCCTTGAGTTTTTTATTGGATTAGTATTATTATAAAAAAAAAAGCTGTGAAACAGTTTTGAAAGTTGAGAAATAGCATAAGACTTCTGTTTGGCATCATTCTTTGAATTGTTAACAGAATTTTTAGCGGTGGAATTCTCATTTCGACTCTTGATTGACCAGCACAGCAGACATGAACTTTGATTCCGATCAACCAGTAACAGGAAAAGACAATCACCTTTATTCAACTTAAGATCTGGGTGTTTTATAACTCACACGATTTGTGAAAACGAATCCGCCTGCGACTGAAAACAAGAGATATTGATTATGGCGGGGAAGTAAAATCCTCCGGGTAAATAGTCAGCTAGCAGAACGAGAAGCCAGCAGTTTCGACGTCTAAGTTCCTGCCAGGGGCATCCACTTGGCAAGATGTTGGCGTGGACCCTGCTTAAGTAAAAAGCTACGGTAAGTGAGAAGATGTATGAATAGGGGAAAAGTGAATTAAGGGGATTCATTAAAAAGAAAAAGTAGAGAAATATTTTAAACTGTTTTAATGTATATTTGATCGATAAGAAATATAATTATAGACATATTTTAAATTTAGCCCACATTTATCTATACATACACTCACACAGATATATACGAAATGAAATATACTTATGCACATTAAAGTTCCAAATAATATATATATATATATATATATATATATATATATATATATATAATGTAGCACACTTGGTATACTATTCAGGTAAATTCCGATAGAGACGAACTCAAAAGAACTCAATGTTAAATTCATTTATTTAATTTAACAGGGACTGAATAATCCTAGTACATCACCAAGGCTGCAATACGACACGCTAGAGGACGACCTCTCCCTGCAGAAAGAATACAATAACAGCGTGAGAAAGAAATATGAAGAACAAATTGGAAAAGGGCACTCAAAATGGGATTCACTAAAAGAAGCGATGGTGACCTCAGCGAACAACATAGCCCCAAAGAAAATCAGACGCAGAAGAAAAAACGAGTGGATGACCGAAGAGATCCTTCACATGATGTAAAGGAGACAAAAAATAACGCCAAGGCACGGAGAAGAGTAAAAGAAACTTCACAGGGAGATAAGGAACAAATGCAGACAAGCCAAAGAGGAATGGCCCAACAACAACTGCGCAGAAATAGAGAGACTGAGCAGGATCAACAAAGCAGAGATGCATAAAGAGATAAGAGAACTGACAGGACAAAAAACCTGCTCCTCAACAGGATGCATAAAATCCAAGGAAGGAACAATCATATGAGAGAAAGAGGAAATACTCCAGCGATGGGAAGAATATATAATGGATCTTTTTTGCGACAAGAGAGAACAACCGAGAATACACAAGGAGAAAGATGGACCGGAAATACTAAAATCCGAAGTGGAAGCTGTATTGGCCAAAATGAACAGAAACAAAGCAGCTGGTCCAGACGGCATAGTGATAGAGCTGCTGACAGCCTTAGAAGAATATGGCATAGAAAAAAAGATTACCGACATAATAAACGAAATTTATAGCAGCGGAATAATACCAGACGACCTATGCAAGTCGATATTTATAGCACTGCCGAAGAAACCTGGTGCAAACGAGTGCGAACTACACGGAACTTAATCAGCTTAATGAGTCACATTACAAAACTGATTGTCAGAATCCTTGATGAATAGAGCGAGAAGCAGAATGAGGCCAGAGATAGGGCATGAACAGTGCGGATTCGTCAAAGACACTGGAACAAGGAACGCCATATTCATGATTAGGATACTCTCTGAAAGGGCATTAAAAATGAAGAAAGACTTATACCTATGCTTCATTGACTACGCGAAAGCATTCGACAAGATACGACACAAAGAATTGATGGAGATGCTAGGCAGCCTCGACTTTTTCGGGAAAGACATAAGAATAATCAAGAATCTCAACTGGCAGCAAACGGCCTGCATACGGACAGGTAACGACCTCAGTTGATACACAAAGATAGAAAAAGGCGTAAGACAAGGATGTGTCTTTTCACCGGATCTGTTCAACCTATACAGCGAGAATATTTTGAGGATCCTAGATGACACGCCAGGATTTGTTATTGGAAGCCACAACCTGAACAACATAAAGTATGAGGACGATACAGTGCTGATTGCGGACACGGAAAGGAAACTACAAGACCTCATACAGAAAGTAGCAGTAAAGAGTGACAAGAAGGGACTACAAATAAACTTTAAGAAAACAAAGTGCATGGTCATCAGCAAAAGATACAACCCAAAATGCCAAATAAAGGTGGGAGATATCAGAATCAAGCAAGTACAAAAATTTAAGTACCTAAGTGTTCTAACAGGAGATGGAAAGTGAGACACGGAGATCCGAAGGCGAATTGGCATGGCAAACGACGCGTTCCAGAAGATGAGCAAAATACTAACACACAGGAAAATCTCAATAGAAACAAAGAAAAGAGTGCTGGACTGCTACGTGATGTCAGTTCTTCAATACGGCAGTGAATGCTGGACAATATCATCGAAAATGAGGACAAAACTGGAAACGGCCGAAATGTGGTTCTACAGAAGGATGCTACGGATATCGTGGAACTGAACATACAAGCAACGATGAGGTGTTGGAAAGAATGGCAACAAAAAGGAAATTGATACTGAGCATCAGGAAGAGACAACTGAAGTTCCTGGGACACGCAATGAGGAAGGAGAGCCCGGAAAACCTGATACTGACTGGACAGATAGAAGGAAAGAGAGACAGAGGAAGGCAGCGGATAACATATTTGCAGGGTCTGATCAGGTGGATGACGGAACGAGGGTTGCCAGGAGCAACAGGAGCAAACATACTAAGAGTCACAAGGGATAGGGAGACATGGAGAACCATGATCGCCTTCGTCCTGAAGGGACAGGGCACATAGAAGAAGAAGAAGAAGAATATAATTTAGAAAAGATTTTAGATTTATTACAACGGGTAATGCATATTTCATCACATATTGCGGCTCGTCAGACCCAAGTGGTACAACAGTTGATATAAATTTCCCCCTACCAAAAATTATATATATATATATATATATATATATATTATTTTATTTGGAACTTTGATATATAATGTGGCATAAAACTACAGTAAACTCCAACCATATTAAGGAACTAACCTTACAATCATGCTAAAATTTTCCCTACCCACTTTACCTCGTACACAAAAATATTACCAATATAAAGAAATATTTTCATCTCTTCAAAAATAGAATGTTAGTTATCAGCAAACAGACGTGTACGTCCGACTCTATAGTTACGCTGCCTCTTTACTGTCACTAGACTGTCTCTTGACTGCTTCCAGAGTGTCTCTTGACTGCCGCACAGCTGCATCCCCGCAAGTCACGCAGGTTAGCATTTATTGACGGAGGAAGAGACCGTTTATATAGATAGGGCAACGTAACACCAACAATGCATTTTTATAGAAAAAATATCAACTGTACATTTTTTGTAGTGAAATTACCTCTTCTTCTTCTTCTATGTGCTATGTCCTTCCGAGACGAAGGCGATCATCGCCTTCCACATCTCCCTATCCCTGGTGGCTCTTAGCACGCTTTCTTCTGTTATTCCACGCAACCCCCGTTCCGTCATCCACCTGATCAGGTCTTTTAAATATGTTATCCGCTGCTTTCTCTTGTCTCTTTTCCCCTCTATTTGGCCTGTTAGTATCAGGTTCTCCAAGCCCTCCTTCCTCATTGCATGTCCCAGGAACTTCAGCTGTCTCTTTCTGATGATCAGTATTAATTTCTTTTTCGTTTCCATCCTTTCCATCCTCATCATTGCTCACATGCTCGATCCATGATATTCGCAGCATCCTTCTGTAGAACCACATTTCAGTTGCTTCAAGATTTTCCTTCATCTTCGATTATATTGCCCAGTATTCACTGCTATATTAAAGAACTGACATTACATAGCAATCCAGTACTCTCCTCTTTGTTTCTAGTGAAATTGTACAGTTTCTTAATACCTGACGCAACTTCTGAAATGCTTCCTTCGCTATGCCAATTCGCCTTCGGATCTCTGTGTCGCACTTTGCGTCTTCTGTTAGAACACTTTCCAGGTATTTAAATTTTCGTAACGGCTTGATTTTAATGTTCTCCGCCTGTATTTGGCATTTTGGGCCCCCCTTTTTATTGATGACCATGCATTCAGTTTTCTTGCAGTTTATTTGTAGTTATTTCTTGTCAGTCTCTTTAGCTAGCTTCTGTAGGAGGTCTTGTAGTTTCCTCTCTGTGTCTGCTATCAGCACTGTAACATCTGCGTACCTTATGTTGTTTAAATTGTGGCCTCCGATGACAAATCCTGGCATAACATCTAGGGTCCTCACAATAGTCTCACTGTACAAATTGAATAGATCCGGTGAAAAAACACATCCTTGTCTTATCTTTGTATATTTGAATTCGTTACCTGTCCGTATGCAGGCGGTTTGCTTCCAGTAGAGATCCTTGATTACTTTGATGTATTTCCAAAAAATATCGAGGCTGCCGAGCATTTCCATCAAATCTTTCTGCCGAGCATTTCCATCAAATCTTTGTGGCGTATTTTGACCAACAGAATATTTTTCATCTACATACTATATACCTAAAAATAAAATAAGTTTACTTTGAAAGTATAAAATTACGAACAATATATCCCAATTTAGTCTACGGCTATATCGTGTTGAATACACCGTTTCCCGTCCGATCATCGAAGTTAAGCAGTATAGAGCCGGGTCAGTACTTAAATGGGTAACTCTTTGGGTATATCAGGTGCTGTAAAAGTAAGGACCAACCGGTCTTCCAGCTTTGCGTGCGGGGTTAACAACCTTGCCCCGTAAAAAACAGTTTGTTACAGTTAAGAAAAAGTTGCTACCCGATGCCCCATCTGGGTGTGATGGATAAATGATGATACCTGAATTTAAATCCATAAAATGGCGTTCAAAATATTTTTATTTCGGTCTTAAATGATCCATAGTGTTACTGATATGTCGCGAAAAAGCAAGCAAAATTATATATGCTAAACGGGAATTTTTTTAGCTTTATGCACGTAATTAATTTCAATGAGCAGATTTAAAAATCAAATCTCGTACATATATCTCCTCCTCCTCACTTAGTTTGCAAATCCTCTGCCTATCCCTCATAAATAATGGAATATTCCGTTTTGATCGCGTCGAAAGACGGAAAAGATATATCAGAGTTTCAGTGAGAGAAAAATGGAAGACAGATAGAAAGAAAGAGAGTCAGAAATCTTTAACGCCTGTTGCAGTAAAATGGAAAAGAATTCAATTTCCAATCTTTACATTTACATCACCTTACTTCTTACGTCAGCTAATATTCATATTTATTAGTTATTGTAATGTTTTGTTAAAGTTGTTAAGCTCGACCATGTAATGACGTGATAAGAGAATTTCACATACACGCACATCATATAATCTTTGTGCTGGACACTCCCCTTATTATTTCGGACTACATTGCGATCTGCCAATACCTCTTAAATAATACATTGTTCCGTTTTGATCGCAAGGAAAAACAAAAGATATTAGGTCATCCCAAAAGTTCGTAAACACTTGCACAAAATTGAAATTTTACTCGCCAAGTAATCTAAGGTTACCAGAAAACACTTGCAAAAACTGAAATTTTACTCGTCAAGTAATCTAAGGTTACCAGAAAACACTTGCAAAAAATTGAAATCTTACTCGCAAAAACAACAAAAATTATTGCTCAAAATAAAGACCATCATTTTCCAAGACTTTCTGCCATCGATCTGCAAGCTTTCGGATCTGGTCAAAGTACTATACAGCCGGCTTCGAATCAAAGAATTCGTGACACGCTTCCTCGGCTTCATCAAACGAGTCGAATCGGCGGCCCTTCAGAAAGTGTTGCATTCAGTGGAAAAGGCCGTAATCTGATGGAGCACAGTCAGGACTGTAGACTGGATGTGGCAGAACCTCAACGCGGTCCAGCTCTTCAAACTTGTCTTTAGTCTTCCTGGTGGTGTGTGGCTTGGCATTGTCCTGCTGCATCAAAGTGCGCTTCCGGTTGATCAGAGCCGGGTACTTTTGCTTCAACTTTTCGTAGACCCGCTGAAGTTACTGACAGTAAAGTTCGACACTGATATCACGACCATTCGGAACCAACTCAAAATGCACGATTTCTTCAAAGTTCCACCAAACGCACAACATGACTTTCTTGCCTAATCGATCTTGTTTTAGAGCCGACGGTGTCCCTTTCTGAACCCGTCGCTTGTCTCGATTGTGCTGGACCAGATAGACCTATTTCGTAAGTGTTTACGAACTATTGGGACAACCTACTATATCAAAGACGTTTCTTGGTTTTATTTAAAGAATGCAATTTAAAGTGTTTAAAGACTCTTGCTAATACCCCATAAATATTAGACTATTCCGTTTTGATTACGCGAGAAGACAAAAGACATATGGAATTTTTACGAACAATTTATTGTCGTAGAACTAGCCATAAGCTTATTCAATCTTTAATTGAAGAATTAAGATTCATGCTAAAAGAAAATAGGAAACATTGATATTTTCTTGTTTAAAATAATAGCGTTGTTCTTCCATATACATACCGTTGTTTTACAATCACCATCTTTATGGTCTTTAAAAATAAGCCATTGGTGTGTTAAGTATTATTTCTCTAATAATTACATATATCATTAGTACTTAGCTTGCATATCTAGGCCGGTCAACTCAATCCGACTTTCTAAATTTGATAGAGCTTAAAATTGTTTACGCTGTCTTGTTGGGGGAGACTTATTCTTCCCTCTGCAGCTTCAATCATGCAGGCGCAACCTCTTAGGCCCATCGCTATTCTATCTCTATTTCCATGTAAAATGTTCATAACGGCAACTATTCATATTTAGTTTCATTATTTTCCTCCGTGAGTTCAAAATTTTACTGTTAGGATACGTAATGCTGCTTCTATCGAGTTCAATGAACGTCATTTTCCTCGTATTTTAAATGTAAGACCGTGCCCTTCGAAAAAGCTTTTTCGTAAGAACTGTTACTTTATGGAACCAAACTCTATGTGAATACTACCCTGAAGACCACAATCTTGGCCTCTTAAAGTCAGTGGTAAACATTTATTTATTCTTCTTATCCTTATAATATTCATTTACTGCCCCTTATTGAGCCTTGCATTGGCTAAATTGTATCATTAAAAATGTAACTTGTATCATTAAAAATGTAAATTGTATCATTAAAAATGTAATCTAACGAAATGTATTCAAATGTATCAAATGCAAATTGTATCATTAAATATGTAACTTGTCTCATTAAAAATGTAAATTATATCATTAAAAATGTAAATTGTATCATTAAAAATGTAATCTAACCAAATGTATTCAAGTATCTGACCATTCATAAATTCAGGATTTTTATTCTTTCTCTCGCTATTTGTCTTAAGTAATTGCAATAATACAAAAACACATAGGTGGGTAGATTAGCATATTGGAAATAAAAGTAATGACAAAATACGTAGGAGAGAGAGAGAGAGAGAGAGAGAGTGAGAGAGAGAGAGGGGGTGGGGTGGGGGACGCAAGACGTGACAAACTGGAGAGTCAGTTTCTTCCTTTTCAAGATTCACGACGCAAACACTTGATTAATTTTCGGATGTTTTCAGGTGAACAAAATGTTACTGGCTGGCGAATTCTTTGAGAAAATAATTCACTAGTTATAAAAGTGATAGTTGGAATGCCAAAGTAATATTCTTAAGCTATGGTGGCTCGCTGATTAAATCTCTTGCAAACATTATCGGCAAGATAGTTTTGAATTGTTCCATTTTTCTGTCACAAATAATTCAAATATGGATGAGAATTCAAGGAAATAATAAATACTTAAAACAAATAGGAAAGTCGTGTTTTAGCATATTTCTCTGACCAAACAGTTCCATCAGAAAAAATGGCTTCTACTTCGACTAATTTAGATCTTGTCGAAATAAGATATATTTTCCTGATGTTGTTGTTCGAACATGTTAAAAGGTTTTCAAATTGTATTTTGCTGATGATAGCGTAACCAAAAAGTAGTATATTAGGCAAAAAGAAAAAAAGACACCAATTAGCCTTATCTATCTATTTTTTTATTTATTTAGTTATTTTTAAAACTAGCGAATAACTCTAATGCAGTCTACGGCTATATTGTGTTGAATGCACCGGTTCCCGTCCGATCACCGAAGTTAAGCAACATCGCGCTTGATCAGTACTTAAATGGGTGACCATTTGGGAATACCAGGTGCTGTAAACGGAAAGGTCCACCGGTCCTCCAGGTATAAGTGGTTGGGTGCAGGGCTAACAACCCTGTCCCGTAAAAAAGAGTTTGTTACAGCAATAAAATGTTTCTGCCCTATGCACCATTGGGTGTGATGGATAAATGATGATGAGAGAATAACTAAGAGATATTACTAGTGAATTTTCTCTTTTGGTCTGTAGCGAATCTAAGAGGCCATTAAAAACACCATCACATATTCAGTCAGTTAAGTGCCATATGTGGGCGATCATGTCTCTTTCGAGATATGACTGACTGGGAAGAAGATTATCCCGCAGTAGGTTGCCATTGCTTTCTGCGGTAGACTGGTTATCCTGCTATTTAACCCATAACTGGAGGGAAGAGACGGATTAATACTTTTCCCAAGGGTATTTGTGCGTAAGTGAATGCAATGGATTCAGCTGGAATTCAAACTCGGCTCCCCGATTTGTCGTTCCGAGCCGATATCCACTGCACCACAACGCACATCCCACATACTACATAGCATAAAAATGTCCTGCGTTTACTTGACTGCATACAAACATACCTAACAACCATACAAAACAAACAAAAGACGCTTTCCAAAGTTTCTGTTAAAATCCTTCTTAAGAACTATGCATGCCCATACATTCGAATAAGTACATCTTTTTACATCCAAATAAAGACCGGGCCCGGAAAGGGCTGAAGCTATTTAAATCCGTCACCACCAAACAACATCACTAATCTTTAGGCGTTTTTAGGTTTGGCCAACGATTACAATATCTAAATTCCCAAAATGTCTTATCTTAGAGGCTCACTGAATGAGTTATTGAAAAAGGGTGCAAAATAGATTTGGTCTAAAGAATGCGAAGATGCTTTCCAGAAAATAAAAACTTCTCTGGTATAAGATTTATCGTTTGCGCATTTTAAACTCAAAAAGAAATAATTGTAGCATCGGACGCTAGCAACTACGGAATCGAAGCGGTAATTCTACATAAGTTTGAAGATAGGACTACAAAGCCTATAGACCATGCTTCCAGAATCCTGCTTCCTTTAAAAAGAAGTTAAAGCCAGATCGAAAAAGAAAGCCTGGTTTTAATTTAGGTGGTTAAAAAATTTCACAGCTTCATCCATAGAAATTTTCTCTACAAACGGATCATAGAACGTTGATAACAATTTTTGGATCAAAAAAGAATATCCCCACGCACACTGTTATAGAACTGGGGAATACTCTTGTCAAACTACGTCTTTAAGATGGAATACCAACATCGGAAAAACTAGGATACGCCGACGGTTTGTCTCGGTTGATTCCAAAATTTGCAGAACCGTTAGAAGAGACGGTGGTAGCTGCTTTAAGGGAAGAAAAAGAATTATCAGTACTATTCAGTCAGTTTAGTTGCCATACGTGATACACGCTTGGGCGATCATGTCTCGAAAGAGACATGACTGACTGGGCAGAAGATTATCCCGCAGTAGGTTGCCATTGCTTTCTGCGGTAGACTGGTTGCCGACCAAGGCTATAGAACCCAATCTGTCCTGCTATTTAACCCATAACTGGAAGGAAGAGACGGATTAATACCTTTCCCAAGGGTATTTGCGCGTAAGTGAATACAATGGATGCAGCTGGAATTCGAACTCGGCTCCCCGGTTTCTCGTTCTGAGCCGATATCCACTGTACCACAATCAGTACTATTACGCAATACAATTCGGGAGTTACTCGTGAAGCTAGAAGATATAAAAAAGGCAGCCGAGAAAGACGAATTCATTAAAAAAACGAAGAAACAGCAATGGCTGAAAGAAAAACTTAAAACAGGATCTAAAATATTACCTTTCTCAATCTGCGAGCAAGCGTTATTCTATGCAATTAGACTGGGATTAACATATATTCTGCAAAAGAAAATCTTGAAGTAATTTTGTATAAGTCATCCGGGCATGTCATAAATTAAATCATTCATGCGTAGCTATACGTATTGGCCTAAAATGGATCAGAAGAACGAAAAAATGGTAAAAGAGTGTAGAAGTAGTCGTCAAAAAAACACCACCAATAAAAATTCATCCATGGCCTAAAATGCATGTCCCGTGGACAAGGTTATACATCGATTACGCTAGACCAATAAATGATTACTACTTCCTTATAATCGTGGACAGTTTCTCCAAGTGGTCGGAAATATTCAAGTGTAGATATCCGACATCTGCAAATGCTATGATTGTACTTAACGAGCTTTTTAGTTGTTTCGGTGTACCAAAAACTTTAGTTGTGACAATGGAACACAGTTTACCAGCAGAGAATATAATAATTTCTGCACGTCTTTGTCCATAGACCACTTTACGACCTCTGTTTACCGCCCAAGATCAAATGGGCAAGCAGAAAGATTCGTAGACACTTTTAAAAGAACTCTAAGAAAATTCATAGCATGAACACTGATAAGTGGAGTAATCAAAAGATTTTTAGCGGTGTACAGAATTACTCCCAATCTGAACATAGATTCAGTCTTATCACCAGCCGAACAGATATTAGCGAGAAAAATTCGGTCAGTGTATGACGGTCTGTTGCCTAGAGCAATTAAAATAGTGGTAGAAAAAGAAAACTTTGTGACCAAATGTTACAAACCAGAGTCTTTTTTTTTCAGAAATTATAAAGGTGGAAAACCTTCTGGGAAGACGGAATTATCACACACACAAAAAAAAAAAACTTGGCAGAGCGATATACATTCTCAAAGGAAGAAGATTTGAATGTAACAGACATTTAAATCAGTAAAGACATACGAAAAATGTCACCCCTAGTGAAGAATTATCAATGGAAGTAATATATGACGCATTCGAAATACCAGTTCCCATAATTCTACCAATACCGACAGAAGTATCTCCAACCCTGCTAGTACCGGGAATGTTGGTTAAATGCCCAAATCTCACCAGCACAAACATTGGTGATACGTAACAGTACAAAGAAAAGAAAAAAAAAGCCAAACAATTATGTCCTGAACCCAAAAAGAAAAGGTATTGAGCAAAATTAAATAGGAAAATTAGCTCGGGGAGGAAGGGTGTTCGAATGGAATATCTCACACTCCCTATCGCCTCTATAGACTTACTAGTAGCCATATATAGTGAGCACATTAGAGACCCGTGACTTGCTTCGGCAATTACTAGCCTGCCACCAGATTCCGTGTCTTGCCATAGTATATTCTCTTTACAATAAGCCTATCTTCTTCCATCTACGCGCGTGTTGCTGTTCTCTCACTCGAGTACGACTTTGTCGGTTTGTAACCTCTTTAAAGGATACAACAATGTATTTTTCTCCTCAATAAGAGTAGTTAGGTTTGCTTAACGTTCTGTTCACACATCTTCCGGCTCTTTTGAACAGGAGTAGAGGTTGATCCTTATCTAGGATTGTGTTTTCGGTTCCTTCTAAAGGCTTCTCATCTCTTTCAATAGCCTCTTGCGTCTTAGTGGCATTATTGCCTTGGTTGGGTTTGTTTAATAAAACTTTTTTAGTTTTGTTGGTGGGGAAGGTATTTCTAAATAGATCTAATATATCGATGTAGCACATCGAAGTCACGGAAATTTCTCAAGAATTTGAAATAAAGAAATAAAGAAAAGAATGAAAAGAAATCCCACACGAATCAAATAATGTCCCATCATAGATGATGACGTCATTCTATAATCTGAATTTATCATATTCCTTTTTTATTTATTTTTTTGTACTTTTAAAAGATATTTTGTCAGGAAGAAACATTTTAACAAAGAAACAGTCAAAATGGCGCTGTCATCATTGTCTGAAAACGAGTTTTTTTACCGTTTTTTCTCAACCTCCTCTCAGCGATTTTTACTTACATATATTTTTTTTTGTCCTTTTTGAATCGACTTCCTTGTGTTCACGCAACCTTTTGGCATATCTTTCCAAAACTACACTCGACGCATCTTTCCCTCACTGACTTCCTTTGACCTCGCCATGCTATTATTTCTTCCCATACCGATGAAGCATTCAGTGCATATGAAAATGGTTTCAACTAAAATGCGTATATCTGACATGAAGGAAAAATGATGCGAAATTTTGCATCAAGTAAATATATTAACTGCTCGCAAAAGTCACAAATTGTCATCTTTTTTTTTTATAAACCTAGAAACTTCATCTCAGGACAGAGACTTCACGGCAAGGCTGTCCGCAGCTGGAGGATTCATAGTGACTTTCGTGGTACGATTTATTTCTTGAAGTATCATGAATTTATGTGGATTGCTTTGCTTCAATATCTGAGAATGAAAATGTCGAGTGGTTTCACAATTTTCTTCTCTGAGAGCAATCTGGTCTGCTATTTAACCTTTGCCTAAGGAAGTGAGCAGATGGATTCATACTTTTTCCAAGCGTATTAGTCTGAAAGTGAAAATAACAGATTATCATGGAACTTGAACTTTATACTCCACAGTTCTTCTTTTATGCAGATGTCGTGAAATATGACGCACATCAAGTATTTGTAAGCGTTTTCTTTGTTCTTGTGTCAATCATATTTATTTTTAAGACTGAGAGTGCTCTTTATAGTGTTTAATATTCTGGGCGTTATCAGTTAATACTTTAGACATATTCATATAGAGGTTGTCATTTTCGTGGTAACGAATATTTATAATATATTTTTGTTTTATTTTCTATACTGTGTTTTTAGAGAAGCATTATTTATAGTAGTAATTTCATCTAACTAGAGTTTCGTTTAGTTTCCTAACACAATGAAAAAGTTTTGTTTCTGCTAGTTATGTTGTTCTTTATGAAAATTGCTTCTGATAATTGCAAACGTTTTTGCAGTGCAGTTGTCTTATAATCTATTTATTGCCAAGCTTTACAAGTATGTTTTATGGGTTATCTACCTAGTGTGAGTAGCTATCATGTGTCGAATGTATTCGTTTTTAGTTTCATATTCATTCTAATTATAATGTGTATGTGTTTATATATATATATATATATATATATATATATATATATATATATATATATATATTTACAGGCGTGTATTTACATTGTATATAATACGCTAAGTTCCGCCTTCCTCTAACGAGCGCTCATAGAGAATCATGACGGATTTGATACGATGAAGCTTTCCTTCTTTCCATGATTTCGGAAGTCATGCACACAAAAGGAATGAGGCATGGAGCAAACCATATGACGGACTGATCGTTACAGTTTCGGATAATGCACCACATATAGATGAACTATCTTTTCCATTGTCTTTTGTTAAATCTTCCTAAAAACACAAACTAGTTAGCTAAGTGTGCTCATATAGATCAGTGCCTCTTTTTATCTATCTATCTATCTATCTATCTATCTATCTATCTATCTATCTATCTATCTATCTATCTATCTATCTCATCCTGTTCCTTCTATCTATCTATCTATCTATCTATCTATCTATCTATCTCATCCTGTTCCTTCTATCTATCTATCTATCTATCTATCTATCTATCTCATCCTGTTCCTTCTATCTATCTATCTATCTATCTATCTATCTATCTATCTATCATTCTATCTATCTATCTATCTATCTATCTCATCCTGTTCCTTTTATCTATCTATCTATCTATCTATCTATCTATCTATCTATTCTATCTATCTATCTATCTATCTATCTATCTCATCCTGTTCCTTTTATCTATCTATCTATCTATCTATCTATCTATCTATCTATCTATCTATCCTGTTCTTATCTGTCTATCTCAGTCTGGTCATATCTATCTATCTATCTATCTATCTATCTATCTATCTATCTATCTATTTCAGTGTGTTCATATCTATCTATCTATCTATCTATCTATCTATCTATCTATCTATCTGTTCTGTTCTTATCTGTCTATCTCAGTCTGGTCATATCTATCTATCTATCTATCTATCTATCTATCTATCTATCTATCTGTTCTGTTCTTATCTGTCTATCTCAGTCTGGTCATACCTATCTATCTATCTATCTATCTATCTATCTATCTATCTATTCTGTTCTTGTTCTTATCTATCTATCTATCTATCTATCTATCTATCTATCTATCTCATCCTGTTCCTTTTATCTATCTATCTATCTATCTATCTATCTATCTATCTATCTATCTATCTATCTATCTATCATCCTGTTCCTTTTATCTATCTATCTATCTATCTATCTATCTGCAATATTTAAATAAAAAAATATAAGTAATATGACACTGTCAATGCAATATTTTCCCTTCACTGAAAACATTTTTCGAAAAGACCTGCAACTTCGTTTTTCACTGAAAACATTTTTTCTAAAAAGTCTAAAACGTTGAATCTCGGAATTTCCTGATTCATATGCTTGTCCCCCAATTTTTTTTTGTCTTCCTTCCATTCTTTGTATTTAGAGACATCGATCTTTTAGATCCGCCTACTCGTTTCTTGTCCGCCTTTTCCCGAACTAATTGACTTCCCAACGCGAAGCGAAGCACGCAGTGATCGCACGCTGTCAAAAATTTGCCTATCCTGGTAATGTAACTCCGATATCTCTCCGTAACCAGGTTTTAAAGGAGAGATAAAAAGAAGATTCATAAGAGAAGAAATCGAACTCGTTGAAGCATTAAATGTTCGATAACATCAGACAAGATTCCATGAGCAGGAATAGTCCTACACATTTACTGTAAAACGAAGAAGGGATTAATGGCTTATGCGGCGAAGTATATTCATTAGGTAAGCCTGTATGAGTGTTTAGGCTCAAATAAAAACCAGAAATTCGATTGCTGATCTTCAAGGTTGACTTTGCGCATTAACTGTCGGCGTGATATTGTCGTATTATATCAATGCACTATTGTGGCTGACTAAGTGCTTATGCGTTTGTAGTGAAACGGATATCGGCTCGGAATGAGAATTCGTGGAGCAAAGTTCGAATTCCCGTCTAATTTGTTTCATTCACTTACGCTTAAGAAAGGTATCAATCCATCTCTCCTTCCTCCAGCTATGGGCTGAATAGCAGGACAGATTGAATCTTATAGCCTTGATTTGCAAACGGTCTGCCACAGTAAGTAATGCCTACCTACTTCAGTAAAACCTTCTGCATAGTCATTCATGTCTCTAAAGCGACATGATCGCCCAAGCGTACGGCAGTTAAGTGACTGACTGTAGTAGAGGTGAGTAAATACGTACGATTTGCCACTAAATGAATCAATTCAGTTTAAAACCTGCGAATGTTGGCGGCTGTGTATTAAGTTTAGTCCGTTCTGTGATCTCGCAAATAAATTGTTTTGATAATTATAAGGTATATATCTCTTAATCTTGAAGAAATTTACTGTAGAATCCTATCTGACTTTGACCAGAGAATCAATAGAATAATAAATAAAATGCTTCGATCTTAATCAAATTATTTAGCTATCATGGGGGAAATTGAGATCGTATTAGGAGCCATTTTCAAAGTCATTTTTGTAGCGATGTGTTGTGGAAACAAAAGAAAATTTTTAAAAACACTAACTTAAAC
>JBBBDQ010001130.1:1465000-1495000 GCA_037127315.1 Ascarosepion bandense | reverse complement strand
ATCTGGTGTCCATATCGAATTTTAAATAAAACCTCATGCTAAACGCAATTTTCTCATATACATTTCTTTTAAGAAACACCACAAAACACACATGGCCTGAAGATTGCGTTTAGCCATGAAACAGACTGTTGTTACTCAATGTTGACCTCAGTATCCCTTTTTTTATTTACACACTTTAGATTCTCAGTTCTAAAAAGGGAATTCCAGAAATACTTCCATCAGTGGAAACAATGCTCGATAATGTATTCTGTTTCAGAAGGAGATTAATTTAAGAATTGATATATTCTCTAGGTGTTTTTATATAGCGCCAGTCCAATAATTTTGATTAGAATTTGCATCTATATATATATATATATATATGCAAAGTCTAATCAAAAAGTGTGTGTGTGTGAGAGAGAGAGAGAGAGAGAGAGACAGAGAGAGAGAGAGAGAGAGAGAGAGATAGAGACTTTATAAGGATGACAGCGGTTTGAACTGTGTCTACCCTCGTATATTGAAATGCTCTATTGCTAACGCTGACCATTTCTAACTATAAATATCACATACTTTGTATCATATATATATATATATATATATATACACGAAAAAAATCCACACGAAAAAAATCGCAAGATCGCCAAGACCTACCGCGGTTTCGCACAACGGCTCGTCAGGGCATATATATATATATATATATATAGTCGGATGACTATATATATAGTCATCCGCAGACAGATTTGTTTCACTGTATCACAGCTCATCAGTACAGTTAGACATCCAATTGCTTTTTACCCAGGATTGAAACCCGACCCAATTGGCGTCAGTCGGCGATTCTACCTCTGAGCTATGGGTGCTCAGTAGAAGGAGGCAGACTTTTAGTGTGTGATATACCATGTATTCATATGCCAGTAGTGAGAGTTATCTAAGTCATTACTGAATGAAAGATGAGTGGATGCTAGAATAGCTACTATTTTTTCAAAGTCTACCATTCTTCTAGAGTGCTCAATTAGGGTGTGAGAGCGTAAATAGTCATATATATATATATATATATATATATATATATATTATAAGTAATAGCATAGTTATCTATATCATGCAAATTGCTATTTAACAGCGCAGAATCTAACTGACAGTCAAGTATTGCGAAAATCTATTCTGTTCCAATTAACTGGGGATGAATGAAAAAATAGAGAAATTGAAGAAAGAAAAATGAATGAGAGAAAAAAAAAGAATAAATCTTGTCCCTGGCCAATGCAAAATACTTACATATTTATTCGATATATATATATATATATATATATATATATATATATATATATATATATATATATCGAATAAGTATGTGAACGGCTGGCATCGGAGGAAGAAAGGCGGTTAGGTCTAAAAAGATGATTGCATTTGTCACGGAAGAATCTCTGGTGGCGCTGAAAAATTATTGGCGGATAAAAATATGATTTTTATAGCTCTCCGCGATCAATAAATTCACCGATAGGTAAATCGATACAGGACAATATAAGGAAAAATTGTTTAAATTATGACCGCAGTTTACGTGTTTAGAGCACTAAATGGAATTGCAAGGGACATTTTAAAAAATGTTTTATAGATTATTGACATTTTATACAGGTCGACGCTAAATGTAGAACACACTGGAGCAAAAGGTAATTTAAGTTATGACTTCTGAATTCCAGTAACTTCTAATAAGGACCTTGTCTATCTTGTGAGAAATATATTCACATAGCTTAGCGCTTAAGCAGTGAAAGGAAATTATCAAACATAACAAGACATACCTGGTATAGGAAAAACAATTTATTTGCCTTGCAAAAATATGCTGAATTTTGCTGCTACAGTGTAGCTTGGTATAGTCTCTTTTCTCTGCTTAGCTTGGTATAGTATCCTCCGTCTAGGAGTGGGATGAAAAAGACACAAGGAACTGCGATCCGCGACGTACAGGAACTTTCTTCTGGGTCAGCTTCTTTCACAGTTTCTTATCTTGGTATAAGATGATAGTGCTTAGAGAATTTTTCTCTAGGAAGGCAAGGCTTTGCCCATAGGGTATCCTTTTTAAGGTAAGAAGGGTAACAAGAGATTTTCTCTGTTACAAAGTTGTGGCATTAGCCTAAAAGATTACAAAGAATTGGTAAGATGGTCTCGATATAGCGAGACAAGTGGGCGCCAATTTAGGCCCCGCTGCAACAAAAATCCGGAGCGGCACAAATACGTCCGATACTGTTCGTGCTAGCTGAAAAAAGGAGAGAACAAAACCATCCGAAAAAAAACATAAAACCTCTGGTAAAGCCCGCCTAAAGTTCAAAACGAGGTTCGGGTTAAATCAGCCAATCAGGAGACCCGTTACATCTGTAAATTTCCGACACACTGCCAACGGAGAACGAAAAAAGTAATGGTTATCCATTACTTTTTTTTTTTCATAGAATAAGATCAAAGGGAACTGAATGTGCTTCTGTCTGCCTTTAATTCCAGGGGAAATAAATGTTTTAAGGAATGAACCTGTTCGCAACCGTTCCTCAACACACAGGCCGAGCGAACTTTACCATCGTTCCCGGTAATGAGTCTAAGCACCTTACCTAGACTCCAAAAAGGTCTAGTCTTATTAGGAGATTTGATTAATACAATTTCTCCAACTGACACCTTTAGAGGGCAATCTCCCTTCAAATTCGTATCCCTCTCTCTCAGAGACAACAGATAATCATTGTGCCACATCTTCCTAAATTTTTCGACATATTTATGTCTTAACTCCAAAGATTGCACCAGCTTTATTCTACTAGGGGGATCGGGGCACAGATCTTCCGATCCATAGTTACTAATTAACAAACGTGGATTGTAGCCAGTTTGTAGAAAGTGATTGGGGGTTAAAATATCTAGGCCCCCTTCTGAAGCGGTAAAATAAGTCAGCGGTCGATCGTTGATCGCTTTCTGCACGTCAGAAATTATCGTTAAAAATTCAAAATACTGAATTTTCCTCCTACCTATTAATTTTTTCAAGCATTGCTTCATGGTTTTGATCATTCTCTCCCATGCGCCCCCATACCAGGCGGAATAAAGGGGAATGGTGTGATGACTAATGGAAGCGGACCTAAAATGTTCCCTGAATTCGTCGGAAACGAAAATTTCAGACAACATAATGCCGGATGCTAGAAAGGTTTTAGCATTATCCGAATAGACATGAGAGGGAACGCCAAAAAGATTGGTAAATCTGACGAAGGCTAACAGGAAGGATCTGGAGCTCATGTCAGGCAAAAGCTCCAGATGCACTGCGCGAAGACTCAAGCAGGTAAATAGCAGGATGTACATCTTTATTTCATCATCCTTGTACTTTACCAAGAAATGGCCGGTAAAATCTATACCCACTTGTTGAAAGGGGTGAACAAAATTTGCCCGATGGGTGGGTAGTTGAGAGCCCGAGGGAGCTTTATACGGTAAAGAATTAATTTTCTTACAAGTAATACAGCTACGAAGTGTTTTCTTTACCGATTGTCTTCCCTGGGGAATCCAAAATCCGGATAATCTCAACTTGGAAAGAGTTGAATTGGTTCCCATGTGGCAACAATTCAAATGCGCCTCTTTGATAACCAATTCAGTTAAGGGGTGATGTTTACCCAAAAGTATAGGGAATTTGACTCCGAAGTGGAGTATACTGGAATTCTGGATGCGTCCTTTAGTCCGCAACAGACCATCCCTATCAATAAACAACTCAAGGGCAGTTATTCTAGGAGGTACCACCTTATTAGAAGGTTGAGTCAAATATTCCAACTCAAAGGGAAATGCCTCCCTTTGCATATCAGAAAAAAGCAACAATTTGGCTTTATGGTAGGTATCAGTGTGTCGATGCATCAACTTATCACCGAACCTTAAAACCTTTTCAAGAACGTTGATCGCTCTAGACAATGTTGAAAATTTAGAAATATTTAAAGGAAGACTGGATTCGTCTGCGCGAGAATCCTCGGTTAACATACAGGATACAATCTTCCGGTTGGTGTCATTAAGGCAAGGTAATGGAGATACTGGCCAGTCGATGTTATGTTGATTTAGCCAATCGGGTCCGTATACCCAAAAATCGAACAATTGTTTAAACTTGGAGGCTGAAAAGCCTCTAGTCAACAAATCCGCAGGATTTTCCGACGAAGGGACATACTTGAACAAGGGGGTGACGCCAAATCTGATGTTAACGTCCTCCAACATTTTTTTTATGTTCAGGACACGATTTTCCACAAAAATATTTCTTTTAGACCCTTTCCATTTAAAACCCAAGATAAGGCTACTTGTGCATCTGACACAAGGAAAATAGAAAGTACGTTGATAGGCTTCAAGGCTTCAATAACCTTAGGAACAACTTTGAGAGCGAGATAGATCGCCATTAGTTCCAAAGTAGGTAGGGTTTTCTGCTTAATGGGAGCCACCTTAGCTTTAGCGAACAACAAGGAACATCGATTTCCTTGTTTAACATATAAAGAAAACCCGTATGCGAGCTTAGATGCGTCGCAGAACAAATAAATTCCACCGGGAAGCTCTCCTGCAACACACGTCTGGGGAACTCAAATTCGCTTAATTCATTAAGTTCCTTAGCAAGAGTTTGCCAAGGGATAGTAAAATTTTCAGGGATCTGTTGATCCCAGGACAAGTTGTTTTTCCATAGTTGGCTAACGAATGTCTTGCCCTGAATAGTAACTGGGAGAAGTAAGGAAAGCGGATCATAGATGCTGGAAGTCTGAGACAGAATTCCACGTTTAGTGTCTACGTTAATGTTAATCTCAGTGGGCGCAAGTCTGATTGTATCTTGTCGAGGGGAATAATGATACCCCAGTACCTTTTCATAGGAGGGAAGGGGGAGGTAATTGATCCATCCTCTGACATTTTCTTTTGCAAATCCGCACAGTTGGAGTTACAGGACTGAAGATCGAATCCTGCGTCCTTCAACCTGTTACGTACAGTACTATTCACAGAAAGGAGAGACCTAACAAGTACTAAATGTTATACTAACAAGTACTAAATGTTACACTAACAAGCACTAAATGTCATATTAACAAGTACTAAATGTTACACTAACAAGCACTAAATGTCACCATAACAAGCACTAAATGTTATATTAACAAGCACTAAATGTTATATTAACAAGCACTAAATGTTATATTAACAAGTACTAAATGTTATATTAACAAGTACTAAATGTTACACTAACAAACACTAAATGTCACCATAACAAGCACTAAATGTTATATTAACAAGCACTAAATGTTATATTAACAAGCACTAAATGTCATCATAACAAGCACTAAATGTCATACTAACAAGCACCAAATGTCACCATAACAAGCACTAAATGCCATATTAACAAGCACTAAACGTCACTACAACAAGCACCAAATGTTATATCTTCCCAAGTCGGCTGTGCAGAATTCGAACCTTCTGAGAAATGTCCGAAATTCAAATTTATCCGCTGAAGGAGACCCACTGAAGTCAGGACACTCCAATTGTAATTTTAAAGGTTGAAGAGAGACAGGTTTTAAATTTTGCCGCTCTCCCGCCATATGCCGCCCTCAAGCATACCAGGATAACATGCGAAGAGAGAGAGAAAATAAGGAAATATCAAGGCTTATCCAGTCAAACTAACCCCCTCTCCGACAAATTTTGAAAAAAAAAAAATTTTTTTTTTTAGGTAGCAGACAAGAAGCACCAAAAAAAAATCACACAAATAACAATTCTGGAAGGGAAAAATTTACAATAAAATATGTAACGCTCATATTTTTGCAATAAAAGCTATGTGAGAAATATATTCACATAGCTTAGCGCTTAAGCAGTGAAAGGAAATTATCAAACATAACAAGACATACCTGGTATAGGAAAAACAATTTATTTGTCTTGCAAAAATATGCTGAATTTTGCTGCTACAGTGTAGCTTGGTATAGTCTCTTTTCTCTGCTTAGCTTGGTATAGTATCCTCCGTCTAGGAGTGGGATGAAAAAGACACAAGGAACTGCGATCCGCGACGTACAGGAACTTTCTTCTGGGTCAGCTTCTTTCACAGTTTCTTATCTTGGTATAAGATGATAGTGCTTAGAGAATTTTTCTCTAGGAAGGCAAGGCTTTGCCCATAGGGTATCCTTTTTAAGGTAAGAAGGGTAACAAGAGATTTTCTCTGTTACAAAGTTGTGGCATTAGCCTAAAAGATTACAAAGAATTGGTAAGATGGTCTCGATATAGCGAGACAAGTGGGCGCCAATTTAGGCCCTGCTGCAACAAAAATCCGGAGCGGCACAAATACGTCCGATACTGTTCGTGCTAGCTGAAAAAAGGAGAGAACAAAACCATCCGAAAAAAAACATAAAACCTCTGGTAAAGCCCGCCTAAAGTTCAAAACGAGGTTCGGGTTAAATCAGCCAATCAGGAGACCCGTTACATCTGTAAATTTCCGACAATCTGCGGCTGAACGATTACAGCGTTTTTTCGCTACTATTCTAGCTGTGTTCAAATCTCGCTTAGCTCGATTTGTGTGTGAAGTTTAATTCTTGATTTTATCGGTCTGGGAGGACGAGCTCAGTGGATTGTAGATAAATTATTTAAAGTTCATGTTTTGCTTAGTTGTAACAATTTTAGTCATTATTGTGTCGCTCGTGTAGTAGCCTGTCTACATTCTTTGAACGCTCTCATTCAAATTAATCCCAAATGAATTCATGTGTAAAACTGATACGTAAAGCTAGAACTCACCGTAAATTTAAATAAACAGACTTTTTCTTATTAATTTAACAAAAATTAAGGATATTTATTAAAACAAATCTCGGATTTATTTTGTTTCATGTGTTCATAGCAAGAGCAAAGTTGTCAGTAGTTTATCAAAGCATTTAAATTTATGATGGTTCATGAATATTCTTCAGGTCATCGAAAGGTCAGTCAAAATCTGTGGAGGACATAGAATACCATAATTCTAATCGAGTAATATTAAAGAATTAATTTTTTTAATTTTTAATTTTTTAAAATCAATAAATATTGTTTTAAAGATATTAAAGGTGTATATTGAAACAGACGTTTGTGCTGTACATCTTTAAAAGATGATGTAATGGATTCAATCGTTTTTTATTTGATTATTAACATTTTGGGGGTAGTGAATGTTGGCTTGAGAAAGTAGTAATTTTCTCAGGGAAGGTGAGATCAGAAAGAAACCGAAGCGTAGATTTATATTTTGATAGGATTCGATAGCAGCATTCTCGAGAATTTTCCTTCAGAAAATTGTGGAACTTTTTAGATTAAAAATACATTTCTGTGTATTACTAGTGCATTTGGTAAATTGTTGTGTATAGCGTCCATTTTTTTAAAGGATATTTTTTAAAAATTTCTTCATGTTCATCAGTGTATTGTGAGGAATAGTTTGGTAATTTATTTTATATATGTCTGCTTCTGCATCATTATTGTAAAGGAATTTTATCTGACATTATCCGTAATGATTTTGGAAGTCAGTCAGTTAAGTGCCATACGTAATACACGCTTAGAGATATGACTGACTGGACAGAAGATTATCACGCAGAAGGATGCCATTGCTTTCTGCGATAGTTTGTTTGCCGACCACCAAGACTATAGAACCCAATCTGTCCTGTTATTTAACCCATAACTGGAAGGAATAGACGGATTAATACCTTTCCCAGGGGTATTTGCGCGTAAGTGAATGCAATGAATTCAGTTTGAATTCAGTTTGAATTCCGAGCCGATATCCAATGCACTACAACGCACATAAATGTGTCTATTTAGATGTTGTTTAGATGTCATGAGTTGTTTTGTATAATAGATGTTATCGGGTAGGAATGTAGTATTATGTATTTGTTTTTGTTTAGTTTATTGTTGTGGATAATGTTGTTATCATTGTCAAGTTCGTGTATTTTATTCCTTTACATATGCAATCTGCAAAAAATAACTTTTCATCCCTGCTTAAAAGCAATCGGATGTCCAACTGTACTGATGATGTCGTACAGTACTGATGAACTGTGATACAGCGAAACAGATCTGTCTGCGGATATATATATATATATATATATATATATATATATATGTGTGTGTGTGTGTGTGTGTGTGTGTGTGTGTGTTGCGTGGGGATTCAGTATTATGAGAAGTCCAGAAAGCTTTGTAAAATTCCAACGAAGTTTCACAAGTCAAGCTATACTTGGAATTTGACTTGAATCAGTGCCAAATTAATTTTGGGCAAAGAAAAAAGAAAAAGGAAAAACATTTTTGCAAATCCAAAAATCACTGACCAATCATCAATCAAGAGGGAAATAACGGAGAAGGTACCTATCAATGTGTTGAAGGTTTTTATCCCCCAATGAGGCGGCCATTTTGTGAACCAAACTCCAGAATAGACAATCTCTCAGTGTTGAAAACAGAATAACTATGAAGATGTCAAGATAATAAGTATCTTCCATGTTATTTCCCTCCTGATAGATGACTGCTCAACTTATATTTGCATAAATGTAACACATATTCTTCCGCAACATATGTCGGTAAATGACTTGTTTGAAATAAAAGATAGCTTGATATGATCTTATTGTGTTCTATCTCTTCAAAGGCGAAGAAAAGACTTTCAGCAACAGTAATATTATTCTACAGAAGGATTCTGGGAATGCCATCGATCTAACATTTAAGCAACATAAAGTTCTTGAGACAATAGCAACAAAAATGACAATTATATTTAGAAGAAACTTGAAGCAGAAGAAATGTGGTTCTACAAGAGGATAATATGGATACCAGGGAGCAACGACGATTTTATACCTCTATTTTCTACCCGTGGTTATAGGCCACCGACCACTCTTTGTTGATAGCGATGGGGCGTTATTGCTTCTGTGACTTGTCTTTTTTTACAGGTATGCAAAACCAATTATACTCCAGGCAAGGTATTCTGGTTGCCAAACAAGAATATAAGACGCAATCTGTCTGGGTGTTAAGCTCATAGCTGGAGGGAGAAGGGTGTTTCCTTGTAAGTGAAAGTAACACATTCAACTAGAATTCGAACTCGGATCTCCGATTTCTAATTGCAACCTGATATCCACTACACAACAACGCACACCCACGAGCACTGATGCAATTTTGAAGAAAATGGAAACAAAAAGAAAACATACATAACATTAAGAAGAGACAGTTGAAGTTTCTAGGGTACATAGTGAGGAAAGAGGGCTTGGGAAATTTGATGCTCACTTGACTGACGGTAAGAGAACTGGAAGAAAGTAACGCAAGACCTACTCGACGAACTTAAGCAAATGGTTAACAGAGCAGGTTTTGGGAAGAGATGGGAAAATGTTATCAAGAGGTATTTAAGAGATATCGATAAACCGTAGAAACTGAATCAGCCAATCAAAGACGATGATAAAAAAGTTGTTGAAAGCGCTAGAACTGATGATAAAAAATACGGACAGCTTTGTACATATTTGAAACAACCATTCGTTTCCTTGTATAAAGGCAGAAGATTACTGCAAATTATTTCTTATTTTTGTAACTACTTGCACACCATTACACACACAATTACGTTCACATACGCACACACACACACACGCTTACACCCACACACATATACATCCATATATATATATATATATATATATAAAATAATTTCACTTCAAGCATGACGGGACCGTCACTACTTCGTAGGGTTTCACAGTAGAGAGAAAAGATAGGATACAGGAGTACTGAAGAAAGGATAAAAGATGAATGGGGTTCAAGGATGAAGAATATGGCAGTTGATGTTGCATTTAAACTTTTGGAGACTTTAGCTATCAGGGAAGCAAGTAAACAGAAAGGAGTTCCACAAGCAGAAAGTGTGAGAAAAGAAACTGTCGAGTAGAAGAGGCAGTTGCATTTAACAATTTCAAGGGTAAATGGGTGGGACCTAGATGCCAATCTAGTAGCATGCTTAGATTCACGTGGACGGTTACTAGGAAAAAACTCATCAGGACAGTTGCAATTAAAATATTTGTAGAAAAAAAAACACACACAACAGACACACACACACACACACTCACGTATATATAGGTATAAATCTTATGTGTAAGCAGGGTATCTTAGGAGAATTGAAGGTAAGCAATCCAAGCACAAACTCAAGAAACGATTCAAGAATGTTGTTAAAGACAATCGGAAAACTTTTGAAATTAGTGTTAAACACTTGCAAAAAGTGTTAAAGAAAGGGTCTAATTGAAGGAAGTTAGTTTTTTGTTGGTTGCAATGATTTTGAAATCAAAATCCATGAGCATTTAAAATTTATGAGGGTTTTTAGGAAACGCTCGGAACGAGAAGCCGGGGAGCCGAGTTCGAATTCCAGTTGAATCCATTGTATTCACTTACGCGCAAATACCCTTGGGAAAGGTATTAATCCGTCCAGTTATGGGTTAAATAGCGGGACAGATTGGGTTCTATAGCCTTTGTCGGCAACCAGTCTACCGCAGAAAGCAATGGCAACCTACTGCGGGATAATCTACTCCCCAGTCAGTCATGTCTCTTTCGAGACATGATCGCCCAAACGTGTATCACGTACGGCACTTAACTGACTAACTGATGTTGACTCAGAGGATATTCAGTCTGAGGTTGCATGTAGCTTCTGCAGAAATGTTCTTCTATTTTGTGCCGGATAATTTAGTCATCGAACATAACAGGAAATTGGCTATCTAAAACCAACTATGCGAATGTTCTTCCTGACAGACCTGCAAGGTACTTACGTCAGCATTGTGATAAAGTTCGCAGGTCTGATGCCAGGTTAAAGCAGCACATGAACATGCACAAGGAAAAAGGAATTTTCAAGACTCTCCAAAAGTTTCGTGTGCAACATATGAAGAAAGTTATGCAGGAGCGAGTCTGGTTTGCGAGATTATCTATGTGCCGTTAAAAAAATGCTCTCCTTTAATACGTAGCATCTATCAATATATTTATATATATATATATATATATATATATATATATATATATATATATATTTTCTTTAATCCAAAGTAGAAGAGTAGGAAGATAAATTCCAAGAACCTGATCCTAATTAATATTAAAAAAATTTGAACATTAAAAAAGTGATGCAGGCAGAGAGCTCAATGTATTAAGAATACAGAGCCAATATAAATTAGAGAAAATTTTCAAAATTCAAAGGTGTCGGATGTATATTTCGACATAGAATCTCTAATAGAGATTCTACGTTACGTCAGCGACATTGTTTTGTTCCAAATGGCGAAGGCCCTGGAGTAAAGTGTGGAAGGGGCCAGAAAATTACATAGTTCTTAGCATTTACTTTTAAAAATAGTGCTCAATACAAAGTAGTGCAATATATCATTCTAATATTTTTATAAGTGATTATAATAAAAACATCGCAACACAAAAGCTTTCATGTTTTTGGTACTATGAAATGTATTTCATCAGGTGATAGTCGGTAACTCGTAATAAAAATTATTACCTACCAAACATCGCCTGATGAGGTAGAATTTATAGTACTGAAACATGAACGCTTATATATATATATATATATATATATGTGTGTGTGTGTGTGTGTGTGTGTGTGTGTGTGTATTTAGAATTTATTGCATAAATATGTTTTAATATCACTACAACAGTCGCCATTTTGTTTCGAGACTATCTTTGATTTATCAAGTGATGAGGTTTATTTGAAGTTGAAGAGTTTTAAAAGGTTCAAGACTAGCCAAGCCCCCTTACTCAGGGTGGCATTGTTGCATAGACAGAGCGGACCAATCAAAATAAAGTAATTTTTAATTTGAAGAATATGAGAACTGACTCTAAAAACAATTTATAGGGGCATTAAAATTAATATTTGATTAAAACATAGATCAGCATTGTTAATCGATTATTAGATTCACTTTACTTTCATTTTATTACAAATTTTAAACTCTAAGTTTAACAAAGTATTAGATTTAGATTATTATAAAGTTATTTAGATATTAAACGAGCAAATATTCAATATATACAGGATGCTCATAAAGTCCGTGTGCACTTTAAAAAAATTATAACTTTATCTGTATTTGTGATAAAAATAATCTGTAAAAAATTTTATAAAGTTTAATGTACCAAGTTTTAAATATAGTTATTCAATAATTCTTTACCCCAAAATTTGCAACAATTTTAGATAAGTAAAAAATATAAACTGCAAACTCGTATAACCTTTCGTTTTGATAATGATCGAGAAGATGTGGCAACTTAAAATATAAAAAAAAAACTTAAAAATATAGATTTACTTTTTTAATCCTTTTTACAAACTATTTCTTTCGTAAATACAAAGTTATAAATTTTTTAAAGGGTACACGAACTTAATAGACACCCTGTATATATAAAATAGCTCCGTTCATATTATATTGAGCACTGTTTTATTAACACCTAAATTATAATACTAATATGTGTGCATCTTCATATGTATTAATTCACGTAACTATATATATATATATATATATATAAATGTATAATTTTCTTGCTATCCCTCAAAATAAAGAAATAATCATATATATATATATATATATATATATATATATATGGCCGTTTTTATGTTTTCAGGGAAAACAAGAAAATTATGCAAGAAGTAAACTCTAATGCCATTAAAATAAGTAGGCACAGTTAAGTTATTTTGTTGCGATTGTGGATAAAAAATCATTGAAATTCTTTTTATACACTTAAGTTGTTTAAGGAAATTTTTTTTTCTATCCTCTTAAAATCTTGTTCAGAATCTATCAAGGCGATTAAAAAGACAAACTCAAATTAGAATTTTGAAAAAAAAATGTCACACTGGTGAATTTATTGAGATTCCCTTCAGTTTGAAATCCTTAATGGCTTCTGTAACCTTCGGCAATAAAAACAGGTTTTGCGCTCGTTTAAAATATTTATGAGCCGTGTTCTGTAAAATGTATCGCTCATAAGTATACAAAGAAAACGAAAGTTGTATTCATAGAGTTTTATTTGAAGAGTTAGGAAACCAGACATTTTACAAGCAAAAACGCATTTTATTGTAAGTAGCCTAAAACGCATTCAGACTCACAAAACATGAACTGATTGTAGATGGCAAGAAACTTGCGTAAGACCAAGTAAAGAGAAACGAAACATTTATTTGTTCAAATACTTATGCCATTTTTATACTATTTAAATCATTTGGACTGTTGTCCACATCTTTGTTGCCATATTCACAACGTTTCGCTCCGGTCTTCTTCAGGTGAGAAACACTAGAATTTCGAATAGAACACTTTATCAAGTTCAGGGAGGTAGATTGTTCTAATTCCATGTCGCATGGTTTTATCGACATAACTTCAGTTAATTGTTTATAACAACTCAAGTTTTCAAGTTAGGAAGCTTGGAAAACAAAAACTTCGGTGCGAAATTCCGAAGTATATCTCCTGAAGTAAGCCGGAGCGTATGACGGTTGAAACTTCGTGAATATGGCTATATATATACATACTACCGGCCATAATTATTAGGCAACCCCAGTTTTTTCTTTTAAAAATGATGTATTTCGTGCTATTTTTAGTATTTATTGCCAAGTGAATAATTCTTAATGAAAATAGAATGGTTCTTTTGTTATTATTACTTTGTAAAATTTTACAAGGCAGCCAGAAAGCCTTTGCTTCGGCCAGCCAATAATAAGAAGAGACTAGCATAGGGAAGAGAACACAAAAACTGAACGCCAAAACAGTTCATTTGATACACATGTTATTGTGCAGCATTAACAAAAGTACCATTCTACTTTCATTTAGAATTATCCACTTGGAAAATAAATACTAAAAATAGAATTAAATACATAATTTTTTTTAAAAACTGGGGTAGCCTTCTAATTATGGCCGGTAGTATATATATATATATATATATATATATATATATATATATATATATATATATATATATATATCCAGTTAAAGAGATCCAGCATTTATTTAAAATTAATTAAATTTACATTGCGACACAGAAATGTCTATGTTTCGAGATTTTAAGTTGTCATCAGGTAATGTTGAGTTATTGTTGTGAAAACAATTTAAGAAGATTGGTTCTCTGTGTCGGGCAAGGACATTTTTCCCACGTGAGTCTATCTAGCAATAATTCGACCGTGCATTGAATACTGTTGTCATATCTCGTCGGGCGCCCCTGCCATTCATCTCAAGGTTTTCACCGGCGGGATGTGGCTTCCCTCTGTCTATTCTACAAATATTTTCATGGCTTCTGTTCTGATGAGCTTAGCTCACTGATGCCTCTTCCACAAGAATTTACTCGAGCAACCAGACTTGCAAAAAGGTCCCATCCTTTTACAGTTGAATCAACTAAATGCAGCCGCCACTTCTACTCCATCAGCTTCCTTTCTCGCATTTCCCGCCTGTGGAACTCCCTTCCGTATACATGCTTCTCTTCTCTGACGGATACAATTTCCAAGAATGTAAATGCAATGTCAATTCCCATTTCTTGTCTACTTGACTCCAGCCCTTCTTTCGTCCTTTCCACATCACCTTGTGTATCTTGTTCCTTTAATTTCTCCCTCTATCCTCGCAACTGCCTTCACACTTGTATTCCCATCCTTCTCATGCCCTTTCTTTGGCACCCCCTGTAACTGGTTTGTCTTTCTCTTCGCTCTTCTCCTGCTTAAAATTTCACTCTTCTCTTATGTAGCCCCCTGCTTCCGGTCATATCACGTTCAATACACCGGTTCCCGCTCGATCACCGAAGTTAAGCAACGTTGAGCCTGGTCAGTACTTAGATGGGTGACCACTTGGGAATACCATGTGCTGTAAGCGTTTGTTGATGGATGTGCGTTGTGGTGCAGTGGTTATCGGCTAGAAAAGAGAAATCGGTGAGCAGAGTTCGAATTCCAGTCGAATACCCTGCATTTACTTACGCGCTGGTACCCTTGGGAAAGGTAATAATCCATCCCTTCCCTCCAGTTATGGGTTAAATAACAAGGTAGGACTTGGGACCATGCCTTTAAGCAAATCCCACTGAGGTTTTCTTCGTCAGGGAGGAAGCCGGCTCAACCCAACTAGGGTGAATGGGGCTTACATACATACTGTGCACCAGTGGTAGTACCGCCTTGTTTGGGGTGAAACCATTAAAAATTTGTATGCGGAAAACAATACACTTGTTATGTAAAAAGCTAATATGGATACGGGAAGACAGAAAGATTTTAGATCGTATGTGTGTATTTAATCCCACTAATCAAAAAATAAGTTCAACTTTTAAATTTGAAAATATAGGCTATATGTTTGGAGAATACAGGGTTTCTTCTATCATGCTTAACAAAAAAGAGCTACAGTCTAAGCTGCTCCTTTTCGGTGTGATGTATCCATTATTGTTACAAAAACATTGTCTTAATTTTCTCTGTATCCCTGCATTTAAAAAAAGAAAGAAAGAAAGAAAATATGATTTAAAAAGAAAAAATTTTGTACGATGAAACTATTTTATTTCGGTTGAGAGTGCATTTTCCCTCAATTTTTCACATACTTTTGCCTTGTATAAACATTAATATCTATTTAATTAATATTATAACAAAATACAAAACAAATTACCAGATATATGTAATTTTATTCGATATTATTTTATGAAGAATTTTTAACCATATTCTGAGGTGAACAGTTTGCAATGTTTACATATGACATTTATTTTATTACGTTTATTGAATAGATTTTTATTCTTAAGAAATTTTAATTTATATTTTTCATATAGACACAAGTGCATGTGTCGTTTCAAGACTTACATATTCTAGCTGTTTGTAAAATTTTCCATTTTATTGTGGGGGTTTTATTAGTTTCTTTTAGATACAAATGGAATTTCGATATGGATATTCTATTTCGGTACTTATTATTAAATGAAGAAGTGTGTTGATAAAATTCTTTCTTCAGCAAATTTTTAGTATTACCAATATAAATCTTTATATTACTGGGGTGTTCAGTAGAAAAAATAGTACATTAATAAACAATAGATTTAGTAAGGCACGTGTTTTTCAAAGGACCCTCTAGAGGGTTTCTACAGTCACGTTTACTATTGTCTAAATTATTGATTTCAGTTTTTGGATGAATTTTATCTTTTTCATTAGGCTTAAATTTTAGTTAAAATATCATGATTTTTATAATTTTTACAGATTATCCGTATATATATATATATATATATATATATATATATATATATATATATATGAAGAGAGAGACATCATGAGATAAAGAAATAAAGAGCTAAGATTGCATAGATAATTTGTGCATATGTGTGCATCTCTCTCGCACTTTATGCATCTATATGTTTATCTATCTCAGACCATACATATCTATCTATCTATCTATCTATCTATCTATCTATCTATCTATCTATCTATCTATCTATCTATCGTAGCCTATTCATATCTATCTATCTATCTATCTATCTATCTATCTATCTATCTATCTATCTATCTATCTATCTATCTATCTCTGATGAATAGAATAAGTAAAGAACACCAAGGAAAAAGTGTCTTTAATCTAATATGTTTTCCTATTAGAAGCTTCCTCAGAGAGATTAATGACATTTTTTCTTACCGGTTTCATACTTGATTCTTCTTGTCAGATTTCGATCCATATATTCAAATCACTATCTATCTATCTCAACCTGTTCATGATTTATCTATCTATCTATCTATCTATCTATCTATCTATCTATCTATCTATCTATCTATCTATCTATCTATCTAAACCTTCTCATTATCTATCTATCTATCTATCTATCTATCTATCTATTGTTCATTACCTACCTACCTACCTACCTACCTACCTACCTATCTATCTATCTATCTATCTATCTATCTATCTATCTATCTATCTATCTATCTATCTAACCTGTTCATTATCTATCTATCTATCTATCTATCTATCTATTCTATTGTTCATTACCTACCTACCTACCTACCTACCTACCTACCTACCTATCTATCTATCTATCTATTGTTCATTACCTACCTACCTCCCTATCTATCTATCTATCTATCTATCTATCTATCTATCTATCTATCTATCTATCTATCTATCATGAATTGCTAAAAGCAAAAGATGAAAATGCAAACTAGTAGAAAAAAGAAAATTAATGTTATCTTTCCTGTCTTCTCCCTATATCGAAGCGTATGTAAGCGTGTAAGTATTTACGTATGCCTGAACTGACGGATAACTGCATGCGTTGCCATTTAGCGTAAAAGAACTTGTGAAAGTAAAACGTTCGCTTGTCTACTTAAATTTGCCTAGTGGATGTCCAATCCAGTTTCAGTTGGAGTTAAGAGGAACGCGAATCGATTATTTGCGAAGAACACAAGAATTGCCATGGTCAGCTGTTGAATGTAAGGGTTCTGTCTTTGAAGTCAGGGAAAGAAGATGAGTTCCACTGCGTTTGAATGAATGAAAAAAAAAAAAAAAGAAAGAATCGATAAATAGTGCGAATGTCTCAAGGAATACGATGTTCGTAAATAACTACGAGTTTGTCGGCGAATATATGTATTTAGTTGATGTTAATGCCCAATTGAATCACGTGATTTTTAAGAGACAAGACAGTTTCTGTAATAAGCTATTCTTTTACTATGATTTAATTTGTCTTTTTTATTTTTAATGAAAAAATCATTCGACTAACCGTGAATATGCATCTGTATATTTTAGACGATCTTCTTCTTTTATGTGCCATGTACTTTCAGGACGTGGGCGATCCTGGCTTTCCACATCACCCTGATCCTGGTGGCTCTTTGCACGCTTTCGCCTGATGCACCATGCAGCTCTCGTTCCTTCATCCACCTGATCAGGTCCTTCAAATATGTTATCCGCTGCTTTCCTCTGTCTCTTTTTCCCTCTATCTGGCCGGTTAGTAACAGGTTCTCCAAGCCCCTTTCCTCATTGCATGTCCCAGGAACTTTAGTTGTCTCTTCCTGATGCTCAGTATTAATTTCTTTTTCGTCTCCATCCTTTCTAAAACCTTGTCATTGCTCACATGATCGGTCCATGATATCCGCAGCATCATTCTGTAGAACTACATTTTAGCTGCTTCAAGTTTTTCCTTCATCTTCGAAGATATTGTCTAACATTCACTGCCATATTGAAGAACTGACATCACATAGCAATCCATTAGAGAGTACTGGATTGCTATGTGATGACGGTTCTCTTTGTTTCTAGTGAAATTGTTCTGTTTCTTTCTATTTTAGACGATAATAATTATAAAGAATAATTTACAAGTATTTAATTTTTCACGTTTCAGATGCTTAATCAGTTTTGTCTCTTCAAGTAACGTCAACGGAAATCAATCTCAACTACAGAGACATTTTTAAATATGTATTTGTAAATTGTATTGAACGGATCCCTTACGATAGACTATAGCTAACAAGACTATTTTGAAAAAGTTACGGCTGAATAGATGAGGATACTCACTGAGTGTCTCACAATAATCATTGTTAAAAATCTTATAGAAATTTGCAAGAAAGATAAAGCAGTCTATGTAATTCTGTTCAAATCTCTCACTCTGTCTCCCTGTCTATCTCGATCTCCCCATTCCTATCAAAATCTCTTAATTATCAATTCATATCTAGATATCTATCTGACATAGAAATTTATAATGTTGAGTTAATTTCTTCATATATATCTCTTAGTCGAAAGCTCTTCATATCTATCTATCTATCTATCTATCTATCTATCTATCTATCTATCTATCTATCTATCTATGTTTGTTCATATCTATCTATCTATCTATCTATCTATCTATCTATCTCAGTCTATTAAGATCTATCTTTCTCCGTATATATCCATCTCAGTCTATTAAGATCTATCTATCTATCTATCTATCTATCTATCTATCTATCTATGTTTGTTCATATCTATCTATCTATCTATCTATCTATCTATCTATCTATCTATCTATCTATGTAACTGCCCCATGTGAATCGATATAAAGAACTTCAATATTGTGTATATTTCCTTAAAAAATAATATCTAAATTATATTTTATTGGAATGTTATTCCCAGACTCTTTGAGCTTTGGTAGGAACTTTTCTGTCTTTAAGTCTCTATTTCAAAAATCATTTAGGTCAAGAATTAGTTTCGAAATCTATTTTAAAGTTATTTTTATGCTCACGCTTGTCATCAAGCCTTCTTTGAAGCCATCGCTGTCGATGAGATTACGATGCTTTCTAGTTGCCACAAACATGTCTGGCATAACATCAAGCCTCGTAGTTTGAGTTTTATTTAATGGCATATCAACCTCTGTCGGTTATTTAATGCCAAAAAGGTAGGGTTTTAAGGCAATTTTTTTATGTTCGGTTATAGTGAGAAAATTGATTTAGTATGATTTGGATTAAAAATTTTTACTTAAAAAAACTGAAGATTTTCTAGATTTGTATTCAAAAATATATTGCTGGTAATATTTGTTTCTTAAAAATGTATTGTTGGTAATGTTTTTCCTTCAAAAATGTATATTTCTTTATAAAAATCTGTTTTGATACTTTCATTGTGTTTTGACCCCTGTTTGGGGGTTAACTATTTGTCCATAACTGGGATCCTAACAAGTGCTACCATTCCAGAATTTCCAATTGTCTCTTTTTTAAATGAATTTTTTTCTATTTTCTCTAAAAATTAGTCGTTGCTCACATGTTCAGTCCATAGTATTTTCAGTATCTTTCTGTAGAACCATATTAATGTTGTTTCGAGTTGCCTCTTCATCTGTGAGGAGATCATCCAGTAGTCACTGCCATATTAGAGAACTGATATTATTAACCGTTCAATACTCTTTTAATTATTTCTAATGAAATTTTACAATTGAAAAGAGCTTCCAGCATAGTTTTAAGCTGAACCTTTAACGAAAAATCTATCAACCTCAAAAAGCACAATCAGAGAAAGGATATCTGAGAGTCAAATATTGCATAAATAATACCTTTTCATGATTATGTAGTATTGTACGGTAACATATGCCTAGCTATACTTTATTTATATATTTTTAACAGACTTTGTGTTTTCTGTCAAATACGTTCATTTGGTAAACGGAGTTTTAATAACGTCACATATCTTTAGGACGGTAGCAATCCTGGTTTTCCTCAAATTTTTTTTCATTATCTGCAAAATACTATAACTTCTTTAGGAAGTGAGTAGCATGGTTTCCAATTGCCATTCCCACAATTTTTAATGCAGATATTTTCTTCTCCTTGACTGGATGAAAGCCAAGCTTAAAGAGTCCAGTCTACATTTCAGTTGAACAAACTTACAACAACCATAAAGGTTACAAGTAGCTATCATCTTCACGCATAAAACATACAGCAAATTGCAAAAAAAAAAAAAAAAAAATGTGTTATGAAAGTCTTGAGTCAAAACCTGAAGGTAAACTTAGAACTATTTTTGCTGAAACATTTTATATATTTTTCATTTTTTTTTATATTTTAAAAAGTTATGTAGGTATGAACTTATTTAGTTTTGGTTTTTGCATGAAGTTTATAATGGATTTACGTAGCAAACTGGATCTTTTATTAATTCGTATAGAATTTAGTAAAAAATTAATATTGGTTTACGAAGTGGCTAATCTATAGTAATATGAAAAAAAAAATCAAGCATATTTCTCATAACATTGCGTACTGTATAACACAACTACTTTTTCTGTGTAATATTCTATTTAATTTAGTCCAAATTTATTCATTTATTTATTTCTCTCTTCATATTTTGTTTTTAGCTTAAGTTAACGTTCACTATTCTTCGTCCATTTTTCTGTCTGTCCATCAATCTATCCAAATCCTTGCGCGTCGTTGTCTTATGCTTAGATTTGTTTTCCTTTTCATTTCTTTTCATTACAGTTTGGTCAGCCCCCGGCCAACTTATCGCAGACATTGCTACAAGAACCAAATTCAACAAAACGCAAACAACCAAAAACTGTCACCTACGCAAAGACAGGAAGGAACATTAGACGCGGAAAAATAAAGAAACAAAAACACTATTATTATAGCAAGAGTAAGAGCTACTCAAAATCTTCATCATGTTATCATTTGTTTCAATCATTTTAACTCAAGTAAGGCGGTCTTGATGTGCGTTGTTGTGCAGTGGTAATCGAATCGGAACGACAATTCGGGGAGCCGAGTTCGAATTTCAGTTGAATTCCTTGCATTCACTTACGCACAAATATCCTTGGGAAACGTATTAATCCGTCTCTTCCCTCTATCTATGGGTCAAATAACAGGACAGATTGAGTTCTATAACCTTGGCTGGCAACCAGTCTACCGTATAAAGTAATGGCAACCTATTGCGAGTTAATCATCTGGCCAGTCAGTCATGTCTCTTTCGATATATGATACTCCAAAGCGTGTATCACTTTTGACACTTGACTGATGAAGGCGATAAAGCTACTAAGACACAAGAATGACTAAGTATGGAAGAATCCATGAAAATATTGTTAAGGAGAGAGGCCAATAAAAGAAGTAAAAAGAAGTATAAAGGAGTAAAAAAAAAAAAATACTTAGCTAAGAAACACAACATTCTAGGATGTTCAAACTTCTTTTGAAAGAATCACCTTTATTAATATAAATTCTGTTTTGTTTTTTCTTTTGTTCAACACTCAGCTCATTTAATTTTATAAGTTATTCATAGAAATAGCAGTTATCCTGCGTTGAGATTTATTTGAGAACCCGTCGGACGATGATTTCTTAAGGACGCCTTCTTTTGGTTTTATTCGGATACTCTGTACCATACACTAAGCTAAACGACATTACCAATACAGAACATATATGCGCTAAAAAGACTGCCTTCTTCCACCGAACGCCCCGTGACCCAGGGGTAGAGTCGCCGACTGACGCCAAATCTGTCGGGTTTCGAGCCTGGGTTGTGTAGCAATACGAGTCTAACCGTACTGATGAGCTGTGATACAGCGAAACAGATTTGTCTGCGGATGTCAATATATATATATATATATATATATATATATATATATATATATATATATCAGTGGTGCAATCGATAAATTATCGTTTGAATTATGCAAAAGGGAAAATATCACTGACATCTCATTTTAACAGATATATTTAACAAAATATCTTGAAATACTAAAGAGTAAATTTATTTAATAAATTCAGCATTGGCTTGAATCATATCCTCCTTCAGAATCCCCTGCATCTCTTTTAGACAGTCTCCTTTTTTAAGTTAGTGAATGCTGCCATAATTCTTGCTTTAACTTCATCTTTGGTGTTACAAAGAGCTTTGTTTGCCTCTCACTCAACTGCGCCTTGAACATAATTATCAAGTGGATCGCAGTCAGGGAAGTTAGGTGGTCAGATGTAAAGGTTGATGTGGTCGCAGAAATTGTCTGACAGTAATGACTTTTTTCTCTTGCTTGTGTAGCATGGTGCAGAGACCTGTTGTCAGATATAGAGTATTTCAGCAGTTATCCTCTTGACCAGCGGCAGCATTACCTGATCAAGGCACTTGTTGTAGGTCTCCGTTTTGAGTATGAGACCCTGTGGGAAGGTGAATGGAAGTATAACATTTTTATCACTGGTGATCACTCAAAATACCATTCAACCTATGGCATAGTTATGGGTTAAAGTACAGTCTGTTTCATGCTTAAATGCAATGCTCGGGCCAGTTTTGTGTTTTCGCTCGCTAGTCCTCTCTATTACAATAAAGACAGCTGTGTGTGTGTATATATATATATATATATATATATATATCGTGCCATGTTCATGGAGAGAGTGAGAGACAATAAGGAAGCAAAGTCGGCTTAGTTACTTCTCTTTATTACCAGCCATGCCACAAACTATCGCCCGTTCACACTCCACCCACGTCTACTGTACAGGTGTAGATGCTCATCCCTTGTTCCCTGTTCAGGATGTGGTTTCCGGCTTTCTTTTTTCCAATCTTTTCACTCTTACGTAGACCCTGCACATCAGTGGCGTTACCGCCTTGCTCGAGGTGATATGATTAAAAAAAAATGTTTGCTCCTTGATAGTGCTTTATTATTTCATTTTTTCGCAATAATTACGACGTCGAGTAGTGAAGAGTATATATATATATATATATATATATATATATTCTCTATTATAATAACGACTGTAGTGTATTTATTTGTGTTTGCATATATATATATATATATATATATATATATATATATATATATATAAAATAGATAACCTAAAGAGCCAACAAACCTACCTAGGTTTTACCTAACCTGATCTTCAGGGAAGGCTGGCCTGCTTACGTATTGAGCGCTTTTTGTTATAGATTACTCGTCTCGGGTTTTTTCTCTGGGCTACGTACTTTGACTGATGTTCACGTGCTTAGTTCTTTTTTTTTACATCCATTTTTTCCTTCCGCCTATATACTCGGATGGTTTTTCGAAACGAGTATAGTGATAAGTTTACATTTATATATATATATATATATATATATATATATATATATATATATACTAGCAGTATAGCCCGGCGTTGCTCGGGTGTAATGAAGTTTTAAAACTAATCCATGGTACTGGAGCTCAGACTCAGCCTAAAGAATATTTGTGTGAAGTTTGGTAAGAATCGGATAAAAATTGTGGATTTGTATAAAGGACATACAGACACACACACACAAACATCTTGCCTTATATATATATATATATATATATATATATATATATATATATATATATATATATAAGGCATATATATATATATTAATCCGTCTCTTCCCTCCAGTTGTGGGTTAAATCACAGGACAGATTTGGTTTCTATAGCCTTGGCTAGCAACCATTCTACGGCAGAAAGTAATGGCAACCTAATGCGGGATCATCTTCTGCCCAGTCAGTCATGTCTCTTTCGAGTGTATTACGTGTGACACCTATATGACTGAATTTACAAGGGATTCCGAATTGAAACCTTCACTTATTTTACTGGGGTAGACAGTTCTCTCTCAACTGCTTATATCTAGGTATATTTTTTTCTATATTAAAAAAAAAAGTTTATTACTGTTCTGTTATTGCTTTACGGCTTTTACTGAGTCTAAATACACACTGCCCGGCCCAGCAATTGAACCCACAATTACAACATCATGAAATATCACGCACAGTCACTTTAGTCCCTAAGGTATTGTATTTAGCACTAAAAATAAGAACTAGATATCCCTATACATGGACAGTATATAGAGAACTATTCACGAGAGACGCGTCTCAAATATCACTCAAAGTAGGTGGTTTAGTAAATGAGACTGTTGTAAAGGCGTGGAAGTAGGAAGCAAAAAGTGTATATTATAAGGATACGTAGGATAGATAGGAGTTGACACTAGCCTTGAAAAGGTGACTATTCTAATGGTCGGAGAAGCAACCCATTGCACAATCCAGCAATTCTGCTGTTTCAGTGGAACTTCCTTCTTTACCAATGCAAGATAAGGAGTTCGTATGAATCAACTAAGTGTACATGGTGAGGCGGATACTAGCTTTTATGGTTTGGACTATTGGAAGGAAAGAACGTACTTCAAGAGCACATCTGGTCGTATTTCTGACTGAGATTTTTGAAAGGGAAACACTTATCCATAACCATCTTTTCATGAGTGACTTCAGATTGTTCCTGACGCTATACAACAATAACGCATTGCTCAGAAAATAATTCTTTCCATAGAACCATTTGGCAAATATCTATCAACTAAATAGAACAAAAATTCTCTCTCCTTGTTTCTCATGACAGGTTTTTGATTTCTATTTCTTTGATGCTGATATAAAGTTTCCATAAAAGTACTTTTACGCTCGCTTCTTTCTCCGTTTTTTGTCATGAAATATCAAATTGGTTTGATGGAAACATGCCGCCAAGTTATTGCTTGAGGTTAAAAAACGCTCTCATATTAGATTTTCCTTTTTATTAAATGTTTATCTTTTGGGGGCTAGATGTTTGAATCTGAAAGATAATGTAACTTGATAGTGGTTAAATACTGAATTTGAAGCAGTATAAGGTTCGAGAGCTACTAAATTTACTGTTAAAATTGTATTGTGGGGACTTACGTACAAATGAACTCTTTCACACCTTTACAAGATGGCTACCAACTCTGAGTGAGAGAGATACACAGACACTGAGGAGTCACTGAGTAGTAGCCACAGAGTGAGTGAGTCAGGACGCTGCGAGAGGAAGTACTCTCCAGTCCACGTTTAACCTTTGTACTACGTTTTACGAGGATATACTATTCAACCTTATATCCGAGTCCGTGTTATCTTTCTATGGCTCTTCGGTCATAACAAATGGTTATGATGAAAAGATTTAAGGATGATAGATAACTTTTGATTTGAAAATCTCTCCATCGGACCATCTCAAATAAAAACGACGTTCAGACCACTTCACAAATTTAACGCTACTGCGCCCACTCAAGTGACGGTCCGAACTTTATCCCAGTAGTGTTCTTCTTCAGGTGATATTTTAAAATAAATGGTGAAAAAGATGTATTTAGAAAATACAAGATGAATTCATGGCTATTTAGAAAACTGAGGACTGACAGTTGGAGGAATTTAAACAATATGCTTATAGGCGTGTCAATATTGCTCAATCAAAAGTGAGAACTAGGTTGAACTATGGAGTTGAAAATTTGATTCGCAAAAAAGGAACAACGTAGCATTATGTCAGAACATGACACTTTAATTTTGTCTGGGTAAGATACATACTGGGACCATATATTATTTAAATGGGTACACAATAAACTTTAACAGCAGGCTAGGTTTTAGGTGTTTTATTTTTAAATTTGATTTTGTAATACTTCATCTCTTAAAAGGGCGGGATTGTTTAAGTTAGAATTAAAATTAAAAAATTATGGTATACTAAGGTATACTACGGCTATATCGTGTTGAATACAGCAGTTCCCGTCCGATCACCGAAGTTAAGCAACATCGAGCTTGGTCAGTACTTAAGAGGGTAACCATTTAGAAAAACCAGGTGCTGTAAACGTAAGGACCAAGAATGGTCCGCCGGTCATCCAGGCTTGGGGGTTTACGGGTTGGTTGCAGGGCTAACAACCCTGCCCCGTAAAAAACTGTTTGTTACAGTAACAAAAAGTTGCTACCCTAGGCACCATCTGGGTGTGAAGGATAAATGATGAAGGTATATTGGAGTTAAGAAAACCAAATAAATATTGTATTGGTATTTTTTTTACTAAAATAATTTTAAGTAGTGTTAGAGTGTAATTTATAAACGAACAATTGTAATTAATTAAATATTTAATTAAATTTTAGAGAAAAATATTTTCGGTGTTTACATAAAACCGTCAGTTAATCTCTATGATTTAGCAGCACTTTGTTTTTAGGGCACCTTATAATCCCCACCTTTGTATTCAAGCTCAGATGGAAGATATCATAAAATGATTTACAGATTCTATTTTTTTCCAGAATTTTCCATTTTACTTTGGAGGTTTTATTCGTATCTTTTAACTGCCAAAACATATGAAGAAAGCTTTGTTTCGTTTCAGTCCGTATTAATTTTTAAGGAAGTTAAATGCAAATACTACCACTGCTTAAAAGTATTCTTAGAAGATCCAATGTACACTTTTTTAATAGTTGTGTTTTTATTTCATGATATAATACATTAGCAAACATTAGAATTTGTTAGACCTCTATTTTCCAGAGGACAATTGTTAAGATTTCGACAATTACATAAATTTGTATTATTGTACTTTTCATTATTTGAATAATTATGGTTACTTTGATTTACGTGTTGATTTAAGATTTTATTATTATGATTTTTAACAATTTTTTATAGATTATTTGTACAATTATAATCTAATTTAGGAGTCTTTTTATTAGAAGTTTTACTTAGTGGGTTATTATTATTACCAGGAAGAGGGAGAGAACGAGAGAACTAGAGAGAAATATTGAGAGAAATAGAGAGAAATATTGAGAGAAATAGAGAGAAATATTGAGAGAAATAGAGAGAAATATTGAGAGAAATAGAGAGAAATAGAGAGAAATATTGAGAGAAATAGAGAGAAATATTGAGAGAAATAGAGAGAAATAGAGAGAAATAGAGAGAAATATTGAGAGAAATAGAGATAAATAGAGAGAGAAATAGAGAGAAATAGAGAGAAATATTGAGAGAAATAGAGAGAAATATTGAGAGAAATAGAGAGAAATATTGAGAGAAATATTGAGAGAAATAGAGAGAAATATTGAGAGAAATAGAGAGAAATATTGAGAGAAATAGAGAGAAATATTGAGAGAAATAGAGAGAAATATTGAGAGAAATAGAGAGAAATAGAGAGAAATATTGAGAGAAATAGAGAGAAATATTGAGAGAAATAGAGAGAAATAGAGAGAAATATTGAGAGAAATAGAGAGAAATATTGAGAGAAATAGAGAGAAATATTGAGAGAAATCTGAATTAATGTTAAGAAGTTTGTCATTTAGTTTATTTTATGTTGACTTCAAATTTCGTGCGAACATTTTTGGTATGTCTTCACTCTTCAGGGATATTTGCCTTCATACTGCTGTTTCCAATAGTTTCCTATTTATGTGAATTTTGGTGTAACTGATATCTTTCAGCGTCAGTGATAATTTTGGTTGACGAATGTAGTTTCTTAAGTGGTGTAGGACTTGATGGTGGTGAATAACATTTTATTGAGATAGCCATTTTAAGCGTACTTAATTATATGCCTGCTTAATTGATTTATATTGAGTTAACTTCTTCTTACTATTTTTAGCCTGGCCACATTTTACTATCTTGGACTGACCTTTTCTTTACCTTGTCAGTATATATATATATATATATATATATATATATATATATATAATATTTGTACCTGTTTGTGTGTATGCATGTTCATTGTTTTTGGTATATATATTCTTTTGTAAGCTTAGTGCATAACATTTTTCCGTTTGGTGATTGCTGCATTAACTGGTTGTTTCTTTCTTGTTTTTCCGATATATATATATATATATATATATATATATATATATATATATATATAACAAATCTAGGCGAAGATTTGGTAAATAAGCCAAATCGATCAGAGTTATATTAGGCTAAATATTAAAGCTGATCCAAAAGAGAGTTCGATGTAAATTTTAATTTTCAGAGCGAGCAGATATTATTTTGCAATAAATGTCAATATTTTACATTTGGGAAATAGCCATTTCTACTGGTTCTTAGAAACCGCTTTATCAGCCCTAACCGGATGTATGATAAAGAAATTCTAGTCTGACCGGAAATAAAAGTTAGCATATATATATATATATATATATATAGATATATATATAATATAATATATAATAATATATATAATAATAATATATAATAATATATATAATAATATATATATATATAATAATATATAATAATATATATATATATAATAATATATATATATATATATATATAATATATAATAATATATATATATATATAATATATATATATATTATATAATAATATTATATAATAATATATATATATATATATATATATATATATAACTTTAGAATATGTACTAACTACAATCTACTACAAAATTGTACATTTTGTTTCGACATTGAAAATACAGTGTCTTATTAGTTAGTGGTAACAAACGTTATTCTTTAAAAGAAAATTTATGAAAATTCACTTTTTTTATTGGTAAAACTTTTGTACGAGGTAAAGAGAATAAAAAAGATGAGAAAACAAAAAGAAAAATCAAAAAATGGAAAAAAAAGGACACAGAGGGAATGAAAAACAAAGAGGAAAACAAGAGAGAAAGAAACAAACAAGAGGAAAGGAAAACGGGTCAAGGAGAAATAGACCCAACATTAAGTAGGAAGTAAAGTATAAGCATATACAAAAACCGGTCACGCGACGTCTGTTCTTAACAAGGAAAAAAAATTGAGAAAATGCGCAGAGGGGAAAAAGTGGCAAGAGAGACAATATAAGCTGCAAAGAAATAGAAATTTCAAACTTTGGCCGGAAATGAATTGTAGATAGATTTATCTGCAAATTTTTATTAAACTAAATCTTTTGGCATTTTCAAAAAAATGATGAAATCACATACACAAACATTGGAATTATTCAAAAAGTGTTGAACGTTGCAAATGTTTTCTTCGTTCTTTATTCATTTGGGAATATACATATATATATATATATATATATATATATATATATATATATATATATTGTATCGAGGTAGCAAATAATTTTCTAAACATATACTGTTAAATATTAGAGACAAGGAATGTCTATTATGTTTAATCATGAGCTGTTCTAAACGTCGTATTTTGGCTTTAATTTCAGTTAAAAATAAAGACAAAAATTCTCCAACATTTGGATAATTTTTTATTAATTTGCTTCTAAGCTTTCGGCTCACATGAGCCATCTTCAGAGAGGTTATTAAGACGGTAATATGTCAACACAAAATAAAATCGTCGGTGATGGTGGATGTTACTGTATTAACGTCTTAATAACCTCTCTGAAGATAACTTCAAACCAAAATTAACGCTCTATCAGCATCCCGATATCGAGCAATTTCCGATAAAAAAAACCCTGCTGAGAAAATACATTTTATCAGTAAAAGCACCGAAAACAACAAGCCTGGTACTAAACATTTTAATAACTCAATACTATATATATATTTGGATACCAATATTATGCATGTATCTAGTTTATTCTATTAATATCTATCTATCTATCTATCTATCTATCTATCTATCTATCTATCTATCTATCTATCTATCTATCTAATTCAAATTATATATGTATCCTTTTTATTATTTCCATAGTTCTGTTACATGCCTTCCCTATATGTATCTTTCCAAATCTCTAAGCATATAAATAAACGCGACATGTATCGGGATAGAGTAGTTAGCACATGAAACTCAGCACTCTCTGACATATAACTTCCTTTCACATAAAAGACGTTACGAATATGATGATGTGCCAAACATTAGTAGGGTTTCATACCAACAAGATGGAGAGATTGAAATAAAACGCCCCTAGGCACGCCATAACGTATGTCGGCACATCTGCTCGCAGAAATTTGCTATTTCCGCGAGCAGATGTTTTTGCCAATTCAGAAGATAGCAGCTGATGATAACATCCCGGAAGATCGTTTTCGAGTGAATGATTGAAAATATCGGAATCTTGAAGTGTTC
>JBBBDQ010001130.1:1422500-1462500 GCA_037127315.1 Ascarosepion bandense | reverse complement strand
TTTATCTATGTAATGCTGGGGATGATAGGGAAGATAGAAAAACATGAAATGGAGTCATAACAACACGCCACGACCTGCCTTAGGTCTCCCCGCAGACTTGGTTGGTAGTGAGACCAAAGCAGAAATCGAAATATGATGAAAAATGACATAATAATAATAATAATAATAATAATAATAATAATAACTGATGGCTATTCGGTTTCGTGTGCATTATCAGTTAAGGCGGCGAGCCAATCCTTGTTCCAAACATTTGTATTTGTTCAACATCAACAGAGTTCACTATAGTTTATGCTTTGAACTACGCTTGACCGACCTCGCTTACAGTTTCTGACAGGGAGTTAATAACGTGTACTAATCATTGGTTTAAAGAAGGCTAGTACTCTCAAACTCTCGGTCATGATGACTTGTGACTTCAAGCTAGAAGAACCAAAGACTGCCTCTGAAGAGTTGCATCTACTCAGTTTCTGTCACAAGGTTTGGGTCAACCTTATATAAATGTGACTTTGACATATGGAAAAACTAAACATACCTACTCTTAGGGATTTCAAACAAGACGCTTAATGACAAAAATTGACCACAATTATTGAAATACATTTCATCTCACAAAAAACAAAAACAAAAACAAAAAAAAAAAAAATCAGCAAACCAAAACCAAAACTATTATTTGAAAAAGCGACAACAGATATCAATAAAACTCATTCAATTAAGTGGAAGGTAAGTTGTGTAGGGATAGGAAATTAAGGAATAATAGCATTGTGGAAAAACACAACTAAGAAAAATTCACAAGTCAGTGCGAAAAGCTAATTCTGGATACTGATTGGATTAAAAACATCAAATTCACCTATGACATATTTTCAAGGCTAGAAAGCTAAAAGCCTCGCTGGAGCCGGTCACATGAATTACTTAAGGACATTCCGTAAACGGTCAACAGTCAGATGGGAGCCGCGAGACAAAACAACTAAAATGTAACTTCAAATCGACCCGGAGATAAGGTCAGGTCACACCTTGTTCTAGTCTCCTTATCTCTCGCTATATAATTTAAAAAACAAAGAATTTATTGACAGTCCTTAAAGCCCTTTCGTTCAATATCTCATCAGGAGAAAATCGTTGGAATTATAAATTAAAAAAAAAACGAAAATGAAGAGAAAAAATTATTGGAAAACAAGAATTAATCAACATGTACCTTCTAAAAAAAGATTTGGCAAAATATATAACATATGTTATCTTCCCTCTACAAATATGAAATCGGCTATTGCTCGATACTTAGTAGAGAATATAGCCTGTGCCAAGTCGTATAGGAAAGAGTGGTTTAAAATTTTGCATACAGCTGGATTCAATAATCATTGAAAGATTTTTGAATCAGTCTGTATATCTTTACGTAAACATTCTCTTTGCCGCCAGAAGGATTTGTTGGAGAATTTTTTTTATTTTAACTGTCCCTGGCTAATTATTTACACGCGATTTCTACTCCCCTTGTTATAAGTATATATATATTTATATGTATATTTATTTTAAAGTGTTTTCCGCACTTTTTTACTCTTTCTTTTCGTTTCTGTCTTTTTCCTTTGGTTTATAATTCCAACGATTTTCTCCTGATGAGATGTTGGATGAAAGGGCCTTAGGGACTGTCAATAAATTCCTTGTTTCTAAAACAGTATACACAGTTTGTACCTCCAAACATTTGTTTATATATATATATATATATTTTTAAAAAACTGATACAATGAAATATTGCATGGAAAGAGAGGAAAGATTTGATCAAACAGATGATGCATTTTGCCAGTATTTGTGCATTCGTAGATGTTTGAATAACTTTCATTTTTTATTGAAACAACAACGAATACACACATATATGTTAATATCTCTTTCGTTTTGAATATAACGAATCCTTAAATTGACAAAACGCATTAACTGTTTGATCAAATTTTTCCTCTCTTTTCATGCAACATTTCCATATATCAAAATTTGAAACTTTGTCAGGATTTTAATATCCGATTTAAATTAACACACACACAAATACACACAAAGATACAAACACAAGCATATATAGTTTTAATGTAAGGCAAAAATTATCAAAGGATAGCTTGCACAAATAGAAAAGTGAACCCATAAATGTGATATAGTGGAATCATTTGAATCCCAGTGCCAACACAAATATACATTAGTATACAGATCAACAAAAATACATTCAATCCCATACATAAGGCAAAGCAGTTGTACACTGAAATATATATCCATTACATAGCAGATTACTACCTTAATTTTTCAATACGTTAAAACTTCTAACAAACGATCAATGCAAAATGTGAATGAATCCCCAAGCATGACGGAATGGGGTAAATTTAAAATTCTACTTAATAAGTAATTTAAATTTATTTTGTGGCGGCTTTTAAAAATGATTTCATTTCTCTTGTTTAATAATTGGCTAGTTTTTCTGAATTTCATAATTCTAATTTTTTGTCTCAGCATAAATTACCTCTAAGTATAGGTGGTTGTGTTAATATGTAGGGCTACACGTATAACGAATCAATCAGCTTGTGAATGAGCGTGTAATTAGTTTATGTTCACTATCAAAGAATAATGACCCTTTCTCGACCGGTTTAGAGATCGCCAATTGATATAACGCTAAGAACACTACTTCTTTTACTTGTTTTCCATTTCTTTTTAAAGAAATGTTTATTCCGAGAAAGTATTTATACCGAATGGAACGAATATAGTGTGGTCTGTTGCTATGAGCTTATTTAGCTCATAGAAATGAATTCTAATTTATAACCAATCTAAATGATGTATTGAGTTTTCCTTATATATATATATATATATATATATATATATATATATATATATATATATATAATCATATCACCCCAAAGCAGTAAAGCCATTATGACACAAGGTCTTCCTTAATGTGGAAGAGCATGAAAAAAGAGAAACATAGAGAGTGAGAAGATTTGAAGAGTAATCAAGACAGTAGATAAAGATTGACATTGTTTTTAAATTCTTGAAGAAAAAAGTTGACTGGAAAGCGTGTGTGTGAGAGAGAAAGAGAGAGAGAGAGAGAGATAGTTTCACAAATGGGAAGTGCGAGAGAAGAAGCTGTTAGTATAGAACATATGGTTACATCTAGCCAATTTAACTATGAATCGATGAGACATTGCCCCCAATCTACTAATGCGTTTAATTACATACAGTCAAAGTACCTTAGGAAAAAGTTCATCCGAAAATTTACCATGAAGGTATTTATACAGAAACGCACAGGGAAGTTACTTTACAGCAGTGGGAGAATCACTGACGCGAAGATGCCAGGTTCGGACGAATAAAATTGCTGATCTTTTTTTTTTTGAGTTTATTAAGAAGCCCTAAAATCTAGACTGCATGTAACAGCAATAGTCAAAGCGTTCACAAATATGAGACTTATAAATATGAAAGTTAGATTTTAAAGAAGAAAATTTTCTAGTACGATATTTTTATTCATGTCTAGGAATTAATACTGAATGCTGATTGTCACTTTTACTCGTGAGATCTGCAGACCAACTGCTCTAATTTGCTTAGCAGGCTCTGTATATAACTCACTATGCTATATATAGGGCTTAATTCCCACTACGCTACCAACCAAAACAACCTGTCCAAAACGACTCAATACAATTCATTAACTTGTTAATAACAAGGCTTAGAAAAGAAAGACACGAGTAAAATAATAAACAACTAAATATCAAGCATCAACCTAGAGTTCTTGATTATGGAGAACTCTAAGCATCAGTTAAGTGCCATACGTGATACACGCTTGGGCGATCATGTTTCGAAAGAGATATGACTGACTGGGCAAAAGCTTATCCCGCAGTAGGTTGCCATTACTTTCTGTGGTAGACTGGTTGCTAGCCAAAGCTATATAACCCAATCCGTCCTGTTATTTAACCCATAACTCGAAGGAAGAGATGGATTAATACCTTTCCCGAGGGTATTTTCGTGTAAATGAATGCAAGGGATTCAATTGTAATTCGAACTCGGCTCCTTGATTTCTCGTTCCGAACCGATATCCACTGGACCACAACGCATATCCCCAGTTATAAATAACAACAGCCAAAAAGAAACTAGGAAAAGTTGTTTTTTGCTCTCCACCCTCATTTCGTAATCCCTCAGTAATATATAAGCCAGTTGAAAAAGAAGTACTAATTGGTTTGAAAATTTCAATGAGACGTGAAACTGACGGTCATAATGAAGTGTAGATTTTACGGTGTTATTTATACTGTATGTATAAACTATATGTATAAACTCTTTGTTTCTGACATTGAAGGCTCTTTCCCAATAAATATAGTAAGTATTAAACATCATATATATAGTCTGATTCATCATTTGTTACCATTTTATATTTTAAATTTTGCGATTGTGGATCTTTTGTTTTTGATTTTGTCGACTGTGCAATATCGTAGAGTCAGTTGGGTACTGTCTGTGAGAAAAAGATCCACATGGCGGAATTTCCTACGCCATAAATTTGGAAACGGCTTGCTGTATTGATTGATATTTGCACCGGAATGTCCAATACGAACATTTCAGAACGTTTGCGTGTCGTTCTGAGGAAAGTGCAGAGGATTTGAAAAGAGTTGAATGAGTCAAATGGTGATTACGAAGGTACAGCAGCTCGGAAAATTGATTGAGATTGTTCTGATAAGAAAAGAACTCACGAATTTGATGGTGGGAGTCTCAGACACAACACGGAGGTCTATATTAAGTGTCTTAAAGTAGTGCTGCCCTTAGTCAAGAGTTTGGCTGCTCGAAGTCTCTTGGTCTGGCGACAGGACTCTGCACCATACCACACAAGCAGAATAACTCAGTCATGGGTACCAGACATCACCCCTTACAACTGGTTACCTAAATCCCCAGACTGGAAAACACTTTATTATGTGTGGGCGCAGTTGAGCAAGAGGCCAACAAAACTTCTTGGAAAACCAAAGATGAACCGAAAGCAAAGATTATTGCAGCATTCACTAACTTAAACAAGGAAACCGTCCAGACGAGTTGCAGGAGATTCCAAATTCATGTAGGATCGAAGATGACTCCAATGGCGATTGTATTGAATAAAATTACTCTTTTGTATTTCAAGATATTTTGGTGTAATTTTGGTAAAAACATCTGTTAAAAAAAGAGATGTCAGGGTTATTTGTAATTTCGCATAATTTAGGCTACACTTTATTCATGGAACACACACTCTCTCTCGCACACACTCTCTCTCTCTCTCTCTCACACACACACACACAAATGTATGCGTGATTGTATATGAAACATTATTCTCCATTTTGACAGATGTGTTAACAATCTAGGTCCTTAGGCATGAAGAAGAAATAGCAATCGGAAAAATCGGATACTATCAGAAATTGATCTCAGAGCATTATGACAAGATCAGTTTATATTATATTTATAACAGAAAAACCTACCAGAAAACCTTCTCTGTGCTGGCATCATCTGATTTAATGCTTGACATTCGTAAACTTGTATGTGTAAAGAATAAGTTTTCTCATCTTACTCTCCTTACTTTTGCCTCTCTTTCTTATCTATCTATCTATCTATCTATCTATCTATCTATCTATCTATCTATCTATCAGAGTCTGTTCATTATCTATCTATCTATCTATCTATAGAAAGAAATACTCTTAGATAGATAGATAGATAGATAGATAGATAGATAGATAGATAGATAGATGGGAAAAGACTAAAACAGATAATGCTTAATCTGATCGTTGATGGAGGTAAAGTTAAAAAAGATGAAGGAGAGACGCAAAGCAACAGAAATGTGGTTATACAGAAGGATGATGAGGATTCTATGACCGAACATGTGAGCAACGAAAAGGCATTGGAAAGGATGAAAACGAAAAGGAAGAGACAACTGAAATTTCTCGGACAGTTAACGAGTAAGGAGTGCTTAGAGAATTTAATACTCACAGGATGGATAGGAGGAAAGAAAGACAAGGGAAAGAACGCAAGGCATACTTTATGGGCTTGAGCGAGTGGAAGGCGGAGCAGGGTTTAGGAGAAATACCAAGAGAAAAAGTGTTAAGAATAACAAGGGACAGGAGTAAGTAAAGGTTCATGATCGCCTACGTTCTGAAAGGAGACGGCACACAAAGAAGAAGAAAAAGAAGAAGAAGATCTATCTATCTATCTCAGTCTATTTCTATCTCCCTATCAATTTAACTATCTATCTAGCGTATCATATTATATCAAATGGTTATCATTTTATGTCGTATGTAGGTTGTAGCCACCAGAAAAGCAAGAATAAGGAAGCAAGTTCCACAGGCGGGAAGTGTGAGAAAAAAGCTGAAGTAGTAGAATTGTCGTCTGCATTTGGTTGATTTGACTGTGAATGGGTGAGACCCAGTTGCCAGTCTGGTTGCACGAGTAAACACCTGTTGCAGAGGCACCAGTGACTTAAGTTCGTTGGAGCAGAAGCCATGAAAGCATTTATAGAACAAAGTGAAGCCACATCCCGTCAGTGGGAAAATGGCTGGAGTCGAGCCGCCAAGTTGGTACCTATTACATTACTGATTTTCCTTTGGAGCCTGTCAAGAACACCGAGATGGACAGCGGGGGCGCCTAACCATATATGGCAGCAGTACTCCATGCTCGGACGAATGGTTAATTTGTATATATGCAGGATAGATTCAGGCGGGAAAAACATCCTGGCCCGACATAGTGACCCAACCTTCCTGGCAGTGGATTTAGCTGTTGACTCAATGTTGTAGTTCCACTTGAGATCAGAGGAGAGAGTAAGGCTGAGGAGGCGCAGTGCATTGCTCTCGAGGAGGCTCGCTTGGTCCATGCTTATGGAGGGCAGGAGATATTTCCTGTGATGATTGACAGACAGCAGCTTGGTCTTAGACGCATTGAAATTTACAAGCCACTTCTTATACCAATTCACCACATAATGTAGATCAATCTCAAGATCAGCAGCGAGATTATGCTTGCCCGCCACGCCGGGTTTCTTACTGATGCAGGAGTAAATTGTGATGTCATCTACTTGGCTCTTGATCTCGTCTGGGAGGTCATTTATGAAAATAAGGAAGAATGTCGGGCCTAGGATAAAGCCCTGAGGGACACCAGCGTTTGTACAGTAAGATGTGGAGGTACGCCCATTCAAGACGACCTTCATTATGCGGTTATTAAGGAAAGATTGCATCAGATTTAGCAATCGTCCGGTAATACCACAACCCCGTAACTTGCATAAAAGGCCAGCGTGCCAAACCCTGTCAAAAGCATTGGAGATGTCCAGAGCAACAGCACGAGCCTCATTTGACTCATCAAGGGCCTGGAACATGTACTCCGTAATGGTCGTTAGCATGTCGGCCGTGGACCTGGCAAAGCGGAAGCCATACTGCCTGTCAGAAAAGAGTTTATGGGTAGTAAGAATCTGCACTAATTCAGCATTAATAATGGTCTCGAACACCTTTCCGAAAATTGGAAGAAGGCTGATAGGGCGATAGTTGGATGGGAAACGTAGAAGGCCATGATCGCCTACGTCTTGAAAGGAAAAGGCACATAAAAGAAGAATTCGAGCAGACCAGAAGAATCGAACTCTCAGTGACATATGCTAATATGGATTATTATTTCTGGGGGCTAATAGATATTACTTACTTCTTGTTTTCATGTGTTTTTCGATTAGTGTGGTTAATATTCATAATTGAATAAATGGTATGAACAAAAAACTTGCTGTCTTTGAAAAATAAATATTTTGTCCAAACTAGATGACTTTTCAAACACTGTGCAAATTATTTGAAACAATTACCATAGTTTTCTTTCTTTTATCATACGCTTGTTTTAGACTCACTGGAATCGCAGGATGTAATGCATTTCTACTTTTCCTTCAGATTAGGTTATTTCCAGTGGTGTGCAGTTATATGAATCTATTGTTGGAATGTATGATAAAATTTGTTTTGCCTTGAAAGATATTGCGTTATCCTAGTTGCACCTGATGTTTATTTGAACCAGTCACTATTGTCTGGACTGTCGATTAATTGTCTTATGGCCATTTTCTGCGATGGACGTTACTCAAAGAAAGCGCGCGAAAATCGTAACGCTGCACGAACACACTGGCAAGCCTTACAGAGAAGTCACGGTTATTCTTGGTGTCTGTCTTTTAACTATCCCTATTTGTTGGTTGGTTGGTTGGTTGGTTGGTTGTTTTTCTTTTATTGCATATCAACCTCGGTGGGTTATTTATTGCCAACTAAATTTTTATTTATTTGTTACTGGTAATACCTTTTTCTTTCACCAATGTATTGTTTTTATATACGTTTTGTATCTAGTAATATTTTCTTCTTTTCGAGTATCAAGATTCATTGGGATTTGTTTTTAAGGGCAGGGTCCCCAAGTCCTACCCTGTTATTTAACCCTTAACTGGAGGGAAGGGGCGGTTTAATACCTTTCCCAAGGGTACCAGTGCTTAAGTGAATGCTAGGTATGCAACTGAAATTCGAACTCGGTTCACCGATTTCTCTTTCCGAGCCGATATTCACTGCACCACAACGCACTTCCGTCACTAAACGCTTGCAGGACCTGGTATTTCCAAGCGGTTACCCATCTACTGACCATGCTCAATGTTGCTTAACTTCGGTGATCGATCGAGAACCGGTGTATTCAACGTGATATGGCCGTAATGTATATGTATATATATAAAGTGATTTATATATTTTAGTCATCCGCAGACAGTATTATTTTGCTATATCACAACACATCCGTACGGTTAGACATTCAATTGCTTCTAGTTAAGACTGAAACGCGACCGAATTGATATTAGTCGATGATTCTAACTCTAAGCTATTGGAGTTCGGTAGAGAAAGGCAGATTTTACGCGGAAATAACCTTGGAAAGGTATTAATCCGTCTCTTCCCTCTAGTTATGGATTAAATAACAAGACCGTTTGAGTTCTATAGCCTTGGCTGGCGCCCAGTCTACTACAGAAAGTAATGGCAACCTACTGCAGGAAAATCTTCTGCTCAGTTAGTCATGTTTCTTTCGAGACATGATCGGCCAAGAGTGTATTACGTATAGCACTTAACTGACTGACATAGCTGGGATCTTAAAAAGGTGGTGACACCCCGGGTCAGGGTGGACCTGGAAACAATAGTAATTAAGAAGTGGTTTAATGCTCTTCAAACTTTCAAATCTTCCGATTAGAAGCCTTGCTGCCAGATGTAGTTCATCGTCAAAACCAGGACTATCTATTAACGTAGTAGACGCCTGGTATGGTTGTGTCTAATATCATTGAAATTTTTGTCGTGATTCCGCTGTCAGCGTCTAATGTTCACAGATATGCAGAGAGAGAGAGAGAGAGAGAGAGAGAGAGAGAGAGAGAGAGAGAGAGAGAGAATGCACGCAATAATCTGATCTTTGATTTCAGGCACATGTCCTGTTGAATAAACATAAGTTAGTTAAAACGGCGATATATTTAGAATTATATAAACAATTTGTATTGCACATAGCAATATATATATATATCTGCCTCCTTCTACTGAGCGCCCACAGCTCAGAGGTAGAATCGCCAACTGACGCCAATTCGGTCGGGTTTTAATCCTGGGTAAAAAGCAATCGGATATCTAACCGTACTGATGAGCTGTGATACAGCGAAACAGATCTGTTTGCGGATGACTATATATAATATTTTAGACGATTTTTGTGTAAAACATGTTTAACAAATACAAAGTAATAGATTATATCTAGCGATTGTAAACAAATAAAAACCCGTCAAATGTCGCTATAATTCGCAGACCGCGAGGCAAGGATTTTATTGGAACTTGTTGAACTGATTCTTTTAGTCGTGCACAAAATCGTCTAAAATACACATACAATCCAAGAAAAACGAAAGTACAAACTTTTTGAAACCAGAAAGTATATCGAATAAAATTATGGAGTAATAAGAAAACTTGCTCACATTGTATCAAGAACGATAACTTACAGAAGATGAGACTCGCGTTCAGAATAAACCAGAACAATGCGAAGATGAGTAAATAGAAAAGGAAAGGCACAAATATCCACAAAATAGGCACGGAATGTAAAAATTAATAGCTTCTACTTCGACGAAGAAAGTGACAAAATACGCAATTATATAAATAATAATGAATACAATAAAATGTGACGCACGTCCGTCCGGTTGTGTATAACCCGGCCACGGAAACCAATTATGACGAGGTCCGGAACCTGGATCAGGATTTATGCTGTCGATACGGCACCAATTATGACGACGCTCTCGGGTCGCTAGTCGTGATGGCCTCGTCACAGTAGCTAGTCTTCGAGTCGTCTCTTATAACGGTTTTCCTTTTTTGCCCACGTTGCGAATTTTGATCTCAAGGAAGACACGTTGAAATCCCAGTAGCCGTTTCTCTACCACTTCAAACCAGACCGGACACACATGCACACATATGTTAATAAAAAAAGAACGGCACAAAAAATAAATAAATAAATAAATAAAATAAAATAAAATAAATAAATATATTCGATGACACCTGGATATGTTGCGGAAAAGTCTTTATACAAAAAAGAAAAAAAGAAACAGCAAACAGAAATAGAATATAACAGTCATCGAATTCCTATTCTTACAACGGAGCGAAAGTTTTTGTTTGCGATTAATGGTCTTTCACTTTAATCAGAGATTTCAAGTTTTTCTTCAAGTTCTGACGGTTTCAAAACTAAGTCTTATCAGGGATTTTCACCGAAGCCTGACGGAAACAGCTGAAGTTGGGTCTTTGTAACGGCGGCGATAATTCGTCTTGTCTTCTTAGCTCGGTGCGGTAACCAATCTTTAACTCTTTTTCGGCTCTTTCTGTTTATTTATATCTTTAACCAGGATTCTATCGGAGGCGCGTTATTTGACTTTAACTCTTTCAAGTCAGTCGGCGGCAGGTTTCTCTACGTTTCTTTACAGTCAGAAGCTTTCGGAGGCAACCGTCACTGTCTCTACGGTTGGCCTCCTCGGCGTGGCAACGGTCACAATCTCTACGGCTGGCACCCTTGGTATGGCTCCCGGTTGGGAACCCCATTCTTTCAGTCGTTACATCTCGACTGGTCCCGAGGCTCAGCTCCAACTCCAACTGATTTTGGCCTTCTTGGCTCTTGTATTTATGCGTGTACCAAATTCTCTTGGGAGGTGCATGACGGACAAAGGGTGTCCATGCAAATCAATCTTTAACCAATAAGATCACTCCTAGCTCGCATCATGAGGCTGAGTGATTTTACTCCCTTGGTTTAACCAATGAAATAGCAATATTTCTATTGTCGTAATTTCCTTTCTTCTTCTTCCCGATTACATCATTCAAGTTTTCGAATTTACAAATCTTTTCCCAGCAATTCGGAAATCAAGAATTTGACCTTCTTTAACCTCATTAAAAGTTTGCGACAGTCGTATTTTGACTACCTATATTTTTCATTTCCACCGGCCGTAAAAGCCCAAAGCTCCCAACGGTGTCTTTATTAGTTACACAATGGCGGCCAATGATAACCTTGCTTGACCCACAGCCAGCAGCTGGAAAAACATATTTTCCCTTTTATTCGCTTCTCAGCAATGTTTTCAGATTTTACATATTTTGTTACAAATATTCTGTTTTCAACTGAACTCATTGGGATTGACAATAATCTGCAGAGCTAATAATACCACTAGTAATAATTTCTTTCGCTCCCTCGTACTAAACTTAGGATTACATCTTTTTCTTCACATGCAATATTATAGTATTAAATATTTCCACATGCAATATTATAGTATTATATATTTTCACATGCAATATTATATTATCATATTTTTCCCATATACCAAAATAGTATTATAAACAGAACACAGAAAGAGTACAAAAGAAAGCAGGATAGTGTAAGTGCTATGCAACCGATTTTGTTTAGTTTGGTTTGGCTTAGTTTGATTTATTTTGCTTCACGGAAATCTCAATAGGTTAAGACAAGATTTTTAGGATAGGTTCGTAGAACAGAATATGTTTTATATTCAGATCAGATTTCATTGTCGTATTTTTGTAAAAAGGGTTTTTGCTAAGAAACAGATGTATTTCTAGTAATATTTTCCAATATTTTATTTTTTTAATAATAAGTTCAATCGAGAACATTTTACGAAATTCTTTAAATTCGTAAACAGTAGTGTACAGTTATCCGAAACCATGACATCCGGAATAACATATTTTGCAAATAGTTCATGGAAAGCATTCACTTTGACTATGGAAGCAATTATTTTGACTTATAAATTTCAGGCCAAGTAGTGAAGCTATTCCCTACCACCAGATAGTTGGACCTGTTATTCCCTACCACCAGATAATTTTGGACCTGCAAAATCTCTATACAGTCTTTACCACGGAGGATCTGTTTTTGGCCAAGGTTCTAATTTAGTATTAGAATATTTTACTGCCAGAGTACAATGTCTGCAAGCTGTTACTAATTTTTCAGTGTCTTGATCTATTTTGGTCTATTATAATGTCTTATAAGAGATTTAATCCTTAAAATTCACGGATATCCACTATCAAATTCATATAATATCCGTTTTTATAATTTGATAGTTATTACTACTCTTTGTGCAGTCATTAATATTTGGTTACGTAGCGAGTAAGCTTTCAAGTCTCTCTTACATCTTTTTAGTCGTTTTTTTTGTTTCCGCAATAAACAGGTCTTAGTCTATTCTTATTTCTATTTATTCCAGAGCAACTGATAGTTTGCGTACTACATTTTATGATATATTTTTAAATTCTTTTTCGTTTTTTAAGGCTAAAATAACAGTAACTCGAAACGGTTCAGTGTTTTGTTTTTGTATTATTCTTGATAAATCATCCGCTTGTTCTAAATTTTTGGACGGTTAGTATTTCATTCTAAAATCGCAATTTAGAAAGATCATACCACAGCGTTGTAATCTATTCACTGCCTACGTACAAATTCCTGTTCTCTAATCATAAACTGATAATAGAGAACGGTGCTATGTCCGCAACCGAAAATTCTTTCCATGTATAAATTTGTGGAATGTTTTAATGCAAATATTATTGCTAATACTTCTTTTTCGATCTGCTTGTAGTTATGTTTTGCCGGTAGTCAGTCAGTCAGTTAAGTGCCATGCGCGATACACGCTTGGGCGATCATGTCTCGTAAGAGACATGACTGACTGGGCAGAAGATTATCCCGCAGTAGGTTGCCATTGCTTTCTGTGGTAGACTGGTTGCCGACCAAGGATATAGAACCCAATCTGTCCTATTATGTAACCCATAACTGGAGGGAAGAGACGGATTAATATCTTTCCCAAGGGTATTTGCGCGTAAGTGAATGCAAGAAATTCAACTGGAATTCGAACTCGGTTCCCCGATTTCTCGTTCCGAGCCGATATCCACTGCGCCACAACGCACATCCTGTAGTAGCGAACGCAAACCATGAGCAGCGGTTGACGTATGTTGATTTGATAATAATTTGCTCGTCCAAGAAATGCTTATAGCTTTGTAATGTTTCTTAAAGAGAGTATATTCTTAATTGCATTAGCGCTCGGTGGATCTGGATGACGGCCATTTTAGTCATGGATTTATCTTAAGTACTTGATTTGGAATTGAATTCCTTGATTTTGAGTTAGATTTCTTGCATTCACTTGCTCACAAATAGCCTTGGGAAAGGTATTAATCCGTTTCTTCCCCCCAGTTATTGGTTAAATAATAGAATAGATTTAGTTCTATAGCCTTGGCTGCCAACCAGTCTACCGCAGAAAGCAATGACAACCTACTGCGGGGTAATTTTCTGCCCAGTCAGTCATATCTCGGAAGAGACATGATCGCCCAAAGCGTGTATCATACTTAACTGACTGACTTGATTTTAGACATAAACAATTCGCACTTTTTTCACTGATCATTAACACATACTCGCGTATTTTTCCAAACATCTTTTGCATGATCGATATGTTGTTCCTTAGATAAATTCGATGACCTTCTTGTTGATAAATACCCTAAAAAAAAAGGCTTACTGATATATTCTGAGGAAACAATTGTTCTGTACTGGGAGAGACAGGATCGGTTGCCCGCGTACTTGAAGACCGGACATATGCATGCCAATTTCAACATACCTGGGAAATTTTCTTCTTCAAGCAGCAGTCAATAATTTAGCTAAAACCGGGGATAATTCTGGGGTGATATTCTTAAGGACGACCCCTGGAATTTTATCCTGGCCAATGGCGTTTTTAGGCCGATGCTTTTGGTAAGTCTAAGGACTTCTTTTACTGAAATGAGTATATTCTACTCAGTGAGACGTAGGAAGTTGAGAAGGAGGTAACCTTTGTCATCTAACCTTGACGTTGAGGCAAAGATCGAGGCCTTGTCTGTCGTGAAAAATATGACATCTGTACCATTTATAACAGTGGGCACGACCGTTGTGATTCTGTTCACAATTTGGTTGGTGATCTACAATTCGCAAGATCCTATTTCTTTCTTTTCAATGTTAGCCTAGTGAGCTCGCGTATTGCCACGTTGTGTTTCCCAGAACACACCTACAGTGATTGCGGTTGGTTCTTAAAGAATTAAGTGTTACACTACATCATTCCTTGCTATAGATGTTGATGTAGCGGCTCCGGTTAGCTATGGTTGCAATGCATCCACGAATAAACTAGAGTTGACTTTTTCGTCTCTGAAGTATCTTTTGGGGTATAAAACAATCCATTTCAGAAAGAATTCATTCGGATATTACGGTAGTGGTTTTAGAAGTGTTTAGTGTTTGAAAAAGGTTTGGAGAGGAGCTTCTGTCATAGAACTGAAAGCCGTCCAAGTCAACATTCTCATAGCGAAAACCGTTTTATGGAATGGTAAATCAGGAGATGTTGGAGTTAATCTGGGTACTGATTAGGGAATGATCAGATCAGACGTGCCAATGGGAGGAAGGATAGACATTTTGTTGTGAAATTTCTTTGGTCAAGATATTATAAAAAAGTCGAGGAAATTTTGCCTGCTGTCCATTCACATCCGGGACTTGGTGATTTCTTTAATTATCAGGGTCAATTCATAAGCAATGGAGAAGTTTTTGCAAGTTTTGCTTTCCGCATCAGTTTTGTTAGAGTAGAATAAGCGCTCTTTGTGATGAACATTTAAGTCACCATATATATAAAAGTTGGTCGAGGGAACTGTCAAACAATGCAGCACATGAACACATCAGTAATTCCAGTTGTAATTAGAGCCCTCGGATTGATTGGAAAAGGTTTGTTCTGATAGAGTCATTGATGGGATTCCTGGTAACTCATACATTAAATAAATTAAAAATTGTACCCACAAGTACATCTCACACATTACAAAAAGCTTTATTTATATAAGATATGTGTCATATTATTTTTGTTTTTACAAAATAATAATCAGATAATAATTTACACTGCACAGTGCAAGCACTATGGAAAATATGTAAACAAACACTGGTATGAACATCACCCATCACCGGTTACAGAAATAGAAGATGTCACCATTCTATGGGATTACACTATCGACACTAACAGAAAAATTGAAGCAAATAGGCCGGACATTATTGTTAAAAATCAAAAAGAAAAAATCTTGCTTAATCATTGATATGGCTTGTCCAGCGAATTGTTACATAGCAATTTGAAAAACTGTCAAAATATAAAGACTTGGAAATTGAAATAGAAAAAATGTAGAAATTGAAAACAAGAATCATACCAGAGATAGTGGGTGCACTTGGAATGATAAAAAATGGAACAAAACAACACATTGAAAGAATCCATGGAAACCTCAGCTTAAGAGATATACAAAACATTGTCTTGTTAATACAGCCTACACACTAGGGAGAACTGTCTATGTAACGCTAGGGATGATAGGGAAATAGAAAAACATGAAATGAAGCTATAACAACACCACGACCTGCCTTAGGTTTTCTGCAGACTTGAAATCGAATTATGATGAAAAATGACATAATAATAATAATAATAATAATAATAATAATAATAATAATAATAATAATAATTATTATTATTATTATTATTATTATTATTATTATAAATGATTAGATTACGAACATATAAAAAAAAACACGACATATCAGAGACTTACTGAAATATTTTATCTTAATGGCATGATCCTTCTAGAACTTAGGTTATAAGAATCTTAACAACTTCTTATTATTATCTCTGAATATCCATGACTAATCTTGGTTAATGTAGCGGAATGGTTTCCCATTGTATTTATTCTCCACGGGATTGGAATCAAAATTGTTTCTTTTAAACAGGTTGTCATATAAATGCTAAAGAGACTAATCTCGATTACTATTTTTAACCATATCTAGCGAGGTTAAGTTATGTCTATCCAATATATATTAGTGGTAAGGGGAAAAAACAGTCTACATTTCGGTGCCTTTAGCAGACTCACTACCATCACATCCTGTCTTGTGTAATAATCTACAATCTAAATAAATAACCAGTCAATTTTTATCGATTTTTCTACAGAAAATACCTTCAAGTACATTCTTATCTCTGTTTTCATATAAAATACTTTACTGTTGTGAAAGAACACATCAAATATTTATTTCCTATGACGAGCAAATTGATTTTAGTGTGATAAAGAAAAAAATTGAATTAATATGAATAATTTAAGAATATTCGCTGCAAAAGTTCTCTGAAAATATTTACTAAATTTTCATATATATTTTTTGCATTGGTTGTAAGCAGAAATTGAATGATTTCTTTTTAAAATTACGAATGTTTACAATTAGACCCATAACACCAAACTCAGTTGTGTCGTTTTACTGCTGTGATAAATGCAACAAGTTTACTGCACATATTAAATATAGATTTTATTTTGTATGTGAATTTTGGATCTATTATGGTGAAAGTATTAATGAACATTGCATTAACGAGGTTGTCATCGTTTTATGGTAATTCAAATTCTTACAAAAAAAAAACTTTTTTCTTCTAGTAAGGGTTAGAATTATGATATGCATGTCATTAAACAACTCCTTACTTGTCCAATAAGAAAATGTATACCTGCTTTGTCGACATCACAGCAGCATATAACAACATCAATAGATTATTCCTCTTCTCATCCATTAGAAACCAACGTTCAAGTTCTGAATCCACTGAATGCATTGATCTAATAGAGAAACTCTATCGATCCACAGACTTACATTTCACACATTACCAGGAATACAAATATGAGGAAATGAGAGTTCAAATATAATATTTTTTTGTTATGCCTTACGCATTTACAAACACAGATGAGATGAGCATTGATTATTTAAGCATTCCATATCACGTTCAAAGCTAATTTACTAACAGGGACCAGTGATTCTGCTTCTCCTCCCGAGGCTAATGAACTGACCGTAATGGAAATTCTCACAACATAGGTAGTGTAATATAACAATCTGGCCCCACCCGAGGAAGTGATGCAAGCGATGGTGTTTTCCGTCGGTGAAGGGGGCGGCGAAGCGACAAGACAGGTGTTTGTGAAATACATCCTGTCGAGACCGGAGCGGATGTCATTTTGACCTTATTTCCGACAGCGGCGGAAATGGCTACAGAGGCAAACAGATCAGGTGCCTCTTAGAATTACGTAGGCGTGCGTGGGCGAGGCAAAAAACCGGAAGGAAAGTCCCGGTTCTAGAGGACTATATAAAGACCTCAACACACGGATTCGCCAGTAGCAGAGAGCGGCCGGTGGAAGCAGAGAGAGACAACACAGGCAGACTACACTCCCGTCAGCCATTCTATATGTGCCCTCACCCTCCCGTTCTCTATTCCACACAGTTCGTCGTCATTAATAAAAATATAACCTTATATTTTTATATATGCGTGTTTGTTGTTTTGTCGTCATACGGCGATATATAACAGTATTTATAGATAGGATAAGAATAATCTTTAACAGAACATCCTCTGCTAAGTGTTCCAAGAAATAGTCCCCGAGATAAATCTTTCGAAAACGGAACTAAAATCTTGAATTGGAATGAAAGCCATAGTGGCACATAAACTGAATCTATCATAAAAATTAAGTGTGTGGATTTAGTAAATACTAAATAGGTCAAGTGCCACAATTTATGTACCATTTATAGTAAATATAGTATAGAAGATAATTAAATTGAACACAGAAAAAGATGCCCTCGAGAGAGTTTCCCTTAACTCCGCAAATTGCTAGAAACACAAAACATTAACCTGGAAACTGGGGACCTGTTCTTAAATAGCCTAGTCAAATCATTATCCTGAGTGGAAATGACAAAATGGCATTAGGGAGAAAATCTCTCTTCATCCGCATTATCATTTAAGACAAAATAATTGCAGTGATTTGACACACATAGAAGCGAATGAAGCAGTATTTGTTATTCTGGGTGAAACAAGAAGACAACTAAAGATGTGCAGTAACGTCTGTTGAAGAAGAAAAAGACCCGGTACATAGTGGTAATACGATGAAACATCAACGATTTTAAATGCCTCAGGGGATAACACAACCCCTGGCTGTGTCCAGTCCACCTCCGTAATCTTTGACTGATTCCGCCCCTGTTGTATTGTTGATCTCGGATTAACCGATGCAGGACAGCTTATTACCACTTGACGATGCTGGTCTAGACAGGCGAGGGATTTGTATATTATAAAAACCACATTCAAAACCGCAACGACACGGTATAGATTTATATATATTTATATATCTAAACTTATTTATGAATGGAAATTTGTCTGTGTGTGTGTGTGTGTGTGTGTGTCTGTGTGTCTGTGTGTCTGTGTGTGTCCGTTACTTATAGACTCTGAAACGGCTGAACCGATTTTCTTGAAAATTTACACAGTTGTACTGTAAGCGTCTTCGAGTGTTCTTAGCTAAGTTTTGTGTCGAGATACTCCCGATAAATATCGAAAAATGATAATCGAAAAAATCGGGTTATAGAAGGAGTGGTCCGATTTTAATCAAATTTGATACACTCATAGACAAAGACATAAGAAACGATATTCAAAAGTTTCAAGGTTGCAGTTCTTACAATAGTGCAGAAAATCGATAATATATATATATATATATATATATATATATATATATATATATATATAAAAGGCAAGATGTTTGTGTGTGTGTCTGTTTATCTTGTGTGTGTGTCTGTTTATCTGCCTGTATGTCTGTAATTTTTTCAGCCCTTTTATTTTAGTTTTTGCTTCGGGTTTTGCTCTAAGTTGGTATAATTGTAGTTCTTAGTCTCAGCCATGATACCATTTACTCAGAGGACTTATTTAGCCTTCAAAATTCAGTTTACGACGAAAAAAAACATATTTGATATCGATACTAGGATATCAAAATTTGACTTACATCCATTCATTTTTCTTTCAGTCTACGGTTTCGCTTTAACTGGAAACAACTATTGCTTTTTAGTCTTTCCTGCCAACGTCCAAAGAGTCTGAGCTCCAGGACCATGGATTAGTTTTAAAGCTTTCATTACACCCGAGCAACGCCGGGCTATACTGCTAGTATCGAATAATTACAAGATTACAAGCACGTCAAAATAAGTGACGGAAAAGAAATATAAGTTGGCTGGTATTTCTGTAACACGATAATATTCGTGTTGTTTTATTTCTACGGAACGATCAGTTGGTTGAATTTGCAATATTTTTCTCTCCCGTCTTCTATTTCTAGCAGCAGGTGAGCTTTTAGGCCGACTACATTTCAAATCTCTTTTCAATCTCTTCTCTCAAGACACGGGAGCCGACTCAAAAATTTCGTTTTTACATTCTGATTTTGTTTAACAAATACCCCGACCGGGGTGGAAAAGAAGGATGTAAGGTTTTCGTTTCTCTCTCTGTATAATGTTTACCAGCTCGAAATGAAAACAAGTACATTTAACCATTTCGACTTACAATAGTAAACACACTCCCTCTATTTGCCTGCCTGCTCTTATCAACTGTCCTGGTAACCCAGAACACATGAAATTATCAAGGCCTCATCTAGGGTCACCGATCGTCAAATCCCATTGACAGATGTTGTGACAGGAAATACTTTGATATATTCACTTAAAAGTAATTTTGTACTCAGTAAACTTCGTATCTGAGATTTTCCACCTGTTAACACTTCGGCTACTTTTTCCGACAAAAATAAGTGTATTCGCCAATTTTTTAAATTTTTTAAAAAATTTCTAAACGAAATTACATGAATTGCTTAAACCCAAAATAAAATACCATGACTTTTGTTCTTTGTTCAGTTGTGAATTTTTACATAGATAATTGTCCTGTGTTAATATAAAATCTGAAAAAAAAAAACAAAAAAAAACTCTAAAAGTCTTACTTGTTATGACAATTTAAAATACCAGGGTGGTTATATGAACTCTCTGTGTTACTTTGACTGAACCGGTAAAAGAATCAAGCCGTCGTTTAATGTCTGCCTCAAACTTCATTAAACCATTAGACAAAATGCCATATACTACTAATCAAATTAAATATAAAACTGCCAACTTCGCGACAAATAATAAATGTCATGAATTCGCAAAAGACTATATAGATTTCTTTGGTGAGCGTGCAACATTTATCTGATTAAATAAATATTAATATCAACTGCAGCCATTCCTAGAATTGGGCAGTTGATAAGGTAACTATCTCAAAAGGTACAGATGTGACTACTTTTGAACTCATCACTGGGAAATCCAAAACAGACAGTTTTAAAGGGCGTATACGTTATGGTTATATGATTTCATTAATACATTGTCCATCACGAGAAAGATAATTAATATCATATGTATTAATGACCGATTTTATTCGTAATCTTTGGTAGCACTTGAATTGGCAATGATTTGTCATTTGGTCCAAGCATACGCTTCCCACGGAAGATATCACGCGTTGAACTTTGTTTGTCGATGCTCAATCTCATTGAGTCATTGTGGATGTCGGTGAACTCCAAAGCCACGACTAATATACCGTAAAAAAAAACCCTGGTAGGGGTGGCAGGTTTGAATCCCGCCGAATGACATATTTTCGTAACAAAAATTTATCGTAAATAATCAGGCCGGTAGAAATAAATATATGTACTGTTTGATTATAAACAGAATATCTACTGACATACGAGTATCGATGGAAAATAATGTACAAACAAATAATTTCATATATATATATATATATATATATATATATATATGTATGTGTGTGTGTGTGTGTGTGTGTGTGTGTGTGTGTATGTGTGTGTGCGCGCTGTATGCGAAGATAACTCAATATCGGTGATAGGACGTTTATAGAAATGCTGATTGTAAGACGATCATAGCAAAGCGTGAAAATGCCAATTATTATGCTCTGTTGATTCTTATATCCACACGCACATTCACCCACACACGCACTCTCTCTCTTTCTCTCTCTCTCTCTCTCTCACACACACACACACACACACACACATTCACTATCTGTAAATATATTTCTGAAGATGGACAGATCTTGTTTATTTATTAATCCTATAGATTTGATTATTTAAACATTTAATTCATATTTGAGTAGATGATTCGTTTAATAAACTTTCTCTATATTCATTTTCAGCTACCGGCCTGAATATCCATATGTGTGTGTGTAGGGGAATTATTGGAATTGATTTTATTACTCCGACAGATTCCTATAACTTTAAACCTTATTATCAGTAGATACTCATACAGGCATTTGAAAATAAATAAATTTACTGTTCAAGATATAAACGGAGAGTCTACTCAAATACGAGTTTGCTCTAATAATAACATTTAACCCTGGAACACTAACCATCAATTAAAGTTACACCGCTACTAACCATGGGTATATCATACCCGATTTTGAAAATATCAAAAAAATATTAAATATAAATCTTCATTTAAAATAGTTTATATGCAGGCACTTCAAAATTTGTACATTGAGTTAACATTAATAGGAAGTGAAAAACATATTATTTAATTTAAAATTAGAAATTGTAATTAAAATGACGTCATTTGCACTGGGGACTATATACCCATGGTTAGTGTTCTCGGGTTAAGATGATGCTTATATATGTGTGTATATATGTTTGGATGCATGTCCTTGAGCACCTTAGTGCAAAGGAGGGGTAAAAATGTCTGTTTAAAATTTGCTGAGTTTCTCTTTGTGTCAAGTGTTCTGAGAATGATGATAAACAACACTTGGCTGCAAAGCCTCTGATCAGGAAATTGGAGGTTTTCAGGAAACCTCCTCTTAATTACTGTTATTCCGAAGTCCACTTTGACATGTTGTGGGTAAATAGTGAACTCACAGACAAAAACAAAACTCTATGAAATTATAACAATTTTATAGTAAATCAAATAATACCTATTTATTACAAAATTGCCAACAATATATTTTAAAAGCAAAATCAGGTACAAAAAAATACCTAGGAAGTGTTCTAACAGAAGAGGGAAAGTGTGACACGAAGATCCGAAGGCGAATTAGCATGGCGAAGAACACGTTCCTGAAGTTGAGTAGAGTATTAAGAGACAGGAAAATTTTGTTAGAAACAAAGAAGAGGGTGCTGGATCGCTATGTGATGTCAGTTCTTCAATATGACAGTGAATGCTGAAAGATATCATCAAAGATGAAGGAAAATCTTGATGTAACAAATATGTTTCTACAGAAGGATGCTGCGGATATCATGGATCGAATGTGTGAGCAATGATTAGGTTTAGGAAAGGATGGAAACGGAAAGGAAATTAATAATGAGCATCAGAAAGAGGCAACTAAAGTTCCTGAGACATGCAATGAGGAAAGAGGGCTTGGAGAACCCGATACTAACAGGCCAGATAGAAGGAAATAGAGACAGAGAAAAGCTGCGGATAACCTATTTGAAGGGCCTGAGCAGGTGAATGACGGAACGGGGGTTGCGTAGTGTTACAGGAGAAAGCGTGCTAAGAGCCACGAGGGATAGGGAGGCGTGGAAACCATGATCGCCTACGTCCTGAAAGGACAAGGCACATAGAAGAAGAAGAAGAAGAAGAAGAAGAAGAACGAACGAACGAACGAACGAACAAACGAACGAACGAAAATTACCTTTTATCTGTAGTCGAAGGCATATAATTTGCTTTCAAAATATTTAAATTACGGTATTAAATAACATATAGACGTTTGTATTTCGCTAGGCAAAATCAGTCAACCAACATTGCGTCGAGCAAGCCGTAAGTCGAGTAAGTATGCCGTATTGAAACTTGTGAAAGAACTTTCCGAAATGATTTGTCGATCGTAGAAATTCTCAAAGAGGCTGAACAGGCGTACTGTATTCTTTCTATTCCGTAAAACGTGTTTAAAAGAAAAATCACCGACGGAATGCATCCAACCAAATGTTGCAATGAATTGTCGGTCAAATGATTTTAAAGCAGAATATCCTCTTAATATCACAAGCATTTCTAAAGCTTCCCGTCATTGCATTCGTCTTTCACCATGTCAGTGTATGTACTGGCGTTTTAATGGATGACGACTCGGAAAGAGAAGCCAGGAAGCTGAGTTCAAATTCCAGTCGGCGTCGCTACATTCCCTAACGCGCAAATGCACTTTGGAAAGCTACGAATCCTTCTCTTTCCCACTTCTAGGTTAAATAGTAGGAATAGAATGGAAAAATCATTGCTATTCTCAATATGTTTTAAGTCCCTATTGACTTGCAAAAAAACGTAAGAAACAAATCAGTCAACCAATAAAATGTGTCCATGGATTGCAGCGCCATCAGTTCCAAATGTCGATTGGATGGGAGGGAAGCACAGATGGAAAGACATTTTTGCTAATTTAATACATAATTATTAGGAATCGATTTTTCATTTATTAATCCGACATATTTTCATTTATGGCTTAAAAATTGTTACCGGTCTGAATATTCGATAAATTATGTTAAAAAATATGCGCTGTCCGGCAGAACTTGAACCTGTTTTCTCCTAGTGGGAAACCTCATTAGATCTGACGTACTTTGACCTCAAGGGCATGATGAACTTTGAACTTTAGAACACAGACCTTCGTTGATTCTTGTAATATATATCTCAGCCCAGTTTCGTATCCTAACGTCGAATATTCAGGCTGGTAGATGGAAATAAAGATACTGTTTAATAAATAGAAACAGGGAATCTACTTAGTTATGAGTATCCGTTGTAAATAACGTTTAAGTAATAAATTAAAATACATAATTTTATATAAAAAAAACAGTGTCTAATTTATCGTGAAAATAAAAACAACAAAAAGCAAAAACAAAGAAAGAATATGGTTAGGTTTTGAAGGCTTTCACAATGCGTTTAGTAAAATAAAGGAAGGTAAATAAGTTGTTGGCTATCATTTATTTATTATACATTAATATTTCGAGAGTAAAATCTCATCTTCAGAATGTTAAAGGGATTGTATTTGATCATCGACTTTTAACAGACGGTCCTTCCTGGCTGCTGTTGCTGTTGTTAATTGTAGTGTGTGCGTGTGTGTGTACGTGTGTGTGTGTGTGTGTGTGTGTGTGTGTGTGTGTGTAAGTGTGCTAGAGCATGTATATGTTTGTGTTTATGGTGTGTATAGGTGCGATTGATAGTTGGGATTTTTATGGTCTGATGGTATCAGTCTGCTTTGATAAGTCATTTATCTAAGTATGTGTTGACGTTACCGTTAATTTGACCCCTACCAAAGTAGAAGAGGGCCTTTTGTGACTATTGTGTATCTGTGTGTGCTTATGTGCGTGTGTGTGCGTGTTTATGTGCGTATACTTCTAGTATTTTATTTTACTTCATTTTGTGTTTGTGATCTCCAAAGTATTTTTGTAATTATTTTTTAAAAAGTTTTTTTTTATAAAACAAAGAACTATGGCGAACCCGCGTTAATATAAAAGAGGCTTCGAGTCGCGTCCTGAAATTTCTGTTAAAACTAGTTACATCTGGGTTTTCCTCAATGGCGGTAGAACATCATTGTATGTCCAGATCAGTCAGTCAATTCGGTGCCATACGTGATATACGCTTGGGCGATCATGTCAAGAGACATAACTGACTGGGTAGAAGATTATCCTGCAGTATGTTGCCATTACTTTCTGCAGTAGACTGGTTGACAGCCAAGGCTATAGGACCAAATATGTCCTGTTATTTAACTCATAACTGAAGGAAAGACACCGATTAATACCTTTCTCAATGGTATTTGCGCATAAGTGAATGCAAGTGGAATTCGAACTCGGCAAATAGGTCGCATCCTTTTACCGTCAAAATAGACAAATGTAACCACCACTCTATCAGTTTTTTTCTCGCCGGTTCAATTCCCTCCAGTATAATTGCTTTTCTGATAGCTACAATCTCCAAAAGTACAAATGCAACGTCAACTGCCATTTTTTATCTCCTTAACAGCCATCTTTCTCTTATCCTTTCTTCGACATCCCCTGTACATCCACTTTTTTATCTCTCCTCTCACTGTAACCTCCTGCGCACCAGTGGCAGTATTGTCTTTCCTTGGAGTGAAACGATTATGAAAAAATTAGTGTTACTATGTGATTTGTCCAAATCTTTTATTTTTTTTCATCAACTGTCAGTGAAAGCGACGAAAAAAAAAAACAGCATCCAATAGTTAGCGAGACTCGGTATTTTATGAAGTGTCCTTGGGCATTTTGTCCAGGAAGCTTGCTTGCCGTGGTTTCTGTGGCAGTGTTATTTTGTTTCCCAACCCCGACTTTTTTCTTTCTTCTGTCATTTACCTTGTAATTTTTAAGTGAATAATCGGTTAAGTGTTTCCCCAACAACCTCAACATAATATTCCTTTATTGTGCAATATCTTTAAAATTAAACTTAAGAAACTAAGAAATTACACATTGTTTGTCATTTCTTACTGTTTTAATACTGAAATCATACACAGGGATAAAAAATAAGTGCAGTGTAGTTTGAAACGTATAAAATGTTGGTTATAACATGGCTGACAAATATCGCTCTGGAAGACGCCTCACAGTGAGTGAAGAAGCTTTGGAAGAGACCACTGAAATGAATAAACGTCAGAGCACAAGAATAGTTCAGTATTATTCCCGAATTGTGAAATCTTCCAAAGTAGAAATTTGGGTTACTCATGAGATTTCGCGTGAGAAGTGAGCATATCATCGGTAGCTATTTTTTGGTTATCACGAATGCTAACCATTCATTTTTGCATTACATCGTTACAGGTGATGAAAAATGGGTTTCACATGTTGGCAGGAAACAAAAAGAAAAAGGACAGAGATAATGCGAAATCACTTAAAATTCGAAAGTTGGAATTCGTTTCGCAGCTCTACTTGCTTTGTGTCTAGTGAAATATGAAATGCGTTCTCCACTACTTGCTATTGAATTATAGAAGTACCTTCACTGCAGACTTTTTTGGCAAGTAACCTGATCAGGTATAGAAAATATTACGTCGTAATTGTCTTTCTTTGGTGAACAGAAAAATTTTATTCTCCTGCATAGCTTTGAAAAAAATAGGGAATAAAGAAAATACGATCTTTAGGAAGGAAGGTTCTTCCACTTAAATTTAGCATCTATACATTTTCATTTGTTTTGAGCACTTGGATATTTCATAAGTGTCAGAACCTTCAGGAAAAAAAAGCATTTTTTTTTCGTAGAATAATCTATATATCTTTTAAAATGAAATCGTAAATTTACCTTCCTATTGGGATGCATCGTTAAAAATGGAAGGCGATTGCAATTTTGATAAATATTTTAATAAATTGAACTTAGATTTGTTTTTTTTATATGCTTTTTGATAAAATACAGTTATTTTCCAAATAGCCTTATAATTCTCTATACGATTGCTGATGTATTTAGTTGTCCGTTAAGTTGGTCTTTCGATGTTCATTTCAACATCATCTTTTATCGCTCACAACGAAAAAAATAATTCAAGAAGAATAAATAAGGTGTAAAGAAAAGATTGAATATTCTTATACTTTTAGTTTCCATTTTCAAATTCATATTTCATTTCCAATACAAAAAATAAAATTAATTTGATGAAAACAATTTCTTAAAATTTCCTTCAGCATCGTTGCGTAACAAATTTCGAATTGAAGTTGATAAAAAGGGAAAAAATATTCACAAATTCATCGATCAAATTCTGCTTTTGTGAAAATAACTAACAAGCTAAGCATACTCTTCACACCGCAAATATTCACTGTAAAATTTTGAATCTCATCAGCCTTTTGAGTTGCAGCGTTTTTCTGTTTTTGATATAAGAACTAGCTAAGTACCCGCCCACGCCGGGTAGAAGCTTGGAAATAGCGAGTAGCCTACATAACGTTTTGAATGAGTGGATATTCGAACTGGGACAAAGAAATATGGTGAAAGTAATATCTAAAGAATTAATGAAATTTTATTTATTAATCCGACATTTTTATTGCATTAAACGTTATTTTTAGTTTGTCACTATATTTGAGTTAATTTAAACAGTATTTTATTTCGTATACCGGTCTGATCATTCGAAAAATATTATTTAAGAAAAATACGCTTTCCGACAAGATTCAAACCTGCGTTTCTTTTTGTAGGAGAAACCAATGTTTGATCAGACATACTTTTCATCACTCGGCTATAAAGAACTTCATAATCAAGCCAGGTTGCATTTGTCTTTTAAAAGCACACTTTACTCGTTCTGATTCCATCAATAGTCATAACTGCTCAGCTTCATATCCGAAATTTAAACAAAGCAATTGCTAAAGTTCAAAATATAATTTTAGAAACGAATTACAGATAATATTGGCAGGTAATGATAACTAAGTATTTTAAGGTTTTCATACTAAAAGTAGAAAATATAAGGTAGACTGATCTCCTTGACCTTGGTAGGGAAACAGGTTTAAGAGAAGGAGGAGGAAAAGGAAAAAAAATTGTGAATTCTAAACCAATTTCTGTATTTATATGAAGAGAGTAACTGACCGTTTCAGCTGGCCCGGAATAGCAAACTCATGGTCAAAGTCTGATGATCCCAAACTGAGTGAGAGGGAGATCGAAGACCCAAATAGATGGGAATGCAAAAATGGCTGCAAGTATTAGAAGTCTTGCGACTCGACTGCAGCCACTTCCCCATCGTCGAAATGTGGCCTCCCTTTGTCTGTTCTATAAATACTTTCATGGCTTCTGCTTGGACGAGCTTAATTCACTGATGCCTCCTCAACAGGTGTTTACCCGTGCAACCAGACTGGCAACTGGGTCCCACCCATTCACATTCAGGTTAGCCAAATGCGGGCGACAATTCTCCTGCAGCTTCTTCTCTCGCACTTCCCGCCTGTGGAACTCGCTCCCGTATTCTTGCTTTCCTGACGGCTACAACCTCCAGAAATTTAAATGCAAAGTCAATACTCATCTACTAACCACTGGACTCTAGCTCTCTCCCCACCCCTGTATAACCCTCCCTTTCTCTCCACCTATGTATCTGTCATCGCACCTGCTTTCTCAGCTTTCTATTGTTCCTTTCTAACTAGTTTGTACTCCTTACTCTTTTCTAATTAATCTTTTTACATTTATGTAACCCCCTGCACATCAGTGGCGTTTCCGCCTTGCTCGGGGTGAAATGATTAAAAAAAAGTGTTAAGATGCCTCGTCACATTACAATTCATTAGTTAGATGAGCCAGCACGTGAAGATGAGAGATTATAGCCAACGAGTTGATATGCCTACTTTCTCTCGCTTCCTTTTAGAAATGATGCTACGGCCACTCTTATTAATACCGTACAGTAACACGTGCATCAAATGAACTGTTTTGGTGTCCGGTTTTTGTGCTCTCTTCCCCATGCTAGTCTCTTCTTCTTATTGGCTTGCCGAAGCAAAGTCTTCCTGGCTGCCTTCCAAAATTTTGCAAAGTAATAATAACAAAAGAACCATGATATTTTCATTTAGAATTATCCACTTAACAATAAATACTAAAGATAGAGCGAAATACATCATTTCTTAAAAAAAACTGGGGTTGCCTAATAATTATGGCCGGTAGTGTATATATATTAATCATTTCATCCCAAGCAATGCAAGACTATCACTAATGTGCAGGGGGTTATAGTAAAAGAAAAAACAAGGTCCAAAGGATGTCGAAGACAGGATATGAAATAGATGGGATTTAAGGAGGGAGAAGATGGCAATCAACGTTTCATCTAAATATTTGGAGGCTGTAGCTATCAGGGAAGAAAGAAAATGGAATAGAGTTCCAAAGACTGGAAGTGTGGGGAAAGAAAGAGGCAGCTACGACGGTAAAAGAGTGGGACCTAAATGTTAATTGTGTAGCACGCGTAAATTCATGGGGTCGGCGCACCAGGGAAAGAAAATGATCGTATTATATATGTATCCTGATCTTTGTTGTCACCTTGTTTTTCAATTTTATTTTAACCTGTTCTACAGAAGGCAAGTGTTGGTTTATGATGTAATGAATATGTAATGAATATGTATACACCTTGGTTCTCCCTCACAGTAATGTGATTGGCTGGTGTCAGCCATAAATACAGATGAAGGTGAGAACGCAGAGAGGTCTACGTTGATAGGTCTACCACTAGAGGATCACCACTACAGGTCTACGGCTATAGGTTTGCGTCTATTGACTACGCCTATGTCATAGGATACTGCATACGACGAGCACCGTCCATTAAGTCTAAGTACTAGATTGTCCTACCCGGTTACATTTGCTTAAACCGCTTAATTACGTCGAATATGATATATATTCCTTTCCGGGACATATCAGTTTATGAAATTGTTGCCATAGAAATTGCGGGTTCAAACCCTAATCAGGGACAAAGGATGATATGATATAACGAGCTATCCCTAGATATGCACAAGGAATGAGAATAATCTGTCCCTATAGATTAAATATATTGTTCAGTTCGAAATTTTCTGGAGCTTATCAGAATAGACAAATATCTGAAGATGGCTGTTGGTCCGAACTGTCGAAACTTTATTAAAATAACAACATCGATGAAAACATTAGTCCGAACGTAGACAATGTACTGTTAATAGATAGAGGAGGATGGGATTATCTCTTATTATATAAATAATTATTGCTTTTATACATATGGAACATATATTAACCCCAATTGCAAGATAACGGTATTGTGTTTCTTTGTTTTGTTCATTTGTGTCTCTGAAGGCGACTGAGAAAAAAGTGAAAATATGTTTGATTGAGAGAGGTTTCCTATTTGTTCTTCTATCTATCTATCTATCTATCTATCTATCTATCTATCTATCTATCTATCTATCATCCCGTTTCTTCTATCTATCTATCTATCTATCTATCTATCTATCTATCTATCTCATCCCGTTTCTTCTATCTATCTATCTATCTATCTATCTATCTATCTATCTATCTATCTATCTCATCCTGTTCCTTCTATCTATCTATCTATCTATCTATCTATCTATCTATCTATCTATCTATCTATCTCATCCTGTTCCTTCTATCTATCTATCTATCTATCTATCTATCTATCTATCTATCTCATCCCGTTTCTTCTATCTATCTATCTATCTATCTATCTATCTATCTATCTATCTATCTATCTCATCCTGTTCCTTCTATCTATCTATCTATCTATCTATCTATCTATCTATCTATCTATCTATCTATCTGTTCCTTCTATCTATCTATCTATCTATCTATCTATCTATCTATCTATCTATCTCATCCTGTTCCTTCTATCTATCTATCTATCTATCTATCTATCTATCTATCTATCTATCTCATGCCGTTTCTTCTATCTATCTATCTATCTATCTATCTATCTATCTATCTATCTATCTAGAGAGAGAGAGAGAGAGAGAGAGAGAGAGAGAGAGAGAGAGAGAGAGAGTTTCTTGTCTCTTTTAAAATATATCGAAGCCAAAACACCGTCGTTGTTCGCTAGGATAATTTCACACTGGAATTTTAAGTTTATTTCACACACACACACACACACACACACACACACACACACACACACACACACACACACACACATATATATATATATATATATATATATAATCTGAATGATGTCTATTTAGGCAGTAAGAATTCTATCAGACAGGTTTTATTAAATAATATGGAAAAAATCTGTCTATCAATTAAAAAAAAAAAGAATCTTTATCTTTCAAATTTCCAAATAAATTGATTTGCGTCATCCGTAAATTTGCCAAATTTTATATAAACTTTTATATTTTATTATTTTCTTCACGAGTACTTTTGAATGTTGATACATTCGTTTTCCAGTGTGTTAGTTACGCAATTGGATTTCAATCCAGCGTTCTCACATTTGATGGAATCTATTTCAGTTTACTCAGAGTGACGTCATATAAACGATGAAACTGAAATTTTTATTTCTGGGAGGGCGTTTTTTATTTTTGCACTCTCCTATATAAAATTCTGGTGTTATCAACGAAAGTTTTTCTAATGCTAATATTATTTTCTTTATTTGTCATTGTGTTCATCTACATGTGCATGAATTACACTGAATTTTGACAAATGAAAAGTTAAGCTGCAAGAGAGTGTAGTGTATGTGTGGCTGATATAAAAATTGTTGATGGTTACAGTTGGATATATATAAGTGTGTTTAATATCAACACACACACAGAGATTAGTTTGAGCGTTTATATGACGTCACCATTAGTGATTTGAAAATCAACAGCATAACAAGATACAGAAAAATCCTTGAAAACGAATGTAGCAACATTCAAAATTCACTAGAAAAAATGAAGAATAAAATTTAATATGAATTTTGGCAAATTTACCGATAACACAAAACAATTTATTTGGAAACTTGAAAGATTTAATAAAAAAGTATGATTAGAACTTGTCCATACTATATCTACAGGTTTCATTAAAAATGACAGACAAGGTATTGTCATTAAGTTTTTATATAATTTTTCATGTGTTCGTATAATTTATATAAGAAGTGTCCAAAGCTTTTGTACTTTCGAGCGCTTTCGGCTATACTTTAAGCCATTATCAAGAATTAATTTTGTTTTACTCATAAATATACATGTGGAAAGTTTATGCATATAAAGTCTTGTGTATGTTAAGTTCCGAACACAGTAATTACATTGTTACCGTGTTCATTATTGATGTTATTTAATGTAGAATTTTTTTAAATAAAAAACAGAAATCTTACTCATGGTAACACATGAAAAATTAAATAAAATGCTTAATGATAATACCTTGTCCGTCATTTTCAATGAAACCTGTATAAAAGTGAGATTGTTGCCAAAATAAACAATTTTCATATATATATATATATATATATATATATATATTATGGCCAACATTAAATTTGATCTCTAGTTGAATGCATACAAATGCATTCAAATTATTTAGATTTCCGCATTAAATAACCATAGAGTTTGTTATGCCGCTAAGAAATTAAACCAAACCAAACCAGCTGTTTGATCAACACCTAAGGCCTTGTGCCAGTCTAATTTTGCCTCAGTAAATATTAATAAAAACTACTTTTTTTTTCTATTGAATAATTAACTCCTATCCCTGTTAGTCCTAACGTTGCTCTGAGCATATCTTTCGAGTTTGCATAATGGTATTTGTTTTGTCATTTCCCTTGCAACTTCAGGCTATAATATCGCTGTTTTTAATTTTGCTAAGCCCTCCTGGTACAAAATTGTTAGCAATTATCCTATAAAAAGACAACAGTTTAATCGCCAGGGACAATAATTAGTTTTGATATAGCTTCCTCGCGTTCCATGACAGAATTAACAGGTATAATGGCAGGCTGGATTGAATTGGGTGGTCTGGAAAGTTCATGCCGTTTTTCAACTGTTCATAACCCAACACGTTAAATTTATCAACAGATATAATACGCTTACATTTTTCGATTAGAGTACACTTCAAACTTTCTTAAATCCTGTCAACTTTGCATCCCGATAAAAATGGCAGATTATAATGTGCTTTTTAATGCTTTTTAATTATCATAAGAGAAAAATGCCTTGCAAGCAACTAAAAAAACTGTACGGAAGTGGTTCGATAAGTTTAGAGTTGGTGATTTCAGCTTTATTAATAAAGAACGCTCAGGCAGACCACACCCCACTACAGATGACGACCAAATCATAACATTAATCGAAAATAAAGCATTGAATAACTCAGAAATTGCCAGAAACACAAAATTTATCAAAATCCACCATCCATGTTTTTTGAAGCAAATTGTGACTGGTGATGAGAAATGGATCGTTTACAACAATGTTCAGAGAAAAATATTCTGGGATAAGCAACATGAGTTAAATTTAGCCTCCTCAAAAGCAGGTTGTCATCCTAAGAAAGTCATGCAGTGCATCTGGTAGGATTTGAAAAGAATCCTGTACTATGATCTTCTGCCAAGTAACCAATCAATTAATTCTGAAAAGTACTGCCCGCAACTAGACGAATTAAAGGCAGCAATTCAAGAAAATTCCCCAGAATTGGCGAACGGGAAGGGTGATGTTTTCTTTTTTCAGGATAATACCTTTGGCAACCCGGAAAAATTGTTGCAGCTACGCTAGGATATGTTACTCCGCCTGTTATATTCACCAGACTTTTCTCGACTGGGTTTTCATTCATTCAGATTCTTGCAAAATAATTTCAATGTTAAAAATTTTAATTCTTTGGATCATATAAAAAACATCTTAATGAGTCATTTGCCGGGAAACCAGCGAAATTCTGAGAAGACGTGATCTTTAAGTTGAAAGAGTAATGGAGAAAGTGTGTGCAATAAAATAATCCATATTTTGCCTAATAAATACTTAATAGCATTAATTTTGTTTTGTGCTTTAATTTCCCTGAAAAGTCGGCATGGACTTTTTGGTCAAACCAATATTAATACGGAAGAAAAGAGTGTTATATATAGCGGATGTAAAGGAAAAAATGAAAAGCAAAACAAATTAGCGCCTGATGTAGAGCAATAATTAACAAATTTGTCACACTAGGACCGTAAGTTCAGGCCTCACAGGGTATTCTGAAATTCAGATATTATATGGAGTTCAGTTAGGTTCAGCAAATATACAAACATACACCTCAAGATTGTTTCAGTTGAATTTAGGAAGCAACAAACAAAATGTGAGGAACAGAGCAACATGACTCAATTCACACCGCCAAAAATTTGGAAATAGCATGCTGTGCACTGCTTGGCATTTGCACCGGAAGTTTCAATACCAACATTTATTATTTAGGTATCAATCTGAGGTCATTACAAAAGGATTCGAAAAGAGTTGGATGAGTCTATTAGTAATTACGAAAACTATGATTGTTCTGATATGACTCCCGAATTTGAGGACCTCATCAAGTGCCTAAAGTAGATAGTGCAATCCTGTGTAAAAAGAGTGGCTGCTGTAATACCCTATGTATGGCAACAGGAATCTGAATCATGTCACGCAAACAGGAGAAGTCCTTCGTGGCTGTCAGACAATTTCTGCGACCACATCATCACTGGCCACCTACCCTCTCTTCCCAGTTTGCATGTTCTTTCCTTATTATGTATGAGGCACAGTTAAGCGAGCGATCAACAAAACGCCTTGGGACACCAAAGATGAATTGAAGGTAAGGATTATGATAACATTCACCAACTTTAACTAGGAAACAATCCAGAAGAGTTGCATGAGATTCAGGAGTCGCCTGGAGATCAATGGCAATATATCGATTAAATTTATATTTTAGTATTTCAAGATAATATTTTGTGTAATTTTGGTAAACATATCTGTAAAAAGAAAAGATGTCAGTGTTATTTATTTTTATCAAATATTGTTTTGTTTGACGATTTTTTGTATTCTATTCCTTTGTGAATGTGCTTGATTATGCTTTTGGGATGGTTAGATCTTGTGTTTATGTACTTTAACTTTGTGTTTGCTTTCATGTATGGAGAAACATTGCCAGTTTGTAAATTTAATTCCACATCTAAATACTGAATTACTTTTTTATTTGTTTCTACTATTATCTCAAAATCTAATTTTTTGAATAATTTGAAAAGTTATTTCTTGATTTTATCATTTTCTATTTTGTTGTCCGGTGCTACCATTAATCTGTCATCTCTTAAAAGAAAACAAAAACTATGAACATGCACTAAGAAAATCTGGCCATAAGAACATTTTAGAAAACAATCCCTGACCAAACAGACAAATAAAAAACGTAATCTGGTTCAACCCACCATTTAACCTAGAAGTAACAACCAAAATAAGACAAATATTTTTTAAACTGATCGATAAAAACTTTCCGAAAAGCTTAGAACTAAACAAAATGTTCAATAGGAATACAATCAAGCTAAGTTATAGCTGTACTATTAATTTAGAAAGTTTCACAAAGAAACAAAACGCCAGAAATTTAAATAGCATTGTACAAAACAAGATCACTTATAAAGAATGCAAATGCAGGGACAAAAATAACTTTGTAATACAAAAGAAGTCATTTACAAAGCAAAAGTACATGACTTAAATGGTCAAAAGAAAATATATTTGGTATCAACCAAAGACACCTTTAAAACCAGGTGGTTCAATCAGAGCTCTACATTCAAAATAGAAAACTTAAAAATTGTACAAAATTGGCTAACCACGTGTAGAAATTGAAATGGAAATATGGAAAAGACCTAAACATAACATGGAGTATAGTGAAAATAACCAAGTCTTACAACGTAGGAAAATATGTAGACTGTGCCAGGAAGAAAAGTTAGAGATTATGCTATTCCAAAACAAAAATGAATTATTGAATGAAAGAAAAGAAATTATGACTAAGTGTAACCAGACCATAAAATACCTATTAAATTCATACAACGATGAATGAAACGTTATAATTTCTCGTAATTTAAAAAATTGCGAGTTCATAAATTCCCCATTAAATTAAGCGTTTTAAAAAAATCATCGTTCCGTGAGTGTTCTTTAAAAAAAACAACCCCCACAAAAAACAAAAAAAACAAAAAAGAAAACGGTAAAATCAGTTATTGCAAATCGCCTGAAGACACCACATGGTAGAAACCTAGGTCGCGTAATAACTCGTTTACAAATGAAGAATATTCAAAAGTTCTACAATATAATTGTATTGAACACTTTAATATCACTGTGTACTGTTCTAATTCTATTATGACCAAAAACTAAAGAATTAAACAATATATATATATGTATGTGTGTGTGTGTGTGTGTGTGTGTGTGTGTGTGTGTGTGTGTGTGTGTGTGTGTATATCAGAACACGAAAAAATTCACGACACCAAAAACAAAATCTCCTTGAAAATGGCTAAAAAAGTTGCCGAATACGCCTGGGACAATTAAAACGTTTGTTCTCCTTTACTTCTACCAGCTAAATAAAAGACTTAATTATATATTCCTTGTCTGCTATATTTAACGAACGATGTTTAAAAGAAATATTTTAGTATTTCATGATAATATTTTGTGTAATTTTGGTAAACATATCTGTAAAAAGAAAAGATGTCAGTGTTATTTATTTTTATCAAATATTGTTTTGTTTGACGATTTTTTGTATTCTATTCCTTTGTGAATGTGCTTGATTATGCTTATAGGATGGTTAGATCTTGTGTTTATGTACTTTAACTGTATACCCAAATACACACACACACACACACACACACACACACACACACACACACACACACACACCGATATATATATATATATATATATATATATATATAATGTTCTTAGGTGAAGTGTCACCTGTAATTTTCAACTATATAATTGTCAAATTGTGGAATTACTAAGAAGCATTAATTACATTGACAAGGGAGGATATTATGTTAAAAATAAATATTTTTGTATAATATCAATTTTGCATGATTTTTTTTTATCATTAGATGATTTACGGACGTAAATCTATCTATCTATCTATCTATCTATCTATCTATCTATCTATCTATCTATCTATCTCAGTCTATTTCTAGCTATCTACCTATCATCATCTGAAGTATCAAGTGATATGTTACAGCTGTGAAACAAGCAAGTATCTCAGTCGATTATTAACACTATTTATTATGTGTACCTTCACCCAAAATGTGACATGCAATTTTAAAACAGTTTGTGAAACTGCTTTAATGTGTCGGTCATTTTTTGGCCGATTTAATATTTTATGCCACAATAATTAAATCAATGCAAATCTCAACCTAAAATAAACAGTAGGCACTTATATAAAATCCCCGCGCAGCAAAATTGCAGGCGCGTAAAATCGCTTGCAAAACGTCGTTTGATACATCAAACTATTCACTTAACAGGAATAAGATAGCTTATAAAGATATCATTTAGCCTCAGTGCGAAGAAAAGTTCAAAATCTCGAAAATTAGATGTATACAGTGTAAAATTTGTGCAAAATCTGAGTGCAAGTGGACATCTTGAAAGCGTAAAAATGTTGAAGAAAAAAAAAAGCACGATATAATAAAGTAATTTTCGTGACGTATACAATGTAAGAATATTTTCACTTGTGAAGGCCGCTATTTTCTCTCCTAAAAGTGTCAGTACGTACAAGATGTTTGGCGGCGCAGCTTTTATGAGATACATTAGTATTGTTCCGACGGAAGTTATCGTGTTTCCGTGGACCTTTTTCTTTTATGTAAATTCCATTGTGCAGACTCACTTCAACCAAGTGCCCAACTGGACTCCGGCGTCTGACTCGTCCATTCCCGACGGAATTGTTGTGCATTTTTATTTACCAAGCAGAATACATTTCGTTCTTTGCTTACCCGATGTCCAGTTTCTCATTAACTCTTTTTACCTTCATTTCCAAAATGTAAGAGAATTGAGATGTCAGGGATTTTTTTCTGGAAAAACTATTTTCTATAGTCATCATAGGCCAGGATTATAAACTTTATGAACTCATAGACTAATAAAATTATAGGGACTTTCGCCAACGGAGCCAATCTTTAATTTGCGCACACCCGTAAATATTATTTACTCGTAGCTTGAAGCTGTTTGTTTTCATTTAGCAGCATAAAAGCCTGTATGGGTTATGCAATGCCAAAATCTAAATATTTTGTAAGTAATTTTATTTTATTTTTGGAGATAATCAGGATACAAATCTTATTAATTAACCCATAGCTTATGGGAGGAGAAGTAAATTCTTAGTATCTTTCCTAACTGTATTTGTGCATAAATGAATATAACGAACCCAACTGGAATTGGAACTCGGTTTTTCGATTTCTTCGATTGTCCGAAAAAAAGGCACACAGTAGAAGTTACTTATCTGCAGGTGATGGAAAAGTAGCTCCCTATTGTATGTATGATGGGCGCTCTTAACTATAATTTTATAAGACGTGAGAGTCTATCATACATAAAATATGTTACTTTTCAATCACCCGGTAAGTTAATCTAAATATCTTCGTCGGAGCCAAAATTTGAGATAAGCTGGTTTATATAAACAAGCAGAATATGACATCAAAATATTACGATGAGTCATCTGTCTAAAAAAAAGAAAAAAAAAGAAAAAAAAAGAAAAAAAAGAAGAAAAAAAAGAAAAAAAAAGAAAAAAAAAGAAAAAAAAAAGAAAAAAGAAAAAAAAGAAAAAAAAGAAAAAAAAAGAAAAAAAGAAAAAAAAAGAAAAAAAAAAAAAAGAAAATAAATAAATAAAAAGAAATAGGTCATTAAAAGAGCGGGTGGCATAATGGTAAATGTAATTCGAGAGTTCGAACCATGGTTGAATATTGTTATGTTCATTTCCCACTGATTCACTTTGGAAAGAATTGAAGACACTTCTTCATGTGCATTACCTTATCGCCAGATATGAAAAAATCACGCATTTTAAATTTCTTTTAATTTCTAGTATGTATGTATATGTATATATGGCTAGCCACTCGTATCGGCGGAAGCCTGTCTACAAGGGCGGCGAGCTAATCTCCATTACATACGCTTTCTCAGGTTTGTTCAACAGCCACAGAGCCATTTCAACGATGCTGAGCAGAACAAAGTTACAGTTTCTGGGTGAGAGCGCGTTATACGGCGTGAACAAATTGAAATCTGAATAAGGCCGCTCAAATCTTTGGCCACGATGACTTGCGAATTTAATTTCACTCACAAGCTTGAGTCACCCCTAGTATGATTTTCAGACATTTTTCAAAGTTGCCGCACGATGGAATTACCTCGTTCAGATCGATAATATCAAAAAGGCACTTTTTTTGACAAATCGACCATGGTATGATTCGAATCTGGGCTTCATGGTCAGAAATCAAACATTCTAACCACTCGGCCACGCGCCCATATTTCCAATATAGTATGAGATTGAAGTACGTCGGTGGTGGAATGGCTAGCGACACAGAATGAGAAATTATCCAGCATGGTTCTAATGCCAAGCAAATTTATTTACATTCACTTTTGCGCAATTACACTTGGAAAATGTGCTACTTTTTCCCTCCAGCTAGGGATTAAATCGTAAGGCAAACTGGAATGTTCGGCCTTGGGTGGCAACCACTTTAAGAGCAGGATAACTCTGTATTAAAAAAATAGTTGGTCATGCGGCTAGCAACCTCATCCGTTGATAAGCGTATTTGCTACGGAAACTGCAGTAACAATGCCTAGCGTGTTGAGTCTGTTGCTCCATATTTCTCAGTGGAGTCTAAGAGAAACAGTGAGGAAGTAAAAAAGAGAGAAAGAAAGAAATAAAGAGAGAGAGAGAGAGAGAGAGAGAAAGAGAGAAGAAAGAGATAAAATAAAAACAATCTTTGACTATGGAAAAATAATTTATCAAAAATATAGTTTCCTCCGTTTTCATTAATCCACTGTTTATCTGATATCTGGAGCCGAGTTTAAAATTCAGTTGAGTTTATTTCTATTAATTTATGTAATAATGCCATTAGGAACAATATGAAGCCATCTTTTCTACCCTTTCCCTCAGTTAAGGGTAAATAGACGTATAGATTGGGTTCTATAAATTTTAATGTTAACCGGTCTATAAAAAAGAACAATCTGAATTCAAAACCGGCTTGGAGAGCGTTGGATTCTGCCAGGCTATCTTTTCCAGGAAACATTGCTGCTATTGCTGTTGCAGTACATGAGGAGTCCTTGCGAACCTCAAAGGTTACGGAGCTCATGATCGTGAAGCAAAGAGTATTGCTCACATAGTTCTGTGGGTAATAAAATCCGTACCATATCTGGTTAGATCTCGTTCAGTTTCTTCGAAAATTTGATTATTAGGTCAAATCTAAACTTATTTATAAATGGAAATTTGTCTTTGTGTGTGAGTG
>JBBBDQ010001130.1:1337500-1417500 GCA_037127315.1 Ascarosepion bandense | reverse complement strand
AACACTTTTTCTAAAAGAAATCATGGCAATTAAAAAAATTTAACGATTCCTCTTTGAGATCAGATTTGTCTTCAAGCTTTGGTATTTTAAGGAAAAAATATTTTTAGACTGTAAGAATCATTTTGGTGGTGATTAAAATGATTTAGTGATAAAAATTTTACTAAGTAATGTGTAGCTCTGGAGGATCCATATTTATTTGCTCGTATAATGAATACAAAGGGAACTGAAACTCTGCTCTCCGGTTAAAAATTCCAAGCCATCTTTCATTACTCCACTAGCGCATCAAAGCCTACGGCGCTTGGTATTTCCAAGCGGTCACCCATTTAGGCTCGACGTTGCTTAACTTTGGTCACTGCATGGAACTGGGGTTTCCACGACGCAGCTTAGTGACGAAACACGCCCCTCACTACACGTGTACTACTTATGATTTCAGGTATTCAGAAGGCACTTTCTGAGGCAGATAGATCCCTGAAATTTGTTCCGAGTCCGCCAACCACAACAAGGGACAACTTGTGCTGCTGCTGCTGTGCCCTGCCATTTCTTGGTATTTTCTCCGTTTTCATGCTGTTCATTGTCGAAAGTATCGCAACATCTATCAGTATCCATTTATGACTGCATTTTTAAACAAGTGGGACATCAGGGGTATTTCTCTCCATTGAGTTGTTGACGTGTCCAATAATTCTACTCATCTTATTTTCGGTACCCGTCTTTATCATACCGAATGAATCTATCACAATCAAAATAACCGTAGTTTTAAATTTGCACAATTCTTTACTTCGATTTGCAGATCATTCGAATTTGACAATTATTATTATATTGTCATTTTTCATATTTTTATTTCTGCTATGGTCGCACCACCTACCAAGTCTGCGGGAAAACCTTAGGCAGGTTGTGGTGTGTCGTTATGGCTCGGTTTCATGTTTTTTATACCTCCCCTATCATCCCTAGCGTTACATAGACAAAGTTCTCCTTAGTGTGTGGGCTGTACTTAACAAGACAATGTTTTGTATAACTCTTAAGCTGGGGTTTCCAGGGATTCTTTCAATGTGTTGTTTTGTTCCATTTTTATCATTTCAAGTGCACCTACTATCACTGGTACAACTCTTGTTTTCAATTTCCACATTTTTTCTATTTCAATTTCCAGGTCTTTATATTTTGACAGTTTTTCAAATTCCTTGATTGCTATGTTACAATCCGCTGGACAAGCCATATCAATTAATAGACAAGTTTTCTCCTTCTGGTTTTTAACAATAATGTCTGGCCTGTTTGCTTCAATTTTTCTGTCTGTGTAGATGGTGTAATCCCATAGAATGGTTACATCTTCTATTTCTGTAACCGGTGCTGGATGATGTTCATACCAGTGTTTGTTTACAGCTTTTCCATAATGTTTGCACATTGTCCAATGTAAATATTGCCCAACTCTATCGTGGCGATTTTTATATTCGTTTGGGGCAAGCACAGAACAGCCTGAGATTAGGTGGTCTATTGTTTCTTGGTGTTTATCACAAAACCTGCATTTTGGATCCATATTATTATGCATAATATTTGCCTGAAAGTTTCTCGTGAAAAGACTTTGGTCTTGTGCTGCAAGTATAAATCCTTCAGTTTCAGACTTTAATCCAGATGCACGTAACCATCGATGAGTATTAACTTTGTCAACATTGGATTTATTGGCACGTACTGGATATTGGCCATGCAGAGGTTTGTCTTGCCAGCGCTGTTTCATCTTTTCAAGAGCTTTATCTTTGGCTTTCATTTTTATATTTTTTGCCGCAATAGTTGGTTCTTGGCTTTTGTTTTGCTTTTCTACAAAATCTACTAACTGTAAATCTTGTTTGAATTTACTGCCTTCTTTTATTATTGAATATTTTTTCTTTCTTTCTTCATGTTGCCTTACTAATTGTAACATCCAATCCTTTGTTGTTTCTATGTATGTTAGTAAGCCAATAGTTGTTGTCTTGTATGACAATTCCAGCTGAATAAGACCTCTTCCACCTTCTTTACGGGGTATGTATAGACGGTCTACATCAGCATCTTATGCTTAGAAAGAAGCTTTCTTGTTTTAGCATCCATTCGCCTGATGTCGTTTAGAGTCCAGTTTAAGATGTTAAAGCTATATTGGACAACTGGGATTGCAAGGCCATTAATGGCCATAACTCTGTTCTGTGAATTTAATTCAGTTTTTAATATCATTCGTAGCCTTCTATAGTACTCTTTACGCACTATTTCTTTCATTTTTTTATGGTGAATGTTTTCGCTCTCATTTACACCTAGGTATTTATAAGCTTCTTCTGGTTTCAATTCTTTTATTGTTACAGCAGGGTCTAGGCTAATTGAGGATGTTTCTTGTATTGATCCACGTAAAACTGTAGCTTTAGCACATTTATTCAAATTAAATTTCATTCCAATGTCTTCGCTGAAGCATTTTACAGTTTGCAGAAGACCTTCCAGTTCATTATCATTCTTAGCATATAACTTCAAGTCATCCATGTAAAATAGATGGCTTATTTTCTTTTGTCCTATTTTATAACCACATTCTGTCTTGTTAAGTTGACTGGTTAGTGCTATTAGTGATATGCAGACTAATAAGGGAGATAAAGAATCACCTTGAAATATACCTCTTTTGATGTTTATTTCATCAGACTTATAGGTTCCATTTATATGATTGAGGTAAAGGGTTGTTATTATTATTATTATTATTATTATTTTCCCTTGATTTTTGTTGTATGCTCAGTTTCTTCAGAGATCTAAAGTAAAAAATGACATTTTCCACTAATCTTTTTTTAAAGAAAATAAACATAAACAAACTAAACACAGATTTTAGATAGATAAAATGTGAACTGTTGTGAGAACAATATTTTGCATTTCTTTGAGATAAGGACTGACAGAGATCCCATCGGTGCCTTTTTTCCAGTCAAATCAAAGACTCCAACCGTAACTGGAATTTATTAATGTCCTCATGTACAACATTTCCATTTCAAGATCTTCGTATTTTAAGAATTTTTTGCTGATCTTCAAAAATGCACTACAAGAGACTGTCATTTCAGTGAAAGCACCTTCTGTTTTGTGGTCTTTGATCACGATACCTTGTCAGTTATATATATATATATATAATCATATCGTCCCAAGCAAGGCAATTTACTGCCACTTTTGTGCGGGGGGTTACATAGGAGGAAATTTATAAGAAAGAGTGACAGGTTATAGGGGGTGTCAGGAAGTGGCTAAGAGAAGGATGAGTATACTGATGAGAGTGTAGTGGCCGGAAAAAGGAGTATGGGAGAAAAAGGATGCAAGTTAGTGAGATAGGAGATGACCATTGACTTTACATTGAAATTCTTGGAGATTGTAGCTGTCGGGGAAGCAAGTAAACGGAAGGGAATTCCACTGGCGGGAAGTGCGAGAAAAGAAGCTAATGGAGTAGAATTTGCGTTTACATTTTATTGGCTTCACAGTAAAATGGTGGGACCTAGTTGCTAATCTTGTGGCTCGAGTAAATTCATATATAGGGTCACTAGTGAGCTAAGTTCATCGGAGCAGAAACAGTGAAAGTATTTGTAGAAGAGACACAGAGAAGCCACACTGCGCCGGTGAGAAAGTGGCTGTATCTGAGCTGCCAAGTCGGGGTCGATCACATTACAGATTCTCTGTTGGATTTTGTTAAGGACCCCTAGGTGGATAGCAGGAGCACCCGACTATATATGGCAGCAGTATTCAATGCACGGGCGGATGGTAGATTTATATATGTGCAGGATTGTTTTTCGTTCTTCTGTTTGCGTGTATGGTAATGTCATAGAAATCCTTTTTCTGTAATTTGGGTCTGCGTGATGTTCACACCAGTTTCTTGCAGTTTACTTCCCATAAAAGTGGCATAATTTCCAGTTAAGTTATTGGCTGGCCCACTCTATCATACCGAGTTTTATTTTCAGCTGTGAAACCTGATAAAAGATGGTCAATTGTTTCTGAAAATTTATTACAGAATTTGCATTTTGTGGTCAACATATTTTTTTCAGTATGTGTGCTTGATAGTTTTTTGGACATGTGAAGAAAAATAAAACTCTGGTTTCAACTTTTAATTTTGCACTACGTAACAACTGATGGGTACGGGGTTTAGTCAGGGGTAAAGTAGTTAACATGAATAGGCTTATCTTTCCATTGTTTCCGCATTTGGCTAATTGCATTTACTTCTGCCTTCTTTTTAGATTATTTGCGGCTGCAGTATATTTATTATGTAAAGATTATTTGCACTTTTTTCACCCACTGGAAATTCCATTTTGAATTTGCTGGCTTCCTTTATTACTGAATAAATTTATTTCATGTTCTTTAACTCAAATAATCATCAAATCTGCTGTAGTTCCAAGGTATATTTGAAAACCGATTCTGGTGGTTTTGCAAGTCAATTCTAGTTGAACTAATTCTCTGCCTCCTTCGGATCTGGTCACATACAGTCTTAGGATGAAGCATGCTTTCTCGTTTTGACATTTATTCGCGTTATGCCAGCTATGGTCTAGTTAAGGATGTTGAAAATGCATTGCACCACTGGATCAGCTAAAATGTTTATGGCTGATATTGTTTTCTGAATGTAGCGCAGTTTTTAATGGTGTGTGCGCTGTAGTGTAATAGATAACGGTTCGTTATGAGAAATCAATAATTTGGAATTCCAATTATGTTTGTTAGTTTTACTTACGCACCAATCCGCTTGAAAAGTTATGAATCTAGCACTTCTCACTCCGGTTATGAAATGAATAGTAGGGCAAACTTAATCCAGTAGCCTTGGTTGGCAACTAGTCTACTAAAGAAAGATACGGCAACCTACTGCGAAAAAAATCACCTGCCTAGTTAGTCATGAATCGAAAGAGACATGATCACCAAAGCGTGTATGTCGTATGGCACTTAACTGACTGACTGATTTAATACCAGACATAGACATCTGTGGAATTGTTTTCTTACTTTCTTCTTTATTTTAGTATTCTGTGTTCCATCCCCTTCACTGACTCCTGGGGATTTATAGGCCCCTTCTTGTTCCAGGTCTCTAATCTTCGTGACAAAATCGAGATCTATTGAGTGAATTTCGGCAATTCACCCTTCTTGAATGTTATTTTTGCACATTTATCTAATCCAAAACACATACCAATGTCATCACTGAATTATTTTACAGTCTTGAGAAAATTTTTAACTGATTATTATTATTATTATTATTTTCTAGGATTTCTGTTGTATACGTATTTTCTTCCGGGTCCAACAAGAGATCAAGAGTCAGAAATGGCTCAATGAGATTTTCCACCGATCACTTTTGTAAAAAATGAAAAAAAAAAAAGAAAAAAAAAAAGAAGAAAAGAAAAAAGATCACCAGTAATTCAATCTATACTCGGGCTTCAACTACAACTGGAAATATTGATGTCATGATGCGCCACATTTTTTAGACTTTCACTTCATGATCTTTATATTTTCATAGAAGATTGTCAGAGATACATTACAATCTGCAGGGCCGCCATGTCAATAGGAAAGCGCTTTCTGTTCATATGATTTTTTTATCTCGATGTCTCGACGATTATTATTATTTATTTATTTATTTATTTTGATTAACCTGATGTTCTTCTCAGTGTTCTCGACAGGCTCCAAAGGAGAATCTGTAATATGATAGGTACCAACTTGGCGGCTCGACTCCAGCCACTTTCTTTCCAGTGGGATGTAGCTTCACTTTGTCTGTTCTATAAATATTTTCATGGCTTCTGCTCCGACGAGCTGAAGTCACTGGTGCCCCTGCCATTGAAGTTTACTAGTGCAACCAGACTGGCAACAAGATCCCATCCATTCACAGTTAGATCAACCAAATGAAGCCAACAATTCTATTCCATCAGCTTCTTATCTCGCACTTCCCGCCTGTGGAACTCCATTCCATATTCTTGCTTTCCTGACGGCTATAACCTCCAAGAATTTAAATGCAATGTCAATACACATCTCCTATCCACTTGACTCCAGTTCATTTTTCAACACCCTTTATATCTGTTCCTTTCTTTCTAACTTTGCGTCTGTTATCACACCTGTATTCCTATCCTTATCTTGCCCTTTCTCTGACACCCCCTGTAATTGGTTAGCTTTTCTCTTTACTCTCCTCCCGTCTAATCTTTTACTCTTATGTACCCCCCTGCGCATCAGTGGCGTTACCGCCTTGCTTGGGGCAAAACGATTAAAAAAACTATTTCATACAATCATTTAGCAGGTTTTTCAGCTGTAACCTAAAGTAAATTTTTGTTAGGAAGAATTTTTTTAAACGTGTGTGCAGTCATTTATTTCCGGTAAAGATTTATTTACTAGATTTTCTAAGATATAAAGTCGAATTTATAGGACTGTGTTTAGTATAGTAGGCATAACAGAGAGTACAATTAGATTAATTCTATTGAACAGAGATGACGAGAAACCTTCACATTTATTCGTTAAAAGCAATAAAGGCCTTAAAGGCAAACTCTGTTTCTGAAAATATCCCAATTATTTCGTTGACGTTTGAACTCAATCCAAATATGCGGTCAGGAATATGCATTTCAGATCTCCTTTTACACGTAACCAGTGTTAAAAGAGAGGAATCAATTAATCACCGTCCTTATATCTGATTTCAAGAATATCGGATAAATGTTAGCATATTTATTTAGTAGACCTTCTTAGAACAAGACCGAATAACTGATTTAAGGTGAGGATTCACAGGAAATATTGGGTTGTCTGGAAAGTTCATGCCAATTTTTAAGAAAATTAAAACACAAAAGAAAACTCTGCCTTTAGATATTTATCCAACTAGATATGAATAGTTTTGTTATGCAACATTTCTTCATTTTTTTAAAGATCATGTCTTCTCAGAATTTTAGTGGTTTCTCGGTAAAGAATTAATTAAGGTGTTCATTTATGTCATCCAAATAACATTTTTGCCATTGAGACCATTTTGTAAGTACCCTAATAAATGAAAACTCAAAGAAGCAATGTCTGCTGAATATTGCGGGTGGGATAACACATCTCAGCCAATCTGCAACAATTTTTGTCGGGTCACCAAAGAAAACAACACCCTTCCCGTTCGTCAGTTCTGGGAATCTTTCTTGAATCACTGCTTTTAAATCGTCCAGTTGCGACAGTACTTTTTCAAAATCAGCTGACTGGTTACTTGAAGATCAGGAGCTCAGAGAACGTAATTCCTTTCTGAGGTATTCATCCACAAAAAGTGATTTGTGCATCTTTCAACACCCTTTATATCTGTTCCTTTCTTTCTAACTTTGCGTCTGTTATCACACCTGTATTCCTATCCTTATCTTGCCCTTTCTCTGACACCCCCTGTAATTGGTTAGCTTTTCTCTTTACTCTCCTCCCGTCTTTCAGATGCACAAATCACTTTTTGTGGATGAATACCTGTTCGGAGGGTGGCTAAAGTTATCTCAGGATCTTTTTCACTGAATATTTTGGTAAAAGATCCATTTCCCATCACCCATCACAATATACTTTGAAGAGGTTGCATTTTCATTGCGTTCAAAGAGAAAATCACAGATAGAAATATAACTCAAAAGATCATTTGGTGTCCAAACATCGTAGCTATTTGAGTACTAAGATCTCATCGATGGTGGATTTTAATAAATTTAGTGTTTCAGCAAATTCTCGCTTTGTGTAATGTGGGTTATTCCTAATCAATGTCTTGAAGTGAAGTCGAAATACAGCAAAAAATTAAACAATAGATTGACCTACGGAAGACTAAAAAACTATGGGCTCTGAAATAGCATTAAGCATAATGTCTCACAATTACATACTTGATAAACCTTCATATATTCCATATTCTATTAACCTTCATATTTATTTAACATTCACATTCTGTTAATGCAGATATTCTATTAATTTTCATATTCCACAGCTCCTTTTATATACCATAGCTTGTGTATGTGGATACGAAAACTGCGGTTAATTTTGTTTAACGTCATCTCAACCTCTGAGGGTTTGTCGTCGTCGGCATTCGCTAGCAACTGAGCATCGAGGTAGTCATCCTCTCTCCCATTCTGTAGATAGCTGTGAATGACCTCGACGAGAGAATTCGCATGAATTTGATTTTGGTGGATAACTGTGTGCGAAATTTAAATATTGCACGTAATGTTGTGCCTTCAACTCCAAATACTTTTTACATAATTTATACTTTCAGGGTAAACCTATGTTTTTTTTTTCAGATATATAACTATTTGTAATTTCACAACAAAAATGTATTGTTGGTAATTATTTTCATAATAATGTACACTACCGGCCATAATTACTAGGCAACCCCAGTTTTCTTTTAAAAAAGAAATGCTGTATTTCATAATATTTTCAGTATTTATTGCCAAATGAAAATAGAATGGTTCTTTTGTTATTATTACTTTGCAAAATTTTACAAGGCAAGGAAGCAAAGATGAACTCGTCCGAATCACCCTAAATTTTCTTCATTTTTTCATTGATGAAACTGCAATATAGATAATTATTAAATATTTATAAATTCATTTGATGCACATGTTATTGTGCAATATTATCAAAAGAATCATTCTATTTTCAGTTACAATTATTTACTTGGCAATAAATACTAAAAAATAGTATGAAATACATCACTTTTTTTAAACACTAAGGTAACCTAATAATGTCCGGTAGTGTAAATGGTTTGATAAAAATGTATAACTGGTATTTTTTTTATAAAATATTTTTAGAGTATATAACGAGAAAATTGGGCTTGAAAAATTTGATACTCACGAAACAGATTGAAGGTGAGAGGGAAAGGAAAAAATGAGGCCTGTTATGGGGTTTGTTGTTATAATAACGGAACTAAAGTACACAGACTGAAGCCGCTTGCCACAGATGGACCTTCACTTTTATCCGTTATTAGTTATAACGTTCTCGCTAACTTCTATTGTTTATACCAGTGCATGGAAGGAAAATGTGTAGAGTGTGGTCGTCTCACCACGCCACAGAAGTTCCGTCAGTGATCATGGCTTGTGCAGTAGTTTTTGCTGAAGAACTGCAATCCCTAGGTTCTGCAACCACAATATTCCTTAGGTCTCTTGCGACTTTTCTCTACAAAAACTCCTACTTGAAAGGAACTTGATTTCACGACATGGAGGAATTCCACGACAATGTTCGTTATCCACCCAAAACGGCATCCCAGGAATGTTTTAAAACGACGCTGGCTAAAATGCCTGACGTCATATGGGGGCTACTTTGAAGGATCTTGAATTGATATATGATGTAGTTTTCTCTTTTAAGCACAAGTTCCGATATTTTGATAAGACCTCGTATATATATGTATATACACTTCTTCTTCGTCTATGTGCCCTTTCCTTTCAGGATGTAGGCGACCATGGATTTCCACATCTCCCTATCCCTGGTGGCTCTTAGCACCACGCAACCCTTGTTCCGTCATCCACCTGATCAGGTCCTTCAAATATGTTGTCCGCTGCTTTCCCCGTCTCTTTTCCCCTCTACTTGCCTGTTAGTATCAGGTTCTGCAAGCCCTCCTTCCTCATTGCATATCCCAGGAACTTTAACTGTCTCTTTCTGATTCTCAGTATTAATTTCTTTTCGTTTCCATCCTTTCCAAAACCTCATTATTGCTCACATGCTCGATCTATGATATTCGCAGCATCCTTCTGTAGAACCACATTTCAGTTGCTTCAGGTTTTTCATTCATCTTTGATGATATTTTCCAGCATTCACTGCCATATTGAAGAATGGACATTGCATAGCAATCCAGTACTCTCTTCTTTGTTTCTAGCGAAATTGTCCTCTTTACTCAACATCTTCCTTTCACATTCCAACTCGCCTTCGGATCTCAGTGTCGCACTTTCCATCTTCTGTTAGAATACTTCCCAGGTATTTTAATTTTTGTACCTGCCTGATTTTAGTATCCCCCGCCTGTATTTGGCATTTTGGGCTGCCCTTATTGTTGATGACCATGCTTTCTTCGGTTTTCTTGCAGTTTATTTGTAGTCCTTTCTTATCACTCTCTTCAGCTACCTTCTGTAGGAGGTCTTGTAGTTTCCTTTCCGTGTCTGATGTCAGCACTGTATCAACTGCGTACCTTATGTTGTTTAAATTGTGGCCTCCGATGACGAATAATATATAATAACTCTGACCTCTCCTGTCGATTATAGGCATTGAAGTATGTTAGTGTAGGTGTCGAAATTTATTTTATTTAGGCTAGGTTTAAACTGTTTGATGTAGATAGTTTCTAGAATTTTAAGTTTTCGTTTATTATTTTTTTGTCTAAGTATATATGTATTTTCAACAAGTGTTTTCCTAAGAAGTGTGTGTTGAGAGCCGTGGTGTTTTAAATGTTGGAATATGTTTGAATTTTCATTTAAGTGTAATGTAAGCCTCCGCGAAAGCGAGTTAGTAGTATGTCCAATGTAGGTATTATTTAGTTTGCTAGAGATACATTCTCGAAAGGGGCATCTGAATTTATACACTACATTGTTTTTTTGCAAATCGCTAACGGTGGGGGAGGAGTTATACTTACCATCTACACCCATAGTAGTAGCAGTTCCCAGACTAATCCCCTCATGCCACTATACTCTCATTTGACCAAAAACCCTCTACCACCATTCCTTCTCGGCCTGCGTCCATGGGCGACGCAAAAATAGACCTGTTTAATTTTCTCTGTATAACTCCACTCTGTTAATAATTTAAATGTTCTATTTTCACTGTATATTAAATGTTCATCCTTTGATAATGGCTTATGTAAGCCGAAAGCTCAGACCTGATTAAAAAATCAACAATTATTGCGATTTCTTGTCGTCTTTTCATGACAACACTATCAAGCTACTCAGATCATACGAAAGGATCTTTCACAAAATAAATAGACAGAACTTGTCTATATTATTCAATGAAACCTGTATTAATGAAAGAATGCTGCCAAAATACACACAATATATATATATATATATATATATATATATATGTGTGTGTGTGTGTGTGTGTGTGTGTATTATAAATGATGACAATAATAGATTACTTAGTAACATTTCGCTAAAAGAAAATCTGTAAAATATAGCCATTTGATTTGTCCGATAGAAAAACCCTGCAAAAATATTTTGCGTTCCTTTATTTCTTGTTTAATTTCCACGTAAGATGAAAACGAAGAAGTTAATCTATAGTACTAACCCTAACATGGATCCACTATGGCCGCCAACCAGTCTCTGATGCAGCTGCTAAGACCAAAGTAAGCTAAAGAAAAATAAAACCGTTTATACTGATTCGGAAAATGTGCCTGATCTTGAAGTCTACAGATTAACATTTGAATGAATAAATAAGAATATGCTGTTTTTATTTTTAGGGATCATGTCCTGGATTTAAGTGAGTTTAAGCAGTAAAGAAAAAATCAGCTTATCAGAATAAAAAAAACAAAACAATAGGAGTAAGATGCTCTTCACTTTTATTAAGACGTCATTGATTTATTTAGAAAGATTTTGGTCGTCTACACAAGCTGAGGTCGTTTAATATTTTATTTAACCAGAACTCACGGCCATATTGCGCTGAATAATCGGTTCCCGTACAATCTTTGAAAGTAAGCAACATCAAGCCTGGTCAGTTACTAGATGGGTGACCGCTTGGGAACACTAGGTTCTTTAAACTTGGATGTGCGGATGATGTAATATATAATAGCTCTGAATTATTAATCGGAGGGCCGAGTTCCAATTCCAGTCGAGACTGTTATATTCACTTACGCGCAAATACACTTGGTAAAAAGTATGAACCCATTTCTTATTTCTCAACTATGGGTTAATTAGTAAAACTTGTGTTACATCGGGTAACAGAATTATGTGAAATAATACAAAACAACGTAATAGTATAAAAGTAAGTGTATTGACAGGAAAGAGAAGTATTTACAAGAAGTGAGGATTAGTAGAATACTGAACAAGGTAATTAGTATACCGTATCGTCATAGAGACGTGATAGATTGACTAGTAGAACACTTCCGGTACAATACCGGAAAAACCCAACTGACTTGCTCACTCGACGTCCTTCCTCGACTTCCTTCCTTGAGGTATAATCACTACTATTTTATATAGTTATTTGAATAGTCCATTTCTGTGGAAAGGTGGAGAACGCCCCAACAACTTGTATCCCGAAAACCATTATTAACTGAAATTATTTTACAATCTAAAACTCTTCTCTACACCGTTGTGCAAATTAACTGAAACAAACCGGATAATGTCTACCTGGGATATTTCACATTTTCTTGATCACATATAAGTCGTCTCTTGGCGTTGTTTTCTTTTCAAACCGCATTTTTCTTTACGTTTTAGACTGATGGATTCAGTTTATTTCTTTGCCTTGATGACACGCTGATTTGCTTGAAAGAATACTTTGACGAAAACCTTACTTCACAGTTTAATAATTTTTTTAATTTTATAGGATTTCATAATAAACAATAATTTTAAAGAAACTTTTAATTGTTTTCTTAAATCCACGAAGAATAAATTCTTAGGATTTCTTGGTCCTGAGCATGCAACTTACAACCTTTTGAAACGATTGGCCTTAGAATTTGCTCATAGTTTTCGCAAATGCAGGGTGACTTGAAAACTGGATTCTTGTATATATAAAAATTTAAAAAAAGGTATGCAAAAAAACAATATTGAATTTTTATTAAATAAGTATTTGTTATTTCTAAATAGCGGAAGTATTTTGAATGTTAAATAATAAAATTTAATTTTTCCCCGCCACACACACACAAATAATGTACTATGCTTAAAATGCCCTTACTTGTTCGCACTTCTCCCAAAAATTCGGTTTCGACCAGTCAGTATACGCTGACTATAAACGGACGCTTCGGAATTATATATATTATGCTCTCCTTAGTGATTAAGCACTTTAGGGAGGGGAAAATCTCATAAACAGCGGTTATTTATGACTTTATGCGATGCTCTCTTTCGAAATTGAAAAATTTCGACTGCTGTCGCATTTACATTGATGCGAATATATTACAGGCTTAAGCCTGTAATCTCCGGCAGCTGATAAATCAGTCGGGTTTCGGTCTTGGCTTGAGGCGGGCATTTAATCCAGCTGCATTGATTGTCTTTGATACAGCGAAACAGGCCTGTAAGGCGATAATTCATATATATATATATATATATATATATATATATATATATATATATGATATACAGGGTACTATATATATATATATATATATATATGATATACAGGGTACTATATATATATATATATATATATATATATATATATATATATAAGAAATCAAGAAGTGAGCCACCGTTGTGTGAAACCGCGGTAGGTGGTGGCTCACTTCTACATTTCTTATATTGTATTCTCGTTCCACTTTCGTAATTTCGTACTTTTGCATAGAGCACTTAATTTTAAGGTTTCGTCTTCTTGGGTTTTTTTCTTTCCAACGTGCACTAGACGTATTGTTCCTGTGCGCTGTTTGTTTCTTTTTTTCTCCCCCTTTATTTAAAACACGAGGTAGTTCTCGCCGGGTTACAAGACGCTTTAAATTACTGTTAAGTTAGCATTATTTTCGGATGTTTAGTCTGTAATTATTAGTGTTGACTTACTGTGAGTGTATATATATATATATATATATATATATATATATATATATATATACGTTAAGTATTACATCTGTATTATAATAGTGATTTTTGGATTCATTTAATACTAGAATTCTTTCAATTTATTAAAATCATTTTTAATATTTTTATTTTCATAATTTTTATTACAACATATTCATTACGATTTTTACTTTTTTAATAAATAATAATGATAAATGCTTTCCAGGAAAATGGTTAATTAAACGATTGCTGGTAATTTAACGGGCGAGAAGCGCAAATGGTTTTCGGAACAGTATTAGAAGACATTTGTAATTATTGATGTGTTTGTGCAATCAATACAATAGGCTTTGCTTTTCATTACTGCATAGGTGCTTTTATACCGCTGTATGTGGAACAAAAATCTGAAACTAGAGCAAAAGATGTCTCCCAAAAATTAAATAATTTATTAAGAAACAGGAACATTTCGTTACGAAGAAAGAGAAGAGTACGATCCTATGCTATTTCTATATAGCAGTGAATGCCGGGTAGCTTCCTCTCAGATGATGAAGAGACTCGTGAGAATAAAATGCTGAGAATACAATAAATGAAATATGTGACTAACGAGTAAATTTTAAGGAAAACAGAAAATAGAAGAAAAGGAACTTGTAGCTAGAATCAAAATAAGACAGTTGAAATCTCCTGAAAAGATAATGAGGAAAGATGACTACGAAAACTTGACACTCACAAGATAAATGGATAGAAATAAGAGCCAGAAAAAATAAAGAGTTTGCGTAAATGGATGGCAAAACATGGGCTATGATGGATAGTAAGATTACGAATATTGTTTAGAACTAAGAAAGAAAGGAAATTGTGGAGAGCCATGATCACCCATGTCTTTAAAGAGTACAGCACATAGTAAAGAATTAAAATAGCGTAGAAAGGTTCAGAACGAATTAGTAATAATTTGATATTCACTGATGATTATTGATTAAACATGAAGCTGCTGCAACTCTCTTGAAGGTGTCGACAACTAGATTCTGCGATATAAAAAGCGAGGTTAATGCTCTTCCGTAGATATTAGTTTGTCATAAGTAGTTTGCGTTTTTGGGGAACTAATTGTAATGATGAATGTCTAATTCTAACTACTAATTATATGAGACAGTAAAATAATAAATTTGGTCTCCACTAACATAATCTTAGTTTTTACACAGCAAAGACGCTGTGAATTGTTCTCCTCCATGACAATGCAGGGCCGCACCAAGCAAGACTAACACGGAATTTTACTCAAGAGGAATGGAAAAGCTGTTAACAAGCCGTAACAAGTTATTGCAAATATTGTTGAATATATTTGTTGGGATACAAACGGAAATTGTCTCCCCTTTGTTGAGATAGTCTCGATGTTTCGGGGACGGTCGGTGAATGACGTCAGGTGATAGATTGACGTGGGGCAGTTGCGATGTAGAAGAACGTAACTAGTGCGGTTGGTCTTACAGGAGAAATCATATAGCCTCGCCAGGTTCGTAGAGAAATTAAGTTAATTTTTCCTTGGGGAATTATTACAAGTACGGCTCACCTTTTTTACACACCGTTTGTTGTGCATATTTCATAATCTTGCATTATAAAACTGTTTTTGAAAACAAAGTATGTTTGGTATTCCTTTTCCTTCCAGCCATTCCGTTCCGTCCGTGAATTACGGTGTTATTATATCACAGATATAATAATGCTTATAACGGGAGAAATATAATGGATGAATAAACCTATCTTCTTTAGCTCAATCCCTTTACATAGTGGGTGGTAATGTATAGCCGCTAAAAATGAGAGAGCCGGGTTCGAATTTCAGACAAGTTCGTTATGTTCCCTTGTGTACAAATACTCTAAGAATAGGTAAAAATCCAGCTCCTCTCGCCTCAATCTATGGGTCCATATCAGCTCAATCTAGGCTATAGAAACTGGCAACCAGTCTAGCAGAAGGAAAACTTTGAATTCAAACCAGCATGAAGATTGGGTTGCGCCAGGCTATTTATTCCAAAACATACAACTGCTACTAGGAATGCAGTACATATGCTCGTACAACCATAACGGGACTCGTTATTGTGATATGAGTGCATACTGTGTTTTATTCAATGAAAAATAAACTATTATTAAAATATGTATGGATTGAACTGATATATATAGAAATAACTAGTCTATGAATGAATCATATGAAAATATCGAATCAAGAATCTTTAAAACTTATTAAAATCTAAATTTTGATATATATCAGAAATCTCCCCACTGAAGCCACATGTTTCACAAGGCCGATTATTTAAAGTGAGAAATCCGAGCCCGTAAGCCCGGTTAAAAACTTTTCATAGATTTTGCATAAGCCAGGATTGGGCTTTTTTCTCTTTTTCCTCAGACAAGACACTGCCGTTCGGGATAGCCTTGTCGGGATTCCTCTCCACCCGGTGGAGAGAGTTTAACAAGGCAGATTTCGAGTTGAAATCTGTCCTAAATTTGGTTTTAAGAGTCTGGCGTTAATTTCTTTGACGTTGCTTCTTTAGATAACGGATCCCTTTGAAGGCAAATATGACGTCCTTGGCATTCATTGTTAAATCCATTAGCTTTAATGCTAGTTATGAATTTCAGGTTAATTTTTTTCATTCAAAATAATTCGCCAGAGATATTTTGTTGAGTTTAGTCATATGTTAAAGCTTATTGACATTTATTTCTTCAACGTTCCCATTTTCGTAGTTTTAGAGATTCGTAGACGAGCTATTTTTGCCGTTATCCATTAATTAATTCGATCAGGCGTTGTTTTTGTTCCTTTCATCTCATTGTTCAGTCCGTAAAGATTTGGTTTTCTGTAGTATTTTCAATCTGATGTTGAGCACCTCGACGTGGTGTAATGGTTAGCAAGTTTATCTTGCTAGAATTTATTATAAGTGAGTTCGATCCTCACTGGGTAACCCATACTATTGACCTTTTACCACTTCTAAGCTATGCTTTAAAATCACCTCTTCAGTGTGGAGTTATCAGAAAGGAGTATGTTGGGAACTTTTCCCAACACATCTAATGTATGCAAAAATCTACAATACATAAGGCGAGCAATTTACTTGTTTTAATAAGAAGCCTACATCGGAAATGTCACATTTAAAAAGAAGAAAATTTGTAATGAGTTTGATATTTGTTACGTATGAAATATAACACCTTGAAGATAGTCGTGTGTTTTTATTGTATCTTTGAAGCAAGCATCATAAAGACAAAGGCAAAGTAGCTTCTTTTTTTTTTTAAATAAATTTTCAAACTTAGGGTATCTTTTCTATTTTTTCTCTGTTTCTCTTTCTTTTTATTTTCTTTCTTTCTTTCACTCTGTTATGATGTTGCACGAACAAGTGACATACGGTTCACAATATATAAAAGACTAAGTAGCGACAGTGGAGTCGGCAGCTGACGGCTAGCACGGTTGTTGTCTACTTAGCTCACTAGTTGTTGCCAACCTACACGGTCGTGTACTTCTGTATCTACCGAGAATAAACGTATTAATTATATCTGTGGAGTGTCATTTCTCCACAATACAACCCTTTCTTTCTTTCTTTCTTTTTTTATTTGTCTATGTTTCTGAGATGAGGTATTGTAATTATTTCCATTATTTCCATTGTTCGGAATGTTGTCCTCATCTTTGTTGTCATATTCACGATGTTTTGGCCATTGTACGCTTCGGCCTTCTTAAGTGATTGGAATTTCGAACTGAACCCTTTATTTCATTCACAGGATCACATTGTTTTAGTTCTAGAGGCATGACTGATGGAACTAATACAATCTACGCCACTGGGTAACGTAAAGAGTTCAGCTTGATTCCGATCACCTGAAGAAGGTCGGAGCGTACAAAACGTCGTGAATATGGCAACAAAGATGAGGACATCAGTCCGAAATATGTAAATTCTTTCTTTCTTTCTTTCTTTCTTTCTTTCTTTCTGGTTGTTCAAAGACGAACCTCTTTCACGTGATAGTCTGCATAAAGACTATGGGGAGACACTTTATTTGTTTATCTTAATCTTACCGAGGGAACTTTTTTAAAATTTTTTTCATGAATTTTAAAATATTTGAGCTTTTCAAATTTCAAGCTTGCTGTGAATGCAGATATTAATAATCATCCCAACGCAGATCATAAAATGAATGCATTGACAAAATAATCGTTTCACAGGAATATATAAGTTCTGTTTCTGTGTTCGTAAAGAAATATAATGAAACTCCTAGAGAAAGTAGTAAAAGAAGCGAGAAAATAACAAAAAACAAACATTTGCGATAAGGCAGAACGAATGTTACTAAAAAGAACAGTCCACCAGGCATACTACAAACTGGAGATATCAAATCAAACAAGTACAACGATTTAAATATCTGGGAAGTGTATTAATTTAGGACAAAAATTGCAACACTGAAGTCCAAAGACGCAATGGCATAGCGAAAGATGCTTTATGCGCAAAACCCCTTGCAAAATCCATCTCTTCTCTTTTCAACTATGGCTCAATTTGTAAGACTTGTATTACTAATTCATTATTTTTTTAAAAATAAAATCTAAAAATATTTCCTAGCTTTAACTTACAAAGGCGTGAGGAACCTTAGGAAATGAATGAATCAGTCAATTAATGACTTCAAAAGGCTAAAATTATTTATATATATATATATATATATATATACAGGTTCTCTCCAAATATATGTATGCATTATAGGCGAAATATTTGTGGCCTGTCTCTGGATTAAATAAGTTTCAGACCTTCTTTGGTTTAATTAGTTCCTACTAAGCTAGGATACTAAAACTATTTAAACCATTATTACATGGGATTCAGTTTTTACAGAAGGGTTAACTTTTGTACTTTTGTTACCATTAGCCAGCAAAATAGATTAAATAAAAAGAGCAAACATTGGAAGGAAACTTTATGCAGGAACGGCTTAATTTTGCTTTTATTATTATGGAATATATAATAAAACACTTCATTAACAAAAATGTCTCTCTTTCTCAATTGATTGAGTAATTTGTTTTCTAATTAAATGATTGATTAGATTTCACTTAAAGTGATAAAAATATAAACAAAAAGAAACTGAATTAAATTGTCAAGACTATATTCTCAAACAAATGCTTAAAAACAAACTTAAAATTTTAGCTTCGCTTCTCCTTCATGCGCATATGTAATAACACCAACCTAAATATGTCGGTTGTTAATCCATTTTGAAAATCACCGAAACATTCCGTAACATTATCTGTTTACATTTGTTTACATTAAGATACGCTTTCAGAGCAAAGATGGATATTTACGAGAAATCGAAAATTTGTGTTTGTAAGGTTTGATTCAGCTTAGTTTAGTTTAGGCTGTGAAATCATTCGTGATCGAGTGTTACTGTTATAAGAAGCATCGCTCGACGCTATTTTTTAATGTGATTTCAGAAAACTGTTCTATATACATGATAGTATCAATTTAAACGTTATCTTTAGTTAATATGTCTGAATTTATTTATTAAGCAGTACCTTTATTTATACCGTCATTACATCCGACTTGCCTTAGACAACATCTGCTGGAATAAAAAATGAAAAAAATAATAATAATTTAAAAAAAAACTTTATGTTTGAATAGGAAACTGAGCAGATTTATAGTTTCGAGAATCTATAGGATTTTACTTAAAGTCACTATTCCGCCTTTTTGGATCGGCAAAATTTTGCGTAGTCGAGCCGGTCGAAAGCCCTCAAACGGTCCTCACTTCACTAGGGGACGCAGGTTCAAATCCTGTTGGAGAGCGCATAATTTTCTTTTTTAACAAGATTTATCGAATATAATCGAAAATAAGTAAATATGTAGTTTAATAAATAAACGGGGCGTCTACTCAAATAAGAGTATCCACCAAAATACCTTTTGAAGTGATAAGAACTTTGAGATAAATAAATAAAAGGAATCTATTTAGAAATTGCCATATATTCACTACCGGCCATAATTCTTAGGCCACCCCAGTGTTTTAAAAACTTTTATACTATTTTTGACTATTTATTGCACGGTGAATAATTTTAAGTAAAATTAAAATGTTTTTTTTTGTTATATATAACATGTGAATCAAATGAATTTATAAATATTTAAGAATTACCTATATTGCAGTTTCATTAATGAAAGAATGAAGAAAATTTAGGGTGATTCGCACGAGTTCATCTTTGCTTCATTACCTTGTAAAATTTGCAAATTAATAATAATAAAAGAACCATTCTATTTTCATTTAGAATTATCCACTCAAAAATAGTATGAAATACATCATTTCTTTTAAAATACTGGGGTGGCCTAATAATTATGGCTGGTAGTGTATATATATATATATATATATATATATATACCTGAAAAATAGGTACTGGTTAAACCAGCAGATGGTAGATAAAAAAGTGCTCAAAAGAACATGAATATGCAGATCCAACAATGTGTTACACAATGAAATACACACCACTTATTTATGGATGTATATGTATATATGTTGCTAATCGAATTTTGGATGATTTGAATACAGACCTCGAAACTGATGAGTCCTCTGCCTTTCTTTTAGTCTATATCATTTTTGCATTGTAGAAATGAAGGTTACAAACTCACACCTATCTATATGAATATGTCAGCTCTATCACTGATATTGAACGCGTTCAAATAGGTACCACGCATATATGATATATAAATAATATAATATATATAACAAATTTCATATATATATCGCTATTTATAATTATATACATACACTTTTCACGCACCACACCCCCACACATATATTTATATAATCATATATTTATGAATTAATTGTACATTGCGACACGGAAATTTCTATGTTTCAAGATAGATTCTCTTCATCAGGCAATGTTTGATGTTGGTTGCATATATATATATATATAATCCTGTATTTGTACTGTCGATTCATCGATTTATATTCATCCTCTATCGATCCTAGAATATGATCAAAGCCTTTACCATTAATTCTACCCACGTGTTTTTGTCAAATTTCTACTATTTACTTTTGTTTCTAAGATCTTTTCGGGTACTTTTTCTTTTGTTACTTCATGATTTCCAGCTTTCGACTCGAAGATTGTTATTTCTGTTGTTCAACCATACGTTTTTCCCTACACTAAAGCATCCCACGGTTACATGTTTAAGTAGCACATCTACACATGCGCAGCAATACAGGTAATATTTTCTGTTCCAATAGAGTCATCCAGGTGAAAAGCTACACTCTGTGAGGTTCAAAGAGCATTTAGAGAAATACCTTTAAAAAGACATGCGCAGTTCGGCAGCCGTCATGTCTGCCTCGGCATGGAAAATCTTTTGATGTCTCTTTACTTGTCTCTTCGGACAAACCGGTGACAAGAACATAACATTTCATACGATTAAACCAAAGGTCCGAATTCATTCTGATCATCAACATTAGTTGATATTCTTTCATGATTCGTCTGCTAATTCCTAGGGGCGAAATTTCGATAACTTTTTTTTAAAAATCTTTTTTTGCTTTTCGCAAAACATGTAATCATTTTCCATGTTGACCTTTTATAACCTGTTTTAAGGGACCAGTTATTTCTGTCACACTCTCTTCCTCTTATGATATATCTCTTTCTTAAACCGTTCTTAGTTAAACAGAAATTAGGCACAGTGTGTTTTTATCCTATTTATCAAGCTTATTCGGTACAAATGTATCTGCATAACTGTGTATAGTTTGGAAATAGGAATTGATAATAATTCGGCATATTGTTAAAAATAAAAGTCAATTGGTGCAGTGGATATCGACTCGGAACGAGAAATCAGGGAGATGAGTTCGAATTCCAGTTGAATTCCTAGCATTCACTTACGCGTAAATACCCTTCATAAAGGTATTAATCCGTATATTCCTTCCAGCTATGGGTTAAATAACAGGAAAGATTGGGTTCTATATTCTTGGCTGGCAACCAGTATCTCACAAAAAGTAATGCAACCTACTGCGGAAAGATCTTCTGCTCAGTCAGTCATGTTTATTTTGAGACATGATCGCGTGTATCATATATGGCACTTAACTGACTGATATATTAAAATACGTCGCTTACGATACAACGTCAACAAAACATGTTTTATTTCCAGTAAGGCAACTTTGATCGAAATAACATTCGCTTTTTTGATGAAAAGTAATGTGTGAAACATGTAAAAATACGAGAGATATGTATATGAAGACTGGGATAGATAGATAGATAGATAGATAGATAGATAGATAGATAGATAGATAGATAGATAGATCCAAAATGAAACAGCTTAGTAGTAAAATCCCCAAAAAGATCCTATTAATATTATTTGTTAGAAATAAAATTTGAAAACTGATCGTACCAGGGAACTCAACGTAATTAAAAATATGTATTTACAGAGCATATAAAAAATTCAAAATTTAAATGATCATATGATCATTTCAGCGAATTGAATTCACTTCATCGGCGATCTTCAATATTATGGAAAATTTAAAACAAATTAGTGTCTGTGTGAGTAAAGAAACTAGAAGTAAGTTTAGAAAAAGAAAAGGTAAAGGAAATCGTATCAAATAGAAAGGGATAGAAAGTAGGAAAGGAAGAGAAGAAAAAGAGAAAAAAGGAAGATGAAATAGTAAAAGGGAAAGCAGAAAGAAGGAAAGAGGAGAGAAATATAGGTTAAATTTGTAGACAGGAAGAAACAAGGGGCAGGAGGAGGAAGGGAGATTCTCTTCTATCGGCAGTCTTTAATATTATTGAGCATTCAAAAAGTTGCTTGAATGTGGGTGTGGGTAATGAACCCAACAGTAAGCGTGTGGAAAGAAAAGTAACAGAAAAATCGTATCGAAAGAAAGGGAAAGAAAAGGAGGAAGAAAGAAGAAGAAGTGGAAAAGGGAAAGAAAAAAGGAGAAGACAAAAAGGTATGTTAGGTTTGCAGATAGAATGATACACATGCTAGAAGCGTGGAATGGGGAGAGATAGATATATTAAAAAAGATAAAATGAAAGATAGCCAGCTTTGCTTCGCTTTGTCAAATATTTTCTTTTTTTTTTTTACACTTTCAAACTAAAACAGGGCCTGACTATTGTTGAGATAAAAATAATTTACGTTAAAATTTACTTCATTTATGAATAAAAAAAAAGGAAGTACATGAAATTAATTAATATAAGCAAATAATATATCTAAAGAAGAGAAAAACAGCTATTATAAGAAAAATTCAAATTTAGATAAAGTAAAATAAACTCGAAATAAATTCAAGCTGGCATCAATACTTAATTATCATTTCTCATATAAATAAATGCCTAATTGGACAAATAAAAAATTCATGTATAATATATATATATATATATTGTATAGAGTTGTAGTCCTCCCAGCCTTGCTTTATGCTTGCGAAACATAGACAGTCTATAGCCGGCATGTTGGGTATTTGGTCAGATTTTGTGAATATGATTGGACTAAAAATCTAAATTTTTGCATGCCCAGAACAGGAGCTTGTTCTGCATCTGAAAAATGTACTTCATTTAATTGCAAAGAAAACTGAGATTTTATGAATGAATTAATGCAAGATATCATAAAAAATAGAATAAGATCGGTCCAAGACTAACTTGGAATTGGGCAATCTTAATCTTTTCCTTTATACTGTTCAAGAGAGAGAGAGAGAGAGAGAGAGAGAGAGAGAGAGAGAGAGAGAGGATACGACAAAAATACAAGGAGAGGTTTGTAAGGAGTCAGTCAGTTAAGTGCTATACGTAATACACGCTTTGGAAGATCTTGTCTCGAAAGAGACAGGACTGACTGGGCAGAAGATTATCCCGCAGCAGGTTGCCATTGCTTTCTGCAGTAGACTGGTTGCTAGCTAAGGATATAGAACCCAATCTGTATTATTATTTAACCCATAACTCGAGTGAAGAGACGGATTAATATCTTTCCAAATGTTATTTGTACGAAAGTGAATGCAACGAATTCAACTGGAATTCGAACTCGGCTCCCCGATTTGTCGTTCCAATTCGATATCAACTGCACCACAACGCACATTCTATATATGAATAGAAAGCGTAAAATTACGATACAATCAACGTTTTTTTTTATATAGACAGCAATGGAGAAAGAAAAGATAGAATGTGGTCATAAAAAGCATTTTCTAACAAGTCATTCCTTTTTCGCACAACTAAATAATTCTAGTTTGTATAATATTTAAGTAAAAATTGAGACGAGCAGTCAAATTTGCTTTTGCTTGTGTCTAACAATATTTTCTGATGTCTTAATTCTTTGCTTAGTTTCTGGAAGGCAATTTTCGGTATTCTTACACGCCTACGATGTTTTGTGTCCCATTTGTCATCGCCTATTACTCCACTACCTAGATTAGATAATTTTTTGTAACTACTTGATTTTGGCGTTCCCAATATGCAACTCACACCTCAAACTGTCTCTTACTATCATCAATTCCGTCTTCTTACAATTTATAGCCCTGTTTGTAATATTATATTCCGATGAATATCATTGCTGGATATTGTTTTCTCTTTGTGTTTAATATGGGAAATAGACTTTGTTAGATGAATCGCCAATCTAAAACGTTGTATTCCCATTGCTGATATGAAGCTGACTGTAATCAGATGACTATTTGTCAAACGGCAACAATGTTACGCCCGAGTAATGAACACATTTTCGTTGATTTGATGTTCTATCCTATAGTTTTCTTTCTGATCTATGAAAGTAAGGCACTCACTTAAATAACAGTGGAAAATGTAGGTTTTGTTCCACATTTATTAATGACCAGCTTGGGTAAACTATAAAACGAAGCCATTACATTAAATAACAGAGCTACAATTTAAGACTTGTATTAGGTGAATGTTGACTGGCCACTGATGTTACATTGGTTGAAAATACAGAAGACTTTTAAATATTGAAAGTGAAAATTGCTATTCAAGCGAGCCGGTAATAATTATTTTTAAAGTAATTTAGTAAGCGTAGATTAGATTCTATTTTTTTTTCATTTTAGTTGCATTTAACAGATAATTTTTCAAATAGTTTTTCATTTTTAACAGCGATATTTTCAAATGTGTTTAAAAATTTTGTAGCATTTGATAACAAAATTTTCAAATATTTTTTCATTTTTAAAAGTGTTTTTTTTATTAAAAAATGTTTTTATATTTAACTGCAAAATTTTCAAATATTTTTTTCATTTTTGTTGAATTTGACAACAAAATTTACAAATATTTAAAAATTTTTAGCAGCTAGATTTTCGAATATCTTTTAATTTTTGTTGCATTTAATAGCGAGATTTTTAAATATTTTTTCTTTTTGCTACATTTAAAAGCGAGATTTTTAAATGTTTTTTCGTGTTTTACAGCGGGAGTTTCAACGAATTTTTCTTTTTTGTTGCATTCAACAGCGAGATTTCAAATTTTTTTTTCATTTTTGTTGCATTTAACAGCAAAATTTTAAAATGTTTTTTAGTTTTTGTTGCATTTAGCAGAGAGATTTTTCAAACATTTTTATCATTTTAACGAGATTTTCAGATGTGTTTTTTATTTTTGTTGTATGTAACAGTAAAATTTCAATTTGTTTTTCATAACAGCGAGTTCATCAAATATTTTTTTTCATTTTTGTTGCATTTAGCAGCGAAAGTCTTAAATATTTGTAATTCTTTACTACATTAGTAATATTTTCCTTTCATTTTTTTCTCAGATGTTTATTTTAGTTTCTTAACAATTTAAACCGTCCTTCTGTCGCAATTAAGAGTAAAACCAAAGATAATTAAAGAATAAGTTATGGGTGAAACTCGAACAAGCAGACATTTATCTTGGTAAACCTATAAATGGTCTACGGCTTTATCGTGTTGAATACACCGGTTCCCGTCCGATCACCGAAGTTAAGTAACATCGAGCCTGGTCAGTACACGTAAATGACGTAATGACCAAGAATGGTCCACCGGTCCTCCAGGTTTGGGGGTTGGGTGCAAGGCTAACAACTCTGCCCTGTAGAAAGCAGTTTGTTACAGAAACAGCAACAAACAGTTGCTGCCCTATGCACCATTGGGTGTGATGGATAAATGATGATGAAACCTATAAATGACAGCTTTTTTAATATTACAGTTATTGATGTTTTTTTGTTAGTTTAACAATGTATCAATCCTTTTTTGGCTATTTTTAGTCGAATATCTGACTTTTAGTACAAACATTACAAAAAGAAGAGACATCTAACAGATTTCCATTAAATTAAAAAGGTAGAAATAGGTGCAGTTTACACTGGTCAAAATGGTAAACAAGTGTTATTTATACGAAACTTTACAAATATTTGCACTAAACTTTGAACTTTTGGGGGGTGGTAGTTTTATCCTCTCAGGGATACAGTTAGATTATTGCAAGCCGGACGACAGGTCATTCAGCTGCGAACGGATACGGCTGTCGATCATCCAATCTAACCATCCTTATTCCTTTTTTTTCCTGCGAGGTTTTATATTAGCTCATCAACATACATTCAGTTTGCATACAATTAAGAACCATTATTTACAGTCTTTACTTGCGAACTACTGTCACCATCTTGCTTTTTGTTACCACAACGTTTAGGTCTATGTGCCCTCCGGCCTTCATCATTTGTAAATCGATCAGGGTAAACCAGAGAAAATTTAAATCTGATCGTGATCACGAGGTCTTTAACCGATTAGGGTATTAGTGACACCATGTGTGGTGCCTCGGTAATCGCTGTGTTTGCTGTGCAAGATGACCTTGATAGCTTTTAATTCAGAGATTTTAAATCCGCCGGTTTGGCAGTCAAGATCAGTTAGATCTTTGCTTATTTCCCCCGTTGAGGTTTTCGGATTTTGGTCGCGTTCAGTTTGGTCTTTCCTCTTCAAACATTACCGCCATGGAACTCCAGACAGCTTTGCTCTTGGTATCATTAAGACAAGTAAGCCCTCTCCCATGACAACGAGCGACCATATATATTTTACACTGGATGTCGCAGTGAACAGTTCGTTATCAAATGTGCCACTTTGTGACGAAAATAATTCGCATGTAATTAGTGTAAATAATGATTATGCTTCATCAGAGAGAAATTAATAGCCAATCCTCTTTTTTGTTTTTTGCTCGACAACCTTCTTTTTTTGAAAGCGCTTCCGATATTTCTTCTCGGCATTTCGTCAACAGTGTTATCGTCATAGTGCAATGTGGTTGCGGTTTGATCTGCCGATTTTAAATTCTGTTCAATAACAGAGAGCTCACAAGAGATGGTGACTTAATAAAATACCGTTGAGAAGGCATGGGGAAATATTATCAGTATCTCCCATCAAATATGTCATGACTATCTACAACCTAGATTTTTCCACATGAGTTTCCCAACATTTCTCAGCAACTATTTTTTTTCTCATCCTAGAGCGATTCGTACTTTCAAATCAGGTGTTTCCGATCGATGCAGAAAATAAAACGAGAGTTGCAATATTTTTTTATGTAGCGTCCACCTTTTTTTTTTATTTCAGGCTGTAAAGAAAGAAAAAAAAAAGGAGCTAAAGTGCATAATTCCGTCATACGAAGTTTCATTTTACTTGGCCGCGTCTACATCCTCAGAACTTATTGATTTTTTTTTATTTTTTTTTTAATGGAAACGACTAAACTCTCAAAAACGTTCAAAAAATGCCTCGAAATACCACCGATTTATTCCATTAGAATTCCATTATATCAGTCAGTCAGTTAAACACCATACATGATACACGCTTAGGCGATCATGTCTCGAAAGAGACATAACTGATTGGGCAGAAGATTATCCCACAGTAGATTGCCATTAATTTCCTCAGTACACGGGCTGCCACCCAAGGCTATAGAACCCAATCTGTCCTGTTATTTAACCCATAACTGGAAGGAAGAGATGGATTAATACCTTTCACAAGGGTATTTGCGCGCAAGTGAATGCAAGGAGTTCAACTGGAATTCGAACTCGACTCCCCGATTTCTCGTTCCGAGCCGTTATCCACTGCCCCACAACGCATTATATCACTGATTATATTTGATTTTCTTTTGTTTTCTTCAGTCATATTCATAAATTTAATTAATAAATACGTTTAGATAATTAACAATCTTTGAATAAACACATTAGTAATTTTCTGTGAGATTTTTTTATCCGACATTTCTTACCAGAAGTATCGGTAAAAATTTCATAGGTTTCTTATTTGAATTTTCTAATGAATCTTAATTCCTAAGTAAATGATTCATACCGTGTTTTACAAATATAAAATAAACATAGATAATCCCCGATCACATCACTAAATATTTAACAATTTTAACAAAAGATTGCAATAGCAATCATAAATATGAATGCTGGTCGTTATTCAAGAAGTAAGGGGGTACAAATAAAAAGATTTGAAACTGACAACTTTTTCCATTTCCCTGAAAAACACGGTAAACACTTAATTCCTTCTTGCTTTCTTTCTTTCACTGAAACCAAGTAGCACCTCTGATATTCCTTCCCACACGATTAAAACGGAATAGTCTATTCTTTATATGGCATTGGCAGGAGACGATAAACATTTAAAAACATTGCTATCTTCCTGTCGTTCTTGATAGCGACTCTGATATGTCTTTTTTTATCTTTTCCCGCTATCAAAAAGGAATAGTCCATTATTCTTGAAGTATTGGGAGGACGTAACGGTCACGCTAACTAAGGAAGGAGCAAGCAGAATTATAATAAGATTACAATAAACGTTTTTTTTTAGTGGGCACACATGTTATATCTAGCAATTTCATCAGTAAGATGATGAGACCTCACTGCCAATCTAGCACTGCATTTAAATTCTCGAAGTCAAGGTATCAAAGAGGAAAGCTCATCACGACAATTACGATGGAAATATTTATAGAAAAGAGGCTATTTTACGGTGGTAGAAAATGACTAAAGTTGAGATGCAAGGTCATGACCAATAACATCGCAGATTTGTCTTTAGATTTTCTCAAGAATCTTTAGATGCATAGCAGAAGCACCAAACAAAGTGTCGTGGCAATATTAAATGATCGGTCAAATGTAGACTTATAAAGAGTTAAAATAGATAAGTCAATTAAGTTACATACGTGATACATGCTTGGGCGATCATATCTCGAAAGAAACATGACTGACTGAGTGGGCAGAAGGTTTTCCCGCAGTAGGTTTTTACAGCAGACTGGTTGCCAACCAAGGCTAAAGATTAATCTGATTTGCTATTTAATCCATAGCTGGAGGTAGAAGAGACGGATTAATACCTTTCCCAAGCGTATTTTTGCTTAAGTGAATGCAACGAATAAACTGGAATTTGAACTCGGCTCTCTAGTTTTTCGTTGCGAGTCGATATCCACTGCACCACAAGGCACATCTGTAAGATAGATACTTGTGTGAAAAATTTCGAGCACGTCAGAATCAACTTTAGTGGCAGATATAGCAACTGAATCGATATACTCATTTCAATTCATTGCAGTGGAAAGCGTTAGGCCGAGAAGGCGCAATGAATTACTATACTGGATGTTAGCATCAGCCATGTTTTTGGAAGGCCAAGAATATTCTCTAAGACGGTTAAAAGAGAGCGGTTAATTTGTGCGGGGCGTTCAAATTAACAAACTATTTTATTTGTTAAATTAATGTTTGTTGTGCTCTTTCGGGACGCATGGAATTACCTGTCGAATCAAAATACACACGGTTGGCCATAGTTCACTCTGCACTGCAATCTCTCTTGACGGTAAAATATTTACCAGAACTCTTCGCTAAGGTAAGATGCTAAACACGGTTTTTTCATGTGGGGAGTTCATATGCATACAAACAGATCAAGATCAAATATTGTCTAATCCTCGCGACCACCTATCACGCTGGTTCTCCTAGCGCAATAAGGAACGCATTGCTATTTTTTCGAATGGTAGTCTCGACAACAGCACCCGGTCATGTTCTGAAAACGCTTTCGTCAATTCTTTCTCTGTGTACTTATTGTAATTTAAGTACAATTTTGGAACAAGGCCGAAGACAAACTGGGCTGAGGCTGGTCGTCACCGAATTTGCTAAACCTATTAATCCATTCAAATTTATTCAATCATCACAGAAAATCATCCATCATCATTCAATCCAGTTTGCACTATAATATCATATACTGACAGATGTTTTACTAAAACACACACGACGTAAACATTTAACAAAACATTCAATGTCTTTTTTCATTTAAAAATAGCTAAAGACATATGAGTAGAATGGGAAGAAAATTAAAGCACAAAACATTTAAACTGAAAAAAGAATATGTGAGTAGGAACTGTCCACGATTCAGAAAAATAAGAGTGACCATTTTATTCTGCCAATAATCAGAATTAAAGGGTCGAGAAGCGCGTTGTACCCAGTGCGGATTGAATTCACTATTCAGTCGCAATTTTTCATTGTATTTATGATAGATAGATAGATAGATAGATAGATATAGATAGATAGATAGATAGAGAGAGAGAGAGAGAGAGAGAGAGAGAGAGTCCTATTAAGGCTTTTTCTTGCCAACGATTGTATAAAGTTTTTCTATTAACCAATCAAATAAGATTAGTGTTTAACGCTACCGCCAAACTAAACAACAACAACAATATATATATATATATATATATATATATATATATATATATATATATATAAAGAAATCATGAATTTAAGAATATTTTAATTTAATTTTCTAGTTTGGTTTCATTGGCTTCGTCAAAACTTTCCCAAACAATCTGACATGACCTTTTAATTCGAACAAATTTTGGTTACACCTTGCGGATTTCTAGTTGGCTGTTTCCTGTCAACAGATCTTTTGACGTTCTCTCTTTTTTCGCCTACACTTTTCTTCGCTTTATAATCTCTCCTAATGAACTTATTCACTTTTTACAATTTTCATAAAATTAATATAAATTTTAGAATTCAGGTTATCTAAAATCTTCTTTGTTACGTACTTCCCTTCTGGAGATTAATTTTTTGGTCGCTTAAATTTGACATTTTTAGAATAACTGCGCTCCCAAGTCTCGTCGAACGATTGTTAAAAATTATTTTTTTTACTCTAAAATATTTATTTTTCAACATAGTTCTTTTTCCTTCTCCATGAAATAAGCTCAATTATAATATTAGCAGTTTCCTTATAAAGAAACATTCGGATTTTATTAACCGAACAGCCAGTGGCTACTTTCGGTTGAAATTATTAAACTTTTCTTTTAAAGCAATCTTTCAGGAAAATAAATTTCTTGAAATTCTCTAACTGATATCATTTAATGAGGGGTTCTTAACTTTCTGTTTGTAGTCGTGTAAAACTTAAACTTCATCATCATGTTAATATTTTATCTGCGATTTATATGTAATAACAGTTTAGGTTGTTGTTGATGCTGAAAGTCCTCCAGTGATGCGATTTCTCTTATCAATTAAAGTTCTTGCAATGTGATTGTGTAGCAACAGTCCAGAAGTTTTGATGAACGATGGGTCTGGCTAAAACCTACTGCCATCATTCGCTCGAAACCATTTTTAATGATTGATCTGAGAAAGCAGTTATATACAGCTGAAAGTTTGGATATTTCTGAACGGGTTAGGCGCCATTCTTTACTTCTATGTGAAAGCCTCGGTCTGACGAGGCTATCTGAGTACATGACTCTAACATTGTATAATATCATCCCGCGTTAGTTTCACGCGGTCTTTTGTGACCCGAAATATTTTTGAAGTACTCGTAATTCCCAGTTGACAACTTGCTTTATTTGCTTCTCTTCATTACTCACTCCCGACGCAGTATGAATGTGCAACTCGCGGCGTGGTGTACCTCAGTTATTGAGGGAAGCAAACGTCGCTTTGTCTTCTTCATGGAGTCATGTTACCCTACCTTATCATATATATATGTATATAAATTTTGTATATATATATATATATATATATATATATATATATATATATATATATATATATTTGATTAAAATCAATCTATGGTTCAATAACTGGCTCGGAGGAAAATGCCATCTTTCAGGATGATAAAGCATCTATTCATACTGCTAAATTCGTAACTGAATGTCACAAGGAACATTCTAGTGAAGAAGAACATCTTATCTGGCAATCACAGTCTCCATATTACAACATTTATGTTTCATCTAAGAAAAAAAATATATGAGGAGTCGATATCCACCACCATCATCATTGAAAGAATTAGAGACTGTTTTATATGAAGAATGGATAAAAATTTCTCTGGAAACAATGCAAATTTTATACGTGTTGATCTAACGCAGAATTCAAACAGTAATTTCTGCGAAAGGCGGTCCTATCCCATATTGAATTAAATTTTCTTGAAATTTCAAGGTGCTTCCATTATTTTTTCCATCCACTATATATATATTTCTATTACTTTTTAATCCTGAATTTGACCAATGTATATTTTTCTATTTATGGAAATTGTTACATATATCGTGTATGGTGTATACTGCTACTGCTGTTGCTGGAACAAGAATCGTCTTAACAGATAAACGATAACAAAAATCATGTATATATAAAAATATAATTTCTTATATTTATTCTCTTCGATGACTGTCGTGTGTAAGTGTGTAGTCAGAGAGTTTCACGCACATACGCACATACAAGAAAGTGACTGGTTAAAGTTGTCTTCTCCTCCCTGCGCTCTCTCCGAGTTCTCTCCGTTCTCTGATTTGATCGAAAATATACAGATCTTATATAAGCTGAATATGTCGACTTCCACCTTATTGCGTCATATTTGTCTAAGCCATTGATTTTCGCATTATTATTATTGCCTTTGGATAACTGCCTTTGACGTCATCACATTCCTTTGCTATTGTTTAATATTTCTTGACCTTGAAACACAGCCTTTGACTGAAATAATATGTATATTCTAATTGAAATTGCAACAATATTTTACATAATTTTAGCCCGGTTAGCATTGTAAACACCTCATCGAGCTCTCCATTTTTAGATTTATGAAGTGACTCCGGATGTGCGTTGTGTTGCAGTGGACATCAACTCGGAACGACAAATCGGTGAGCCGAGTTCGAATTCCAGTTCCAGTTGAATGCGTTGCATTCACTTACGCACAAATACCCTTGGCAAAATGTATTAATCCGTCTCTTCCCTCCAGTGATGGTTTAAATAATAAGACAGATTGGGTTCTATAGCCTTGGCTGGCAACCAGTCTACCGCAAAAAGTCATGTCAACCTACTGCGGGATAATCTTTTGCCCAGTCAGTGATGTCTCTTTCGAGACATGATCGCCCAAGCGTGTTTCACGTATGGCACTTAACTGACTGAAGTGACTAACATGGGTTTAAAAATAGAATATAATATAATGAAAATTTTATATTACTAATAACTTTATTATTGATCTACTCTAATGATAACACATTTTAAAAATAAACCCTTAATTCATTTCTAACCACTATAAACATATTTTAGCTTTTCTGTTTTTAGTGTATTTTTATTAACACTATTATCAATGCTATTACATATGAGAAATTAAGCGATATTTCACTTGCAATAGAACTATGATAAATAAAACGAGTAAAAACGTCGATTACCTGATTTTTAGAAATATCGTACAGATTATTTGCTGAAACTTGCTCAAAATTTAGGGGAAAAACCCTCAGAAAGATCTGACTACTGATCATCAAAGTTTATTTTTGTCACTCACGGCAAATAGTTTATGATTGCATCATTGCTGAGTAATCGATCAGCGTTGATATGTTAAGAAAAAAAAACGAGTCAATACTTTACCGACATATAACTAGTTTAAATGCATTTGTAGTGAGTTAGTTCCTGACTGAGTGTTCCATATCTTCCGCCTTGTTTCACATCAAAGCCCCTCTTAATCGATCACCATATAAACTTAGTTCAATGTTTTTTCTTAACACGTTATGTTCCATTACACTTGTTACCTTACTACTGATGAAAATCTTCATTAATTAACTTTCGTAATTGATAGAAGGAAAACTATCAGCACGCTTCCCCGGAGGCTTTTTGGATATTTTCTCTTAACGACATTTTTTTTCTTCTTCATTAGGTGAATAAATTGATGTGCTATTCATTAGAATGCAAATAAGGAATCCATTTTGTTTTACGCGTGTTTACTCTGAAAGACCTTATTAATCTAATTTAGAAAAAAATTGGAAAAATTATTAATTCAGGGAAACTGATCATGTTCTAAATGCAAGAAGGATGTGTTGATTTCGATTTTAGAATTAATTTTTTAACATAAATGCTTACACCAATATAATGTTAAAAACACGTGTTTTGCTTTACTCGAGCAAAAAATCGTAAAGGTTTTCAAGCTTGTTTTTGCAATTACATAAGAAGATCAGAAATATTTTTTGTCGAGAATATGGAAACATTTTTCAATAGATCAAATTCAAATGTAAAATACCTCAAAGTCTGTTATGGATTCCTCATCACATCTTTCTAAACATTAAAAAGCCAAATGTAGATATATGCTAAATAAAGACAGCATATGTCCAAGTAAATAGAGTTCTTGTAATTCAAGAGATACATTACAAATTATGAGAATAGTACGACCACCTTAAATTGACGAGAGACTTCTGTTGATGTAAATATATTCTTTATTATATATTTACTATAAAATCAATGAAAAAAAAAATTGTTTGAAATTACAGCAGCGAAAGGGATTAGTATTCCTAATATTTTAAATATTATATATATATATATATATATATATATGTGTGTGTGTGTGTGTGTGTGTGTGTGTGTGTGTGTGTGTGTGTTGGTTAGTTTTTATGGCATATCAACCTCGACGGGTCATTTATTGCCAACTAAATTTTATTTATTTATTCCTGGTAAGACCTTTTTCTTCCAACAATTTATTGTTGTTTTTTATGTAAGTTTTGTGTCTAAGAATACTTTTTCTTTTCGAGTATCAAGATTCATTGGGATTTTTTTAAGGGTAGGGTCTCCAAGTCCTACCCTGTTATTTAACCCATAACTGGAGGGAAGGGACGGATTAATACCTTTCCCAAGGGTACCAGTGCTTAATTGAATGCAGGGTATTCAACTGGAATTCGAACTCGGCTCACCGATTTCACTTTCCGAGCCGATATCCACTGCACCACAACGCACATCCGTCACTAAACGCTTACAGCACCTGGTATTCTCAAGTGGTCACCCATCTAAGTACTGACCAGGCTCAACGTATATATATATATATATGTAATTTGATAGCTAGATTGATAGACATAAATGTAGTTTGATAGATATAAGAATATTTCTATAAATAGATATAAATATAATGTTTGTAAAAGAGCGTTGAGTTTCTGTATGATATCAATCTTCTTGTTTGGTAGTGAATGCTGAACAATGTGACCACAGATAAATTGCAAATCGGAAGCGGGCAAAAATATGGTTCTAAAGTAGAAAATTCAGAAATTCAGAAATCCGGAGCCAGTAATAAATGTGGACGTTTTAAAGAAAATGGTATCATAAAGAACACTTGCACTCAGATTAGGAATTGTTTTAATCATTTCACCCCAAGCAAGGTGAAGACACTACTGGTGCGCAGGAGGTTACAAAGAGAGAAAAGACTGGGTACAGGGGATATTGATAAAAGATGAACGAGATTTAAAAAGATAAAAGATGGCAAACGATGTTGGATTTGCATTTTTGGATATTGTAGCTATCTAGGAAGCAATTAAATGGAAAAGAGTTCCCCAGGTGGGAAATGCAAGAAAGAAAATGTTGGAGTGGAAGTTGCGGTTACATTTAACTTTTTCAGCAGTAAAAGGGTGGGACCTTGATACATCTAGTAGCATGCTTAAAACCACGTGATCGGGGCACCAGGGAAAAAAGCTCATCGGAGCAGTTGCTATGAATATAACTGCAGAAAAGACAGAGTGAAACCACTTCACATCGGCGAAAAAGTGACTGAAGGCGAGTTTCCAGATCAAGACCGATTACACTGCAGATCCTTCTTTGGTTTTTTTCGAGTTCCTCTAGATGAACAGCAGGAGCATACAACCATAGATTGTAACGATATTGATTGCATAGACGAATGGTAGATTTATAAATATGCAAGATGGTCACTGACGAGAAAAACTTTTGACACGACACAGTGACCTAACTTTTTAGCAGTAGATGCAGCTATAGATTCGATGTAGTCGTTCTAGTCAGTTTAAAAGTGAGGACAAAGTGACACAGTGTATTGCTCTGAAAAAGACTAGCGTCAGCCATAGACATCTGAAATTTCTTGGAAACATAATGAGATAGAAGAAGTCATCGAGACATCTATCTGACGAACTTGTTTGAAGTTGTAGAGAGCCGTGTTCCCTCACGACTTGTACGGACAAGGCTCATAGCAGTATAAAATATAAAATAATTAGCAGTATTTCATTGCTCGGTGTAATGAAAGCTTTAAAACTAATCCATGTTCCTGGAGCTCAGACTCTTTGAACGTTGGCACGAAAGACTAAAAAGCAATAGTTCTTTACAGTTAATGCGAAACCGTAGACTGAAAGAAAAATGAATAGATGTAAGTCAAATTTTGATTTCCTGGTATCGATATCAAATAAGTTATTTTCGTCGTAAACTGAATTTTGAAGGCTAAATAAGTCCTCTGAGTAAATGGTATCATGGCTGAGAGTAAGAGCTACAATTATACCTACTTAGAGCCAAACCCGATGCAAAAAGTAAAATAAAAGGGCTGAAAAAAATACAGACATACAGGCAGATAAACAGACACACACATAAACATCTTGCTTTATATATATATATATATATATATATATATATATATATATATATATATATATACATATATATATATAATCGATTTTCTGCACTATTGTAAGAACTGCAACCTTGAAACTTCTGAATATCGTTTCTTATGTCTTTGATCAAACTGTCTTCTAGAATATGGTAAAAATTAAGCCATTTTAATTTTTATTTTTATCCTCTTTTATTTTGCCCGTTTTTGTATAATTTCTAACTTTCATGTCTAATTTGAAGGATTTTTTTCCTAGCAGAAATCTCTTTGACTAGACTGATATCTTTTTACCCTTATTTTCCCCCTAGACACAGTCAGTCAGCCTCCTTGTTTCTTTCCTTCTTTTCTTTCCTTTCCTTTCCCCATTGGTCGGCCATTGGCCACCCTACTAACGCCCTTGACAAAAATTATTACCAAAAAGTATAAAAGAATTTTAAACTTGCTGGTAGTAACACGTGCGTTTTGGAGATCAAACTGTCTTCTTGAATATGGTAGAAATTAAGCCATTTTATTTTTTATTTTTATCCTCTTTTATTTTGCCCGTTTTTGTATAATTTCTAACTTTCATGTTTTAAAAAAATAAAAATTAGGTTAGTGACTTGCTAAGTTTTAACTTAGTTAAGTCTAGTCAAAGAGATTTCTGCTAGGAAAAAAATCCTTCAATAATTTGAAGGATTTTTTCCTAGCAGAAATCCTTCAATAATTTGAGGATTTTTTCCTAGCAGAAATCTCTTTGACTAGACTTAACTAAGTTAAAATTTAGCGAGTCACTAACCTAATTTTTATTTTTTTTAAATTGGAGTAGATAGACTAAACTATCGCCCGGTTCACACTCCACCCACGTCTATTGAACAGGTGAAGAGGCTCATCCCTTGTTCCTTGTTTAGGAGGTGGTTTCCGGCTTTCTCTTTTCCAATCTTTTCACTCTTTTCTTTTTTTTTCAATTGGAGTAGATAGACTAAATTATCGCCCGGTTCACACTCCACTCACGTCTATTGAACAGGTGAAGAGGTTCATCCCTTGTTCCTTGTTTAGGATGTGGTTTCCGGCTTTCTCTTTTCCAATATTTTCACTCCTACGTAGCCCCCTGCGCTTCAGTGGCGTTACCGCCTTGCTCGGGGTGATATGATTTTAAAAAAATGTATTAAATTTGATTAAAATCGAACCACTCCTTTTATATCCCGATTTTTTCGATTATCGATTTTGATATATATCTCGGGGGTGCCTCGACACAAAACCGAGCTAAGAACACTCGCAGACGCTTATAGTACAACTGTGTAAATTTTCAAGAAAATCGGTTCAGCCGTTTCTGAGTCTATAGGTAACGGACACACACACAGACACACACATACACAAACACAGACATAGTTCCATTTATAAATAAGTTTAGATAGATGTGTTTATTCATGTGGGGATATTAATATTGCTTCTAGATATTTTCTTTGTAATATGTTAGTTTTCTATTATTTACTATACACGTTTGTTTGTTTGTTTGTTTGTTTGTTTGTTTGTTTGTTAATCGTTTCACCCCGGGCAAGGCGTAAATGCCACTGATGTGCGGGGGGCTACATAACTGAAAGAAAGTTAATTAGAGGAGGGAGAAGAGGATTACAGACCAATTAGAAAGAAGCAATAGAAAGATGAAAATGCAGGTGTGGTGACAGTTGCAAGTGGGGAGAGAAATGGAAGGATATACGGGGTGGGGGAAGGGCTAGAGTCAAGTGGTTAGGAAAGCAAGAATATGGGAGCGAGTTCCACAGGCGGGAAGTGCGAGAGAAGAGGCTGCAGGAGTAGAATTGTCGTCTGCATTTGGCTAACCTAACTGTGAATGGGTGGGGCCCAGTGGCCATTCTGGTTGCACGAGTAAACACCTGTTGAGGTCAGTTTTAAACACACTGTAGTGACAGAGTGTAATCTATGTCTATTTTTATAAGTTTAGGTCATTTGCAGTGGTGTACATTAATATGAATCTATTTTCGAAGTGTGTGATGAAATCCGTTTTGTCTTGAAAAGTATTGGGTCATCCATTATTGCATATTTCAGGAAGAATTGACCTTGAGTAACTTTGAATAAATGTCTTGAATATTATTGACCTTGAATAAATAATCGATTCGCGTAAATTCTGATTGGTTCTTTTCTGCTTGATTAATTGTTACTCGTTCTCGTTATTCTTCATTTAAAGCTTATTTGCAGACATGTTTCGTTCTGCCCTTCTCGTATGGCTAAACAACTCACAGATTTTGAGTGTCAAATTATCGTACTTTTCAAAGAAGTACCTCCGACGTGGGGATCGACGAAATGTGCAGAAATGTATCCTGAATTTTCCAATCACATAATTCATCGCCAAGCTACAAGGCTAAGGTATCACCGGACGCTTGCTTGATCTGATTTAATCCTTCCTATCTAACCGCATAATGAAGGTCGTCTTGAATGGCCATGCCTCCACATCCTACTGCACGAACGCTGGAGTCCCCCAAGACTCTATCCTGGGTCCAACACTCTTCCTGATCTTCATAAATGGTCTCCCAGACGTGATCAAGTCGCAAGTAGGCATCTACGCAGATGATACCACCATTTACTCCCGCATCAATAAGAAATCCGTCAAGGCGGACAAACATAACCTCGCTGCTGATCTTGAGAAGAATCTACACTCTGTGGTGGCCTGGGGTAAGAAGTGGCATGTAAATTTCAATGCTTCAAAAAGGAAACTGCTGTCAACCATCACAAGCAACCTCTCCTGCCACCCATAAGCATGGGCTAAGCCAGTCACCCTAAAAGCAATATATTGCACCTCCTCGACCTTACCCTATCTTCTGACCTCAAGTAGAATCATTACATTGGGTAAATAGCTAAATCCACTGCTAGGAAGGTTGGGTTACTGTGTCGGGCCTGGAAGTTTGTTACATCTGACTTCATCATGCACATATACAAATCAACCATCCGCCCATGCATGGAATACTGCTGTCATATATAGTCAGGCGCCCCAGCTGTTCATCTTAGTGTTCTTGATAGGTTCGAAAGGAGGATATGTAACGTGATAGGTCCCGACTTGGCAGCTCGACTCCAGCCACTTTCTCACCGGTGGGATGTGGCTTCCTTCTGTCTATTCTACAAATATTTTCTTCTCCGACGAACTTAAGTCACTGATGACCCCGCCACTAGAATTTACTCGTGCAATCAGACTGACAACAAGGTCTCACTCACTTACAGTTAGATTAACCAAATGCAGCCCCCAGTTCTAGTCCATCAGCTTCTTTTCCCGCACTGTGGAACTCCTTATTCCGTATTCTTGTTTTCCTGTCAGCTACAACCTCCAGGTGATTAAATGCAAGGTTAATTCCCATCTCTTATCCACCTGACTCCAGTTCTTTCCACATCACGCCGTGTATCTTGTTCTTTCTCTCTGCTTTAGCAACTGTCTTCACACCTGTGTTCTCTTCTTTCTCTTATCCTTTCTCTGACACCCACTGTACCTGGGACGTCTTTCTCTTAGTTCTCCTCTTGCCTAATCTTTTACTTTTATGTAGCCCCCTGCGCATCAGTGGCGGTACCGACTTGCTTGGGATGAAACGATTAAAAAATAAACTATTTATGATCTTGAATAATCATTCGACTCCCGCGTAATTACTTACTTCAGATTGGTTCTTTTATGCCTGATTAATTGTTGCTCGATCTTGTGACTCGTTATTTAGAGCTTATATGCAGACATGTTTTATCCTTTGTTTGGCCCCTCTCGTATGAATAAGCAACTCACAGAGTTGAGTGTCAAGTTATCGAACCTTTCAAAGAAGAATGTGCAGAAATTCTTCTTTGAATTTTTCAGTGACATTAATTATCACTAGTTTTCAATGGTTGTAACTCATTTTTGCTGAATTTTCTGGCATCATGTGGTTACTTAATATTTGAAGAAGACGGTGTATTTTACTTATTATACTGTATGTATTACATATACCTGTTTGCGTATTAAAACAATCTTAGTAAAGAAAATGTGTTTTAAAAGGCATGTGACACATTTAGGTGTAAATGCGTTTATCGACAGGAATCGAAACTTCACCTCCTTTTTCAGATGAAACCATCGTTGAATTAGTGTGCTTTAGCACTCATCCGCGAACAACGTCAAAGCAAGCCATAAACGTAAAACGTACTGCTTAAAAAATAAAAACATGCTGTTTTATTTTTTATTTTTTTTTTATTTTTTTATAAGCGTTTCACCCCGAGCAAGGCATGTCCCTGCCACTACTGTGCAGGGGGCTACGTAGAGTGGAGAAAGGCTGATTAAATATAGGAAATAACAGAGGGTGGGTGATAGGCGGGTGAGGATACCGAGAATGAGGGTTGGGTAGATGAGAGTGTTGTGAGAATAGTTGGGAGTTAGTGTGATAGGAGGTGTCTATTGACCCTACATTTAAACACCTGGAGATTGTAACTGTCGGGAAAGCAGACTTGTGGAAGGGAGTTCCACAGGCAGGAAGCGCGAAAAGAAGCTGTTGGAGTAGAATTTACGGTTACATCTTATTTGTTTAACTGTAAAAGGGTGGGACCTAGTTGTTAATCTAGTATCTCGTGTAAATTCGTGCTTAGGCGGAACCAGTGATCTAAGCTCATCGGAGCAGAAGCCATGAAAGTACTTGTAGAAGAGGCACAGGGAAGCTACATCACGCCAGTGTGAGAGCGGCTGCAACCGGTCTGCCAAGTCAGTATCAACCACGTTACAGATCCTCCTTTGTATTTTGTCAAGAAGCCCAAGGAGAGCAGCAGGGGCACCCGACCAGATATGGCAGCAATATTCAATACACGGGCGGATGGTAGATTTGTATATGTGCAGAATAGTTTCAGGTGGGAAAAATTTCCGGGCCCTGCACAGAGAGCCGACTTTCATAGCAGCAGATTTGGCAATGGATTCAATATAGTCATTCCATTTGAGGTCCGCCGAGAGTGTAAGGCCAAGGAGGCGTAGTATTTTACTATTTCAAATGGAATAATAATAACGTTAAAAATTTTGCTTCATCATGAGACACAGGTCTGAAGCTCATGATGATCGATTTGTCAGGAACACGATTTCCAGATGTTGCCTACATTGGAAGGCGTGTGACACTTTTGGAGAGTGTTCCAAAACTATATAAAGTGACTTAAGCTTGTGAGTGAAATTGAGTAGACTAAATTTTATTAGTCTATGATTGCATTAGCACAAATCATTGTGACCGAGCGTTTAATCGTACTACTAAAAAAACTCTTGATCACGTCAGATGATGCGATATCTCCTAGAAATTGTAACTAAGGTTCGCTCAGCGTAGTTGCAGTGTAAACCAGAGTTGTCTCAATGAACGTAAACGTACACAAATAAGCAAGACCAGGCGTTTGCAACAGGGATAAGCTAGTCATCCTAGCAGACAGACGCACACTACATGTATATTTGGGTAGCAATCTTTCTTTTAAGCATAATTGATTTAATACGACCGATAAGGATGAGTTAATTAATCTTTTCTTTAATTAGTTGTTTTCAAATACATAAACATCAACATCTTTATATTAGAAAAGATTAGATTAAAAGCCATTCTCTCGCTGTCAACCTGACCTTGTTCTACTGTGGGGATGGCGTGTTAAGTGTTTTCTAAAAATAAAAGTGACCCTCACGTAAACGCAGCCACTCATTGCAGGTGATTGCTCCAAAGGTCACCCGTCTACAAGAATCTTCACATTGTAAAAACTATTATCTTGTACAACACACGGTAAATAACTATACCTATTACAACACCACTGACAATGTCTAATACACTGGCTTAAAAGTGCTTGAAACAATAAATCTATGAACAATTAATATATTCTTTAATACTTAAAAACGAAAAAATGTTAGTAGACCGGAAAATCTAAAAAAGTCAATCAGTTAAGTGCCATACGTGATACACACTTTGAAAGAGACTTGACTGACTGGGCAGAGGAGTATCCCGCAGTAGGTTGCCATTTATTTCTGCGGCAGACTGGTTGCCAGCCAAGGCTATAAAACCCAATCTGTCTTGTTATTTAACCCATAAATGGAGGAAAGAGGTGGATTAGTATCTTTCCCAAGGGTATTTGTGCGCAAGTGAATGCAATGAATTCAACTGGAATTCGAAATCAACACCCTGATTTATCGTTCCGAGTCGATATCCAGTGCACCACCACGCACATCTAAAAAAAAAGTGATTGATTAAATCACCTTTGTCAGCCGTATTCAATATATATATATATATATATATATATATATATATATATATATAGAGAGAGAGAGAGAGAGAGAGAGAGAGGGGGGAAATATTAGAATAACATAACCATATATACAATAATAAGTGTTAGTAGTCAGCAAATAGAAGTGTAAGTCTAAAAGGTATAGGTTCGCTGCGTCTCAACTGTCACACGATTTCGTCACAGCTGCCTCCCGGAAGTCACTCAGAGATTGGCTAGTCACCCTAGCAGATAGCCACACACTATATGCATATTTGGGTAGCAATCTTTCTTTTAATCATCATTGATTTAATACGTCCGATAAGGATGTGTTAATCCATCTTTTCTTTAATTAGGCTTTTTCAAATACATAAATGTCGACATCTTAATATTAGAAAAGCTCTTTTGCTTAAACGCCGTTCTCCTGCTTATAAATTTTATTAGTCCATAATTTTGTTAGCACAAATCATCGTGACCGAGTGTTTAATCGTACCAGCCTTGTAAAAAACTATTGATCACGCCAGATGATACTATCTCTCCCAGAAATTGTAACGAATTTCCGCTTAGCGTATTTGTAGTGTAAATTAAATTTAATAATAACGTTAAAAAGTTTGCTTTCCCATTATGAGGCACAAATTTGAATCTCATCATGATCGATTTGTTAGGAACACGATTTCCAGATGTTAACTACCTTGGAAAGAAGTTTATATCCATATAAATATCTATTTATATATAAATATCTATTTATCTATATAAACATAGCTAGCTAGCTAGCTAGCTAGAAATATTAGATAAAACATAAAATAAATATTAGATATAAACATAATTAGATGGATAGATATAAATGTAATTTAATAGATAGATATGAATATAATGCTTTTCAATCATTTCACTCCAAGCAAGGCGGGACCGTCACTAGTGTGCAGGGGGTTATAGTGAGAAAAATACTGGGTACATTAGGGTTGTCAAGAATTTTGACAATAACCTTGAAGTGAATAGCAGGAGCATTCGACCAGACATGGTAACAGTATCTAACGCACGGACGGTTGGTAGATTTATAAATGTGCAAGATGGATTCTGACGAGAAAAACATTATCGCCCTACAGAGTGACCTAAACTTCCCAGCAGTAGATTCAACCTCATATTCAATGTAGTCATTCCCCTTTCAGATCAACTGTAAAAGTGAGACCAAGGAGGCGCAGACTGTTGCTCTCCAGGGACAAGTGTAATCAATTTTGATGGTTGTTAGGAAAGCTTCTTTATGGCGGTTTAAAAAAGCAGTTTTGTTTTGGAGGCATTCAAATTTAAAAGTCATTTCCTACGCCAATCCATCACTGATTGAATGTCCTTTTCAAGAGCAGCCGCCAGGTTTACTTTGTTGGGCTTGGCAGATTTCCTATTGAGATAGAAGTAAATGCTGGTGTCATCTGCACAGATGCATACTTTAGAACTGATGACATCATGAAGATCATTGATGAAGATCAAAAACAGCGTAGGACCTAGGATATAGCCTTGATGAACGCCTATGTTCGTCTGAAAAAAATATAAAGGCTTGACCATTCAAACCGCCATTCATTTAACGATTTAAAAGGAAATACTGGCATAAATGAATCAACCATGAAATACCATATCCCTGTTAGTTTACGCAAAAGGCCACCATGCCAAATCCTGTTAAATGCTTTTGAGATATCTACAGCAACAGCTCGAGCTTATCCATTCTCATGAAGAACCTGGCATATATATTGAGAGATGGCCGTTAGCACATCATCGTTAGACTTAGCGAAGAGGAAGCCATACTGTTTGTCAGAGAGAAAATCATGAGAGGTGAGATATTTAAGAACTTCAACATTGATATGAGCCTCGAACATCATTCTCAAAACAGGTAAGAGGCTAATATGGCAATAGTTACAGCAGTTAGAATGTTCCCCCAGATTTCTTACAAACAGCAATTACAGATGAGGACTTACAACATGCTAGAAGCAATGAGACAATATTTATAGGCTTTGGAGAGGAGAGAAGCCAGCACAGGGGCACATTTCTTTAAGATTATGGCTAGAATTATGTTATGGTTCTCTATTCTATAGGAATGGTCACTTCCTCCGTCAATAAATGCTAACCGGCGGGACTTCCTTGTATGCAGCTGAAGGCAGCTGTAAACGCAGTCTAGAGACAGTGGAGACGCAGCGTAATGATACCGTTCTTTTATTTGCTCATTACTAATTTTATATATAGAGTAGGGTGAAACAAATATTCGTACACATGAAAAAATTGTATTTTAATGATTGTAAAACCCTTAACTGAAACAAAATTCGATATATTTTATGTACTACTAAATTAATTTCTGTTAGAATAAGAATCATTTCAGATTATTATTATTTTTTAGTAATCAGTCAGTTAAGTGCCATACGTGAAACACGCTTGGGCGATCATGTCTCGAAAGAGACATGACTGAATGGGCAGAAGATTATCCCGCAGTAGGTTGCCATTGCTTTCTGCGGTAGACTGGTTGCCGACCAAAGGCTATAGAACCCAATCTGTCCTGCTATTTAACCCATAACTGGAAGGAAGAGACGGATTAATACCTTTCCCAAGGGTATTTGTGCGTAAGTGAATGCAATGAATTCAACTGGAATTCGAACTCGGCTCCCCGAGTAGTATTTAGTAGTAGTTTAGTAGTATGTATCTTTATACATAAAATATATCGAATTTTGTTTCAGTTAAGGGTTTTACAATCATTAAAATACATTTTTTCATGTGTACGAATATTTGTTTCACCCCACTGTATGTTCTTGTTATTATAATACACTTTTTGAACCTACCTTCCTGTTTTCGTGTCCGTCTTCCTTGCCCAACAGGCCACAAGAACTTGGCAACAAAGATTTCGTCACAACAAATCCCATCACATCCGCTTGCTTTATGGAAGTATTGTTTAAAAATGATATTCGAGACCAGAGACAGCGTTATGCAAATGTCACTTAGTTGGGTCTCCCTTTTAAGAGGGAAATCTGGTGTAGGTATTCCAGACGAGTCAAGTGTTGAGTTGCGAGAGAACTTGCGAGTAAAAAATTTAAACTTGTCTTCTGTGGATATGATGATATTGAATTCATTGAATAGAAGAAGGATAGAGTGTTTTCCGTTGTTCAGTACACACTTGCCGCCAGTGGTCTTTGGAACCAAACTTGCGAGACGTAAGTTTTATTCTATTAGCAAAAAATGATTTAGCATAATTTACAACACACTCGCTTTCATTAAGAGAACAGACAGAGAGGCGCCTATTGTAATCAGATATTTCGCTCAGGTATAACCGGAAGAAGGGATTCTTGTGAATAACGACTGTCGAGTAAGTAAAAGAGAATCAATGAGATGAATAAGGTTCAATTTATAAGTTTTTGCTGGGATGAAAGCATCGATGCCCGCGTTCGGCCAGGAGGAGACCTTAGAGGAGCAGTCATGAACAGAGTGACTAAAAACTTTATTTCAAGCAACATCGTGAAAGAGAAAGAAATCACAGAACGAGTACTAGTCCGATCTTTGATAACATAAAGATATTCTGTTGGTAGAAGGTTCCTGGATAGAGTGGAGTAGAAAAGGAATTGTTACAGACACCACAAAATGAACAAAGTCGCCAAAAGAGCAGAGCTGCATAGCATGGCAGGAATCATGAATAGAACTAAAGAGATCTAGAAAGGAAGTGTGTCCTTCAGTTAAACGCGCTGGGAAATTCACCAGTATATATATAAATAGAATTACATAGATACAGAGAAAAATGAATATTAATGTAAATAGTAATCCGATAAATAGATATAAATATAATTGTGGAGATATAAATATAATTAGTGTTATGTCGTGAGTAAGAATAAATAACTCAACAACAGGAATAGGGTTAATTGTTGTATTCCGTGAAAATAGTATTTACAAAGGTTATTAGTATCCAATACAAGAATAAAGTTAAGTCGTCTCAACCGTCGTAAGACGTAGTATGAGCAATGGGTACTTCCGGGTCGTCACCGGAAGTCTACGACTGACTTGTCGATCGGCTGCTCGGCACACTCCCTTACGTAGATGCCACCATTACTTTACATAGTAATGGAATAGTCCATTATAGCCGAATAGGCGCGGGCGTCCCAACAATTAGATAGATACAAATATAATTCGATAGAAAGATAGAAATATAATTAGATATACAGGGAGATTGAAAATATTTCACTATTTTAAAATACGGATAACTTATTTATCAACTAAAATTTTTGCAAGTAATTGATATCAGTAGAAAGCGTTTAGCATGAGGGTTTATTTAAATTCAATATGACCACCAGTTTCGCTACCAGCTTCTCTGGCCGCTCAGGAATCGCGTCAGCTGATTTTATCAAGAACTTTAGTGCTATGGAAGAGATAACGTCTTGTATTGGTCTTTCAAGTTTTTCCGAAGCCTTGATTAGGTATAACTAACCCACCAAAATATATTTACAAAGTTTTACGTCAGAACTCCTGGCTGGCCATTCAAACATACCATTGAGAGTTACTTTTTAATCACCCTGTATGTAGATATAATTCGGTATATATATATATATATATATATATATATATATGCAATTAAATCGATGAATGAAACTATTATTAGACAGATATATAATACGTAAATATAAATAGATTTCGATTGCTAGATAAAAATATAATTAGGTAGATAGACCGATACTATTATTATTAGATAAATAGACAGATATAAATCTTATTATATCGATTGATACATATCAATATTAGATACATATAAATAAATATAAGACAATCAATAGATAATTATGAATATAATTATATATAGATAGATTGATAAAATATCATTAGATAGATAGATAGATAGATAGATAGATAGATAGATAGATAGATAGATAGATAATCAGAATGTCCCGATATGAACAAATAGAAGATAAAAGTCAAGCAGTCTCTTTAACTGGCTCTAATTGTTCTATTCGGAATGAAAATAGATAAGAATCTTATCGATAAACTTGTAACATCAGAGGCCATCTTTGATCCAGTTACTATGAACTGTCACTTACACTGTATATATAGATTATCAGGATTTGATTGATTAAAGATTCTTTTGATGTGTATTTTAATAAATGCAAATACACATTCTCGATATCATGGGCTTAACATAACCTCATCGAAAACTTGGCCATTTTTTGTGAGTAGAAATAGTTCCTATTTGCATATTTCAAATCATTAATGGGTTCTTCTCATTTCCACCTTACTGAGTAACCTGTTAAGCTAATATCAAACTGAAGTAATTTCCTTTAAAGCACCAATCAGTGTAGTCGTGTCAATGAATATTAAATGACGATGCACGCAATGGCGTATTATCTCGTAATGGACTTTTGTCAGGTAGAAATCCTTTTATTGAAATGCGTTTTAAATTATACTGTCAGGCAGAGAGGTTTAGCGTTAAACAACTGGTTAATAGCACGGAAAATGGAACAGGTGAACAGTGTAAACCGGAAGACATATTGATTGTCAGAGAGTAGGTCGGGAGAGGTGAGATGCTTATCAACGCCAGCATTGATAGGGAGCCTCAAACATCTTTGTCAAAAACGATAAGAGGTTAATATGGAGATAGTTAGAGCGGTTACAGTCCTCCCCAGAGTTCTTAAAATAAGCAACCACAGATGAGGACTTCCAACATGCTAGAAGCAATGAGACAATATTTATAGGTTTTGGAGAGGAGAGGAGCCAGCTCAGGGGCACATTTCTTTAAGATTATGGCTAGAATTATGTTATGGTTCCCTATTCTATAGGAATGGTCTCTTCCTCTGTCAATAAATGCTAACCGGCTGGACTTCTGGGGACGCAGCTGAAGGCAGCTGTAAATGCAGTCTAGAGACAGTAACGTATACCGTTCGGATTTACACATTTATTTACTGATTACTAACTTCATCGAAAACATGGCCTTTTTCACGAGTACATATAGTTTTTATTTGCATAATTCAAATCATCAATGGATTCTTTCCATTTTCGTCCTGAGTAACCTGTTAAGCTAATATTAAACTGAAGTAATTTCCTTTAAAGCACCAATCAGTGTAGTCGTGTTAATAAAACAGGTGAACAGTGTTAATTCTTGTGCCGCTAATCTTCACTTCGTTCTTAAATCCCTTCAAAAAGGATTATCCACTTGTTCTTAATAAAAAAAAACCTTGGATTAACCACATCTGTTGGAACAATCTAACTTAGTGCCACCGTTGAAAAATTCAGTATGTTGTAATGCCTGGTAAAATTGTCTCTTTCGTTCAATTACGATTGACTAATGACTTAGATTCCCACTGGGTGCTCTATACTTCCGATCTTCTGCCTCATCTAAAATACATTTAATAAATCGTCACCCCAATTCGAGGTTGATTAGATTAAGTCAAGATACAAGTATAGGGTATGTATGGATGGAATAATATTTCGTATCCAAAGAAACACTATTCTTAAAAAAGTGCTCAATACAAAGTAGAGCTAATAATATTTATTCAGAAATTATAACATGAATATGTTATAATATCACTACAAAAGTAGCTATTTTGTTTCGACACTCCTTGTGTCTTATCACTAAAGAGGTTTATTTCAAGTTGAAGGGTATTAAAAGGTTAAAAACAAGCGAAACCCCTTTAATCTGGGAGGCATTGTTGTATATACAATGTGGACTAATCAGAATATGTGAGCAGACTTCAAAAGAATTTTGTGGGGGGCATTAGTATTAATATTTGATTAAACTGAGATCAGCATTATTAATTAAATATTAGATCTTGATTTTTCTTGCGAAATTTAAATTTTTTTTTTCTATTTTTAATAATTTATTAGATTTAGAAAGCTATTCATATATTGAACGAGGAAGAGAAAGAACGCACACATAAATAAACCTACAATCATCCACACATGAAAAAAAAGACGAGTATATACACATACACTGTCAAACAGACACATATACAGATTAATATACGTACGCATTAATATATGCACAAATTTCGAAATTTTGTTTTCTAATTACGATTGAGCACTCTAGAGAAGAAAATAAAAAGCACTTCAGCGATATATGCATAAATTCAGTTCTTTCGGTGACAGGTCTGTGTGTACATTGCTTATATATAACACGCTAAAATGTCAGACGTTCAACAGCCGGGCTACGTGAAAGTATTGTTGGTTGTGGGCTTAGTGCTGTCAACGACGACGAGATATCTCGCTCTCTGTCTGGATACCACTCGTTGGCGTGATCGGACGCGAGTCAGACGTCAACCACACACACATTTGTTTCGTGTGAGCAGACAGAAGAGAAAAAAGCAAAGGTTACATGAAATAGAGCGATTGACATCTGTGTGCGGGGATGACCGTAGTACCCGCAGCGCAGAGCAGGCGTGTGTCGGACGGCAGGCCTGCTTTCATGTACCTATGGCTTAGGTCTTAGCGACTCCGACTGATACCAAATCGGTCGAGTTTCGATCTCGACCGGAGGCAAGTAGTTGTCTAGCGAAACAGGCTTGTATGCGGATGACGAATATATATATATATATATATATATATATATATATATACATGTGTGTTTATGTATGTATGTGTGTGGAATTTCAGATATAAAAAGGCAGACACAGAAAGGAAACTACAAGACCTCCTACCGAAGGTAGCTGAAGAGAGCGACAAAAAAGGACTACAAATAAACTGCAAGAAAACGAATATATAGCCATTAGCAAAAAGAGCAGCCCCAAATGCCAAGTACAGATTGGGGGTACCAAAATCAAGCATGTACAAAAATTTAAATATCTGGGAAGTGTTCTAACAGAAGACGGAAAATGTGTCATAGAGATCCGAAGGCAAGTTGGCATGGCAAAGGACGCGTTCCAGAAGCTGAGTAAAGCATTAAGAGAAAAGAAAATTTCGCTAGAAACAAAGAAAAGAGTACTGGATTAGTATGTGATGTCAGTTCTTTAATATGGCAGTGAATGCTGGACAATATCATCAAAGATGAAGGAACAACTTGAAGAAACTTAAATGTGGTTCTACAGAAGAATGCTACGGATATCATGGATCGAGCATGGAAACAATGATGAGGTTTTGGAAAGGATGGAAACGAAAAGGATATTAATACTGAATATCAGGAAAAGACGGCTGAAGTTCCTGGGACATTGCAATGAGGAAGGACGGATTGCAGAACCTGATATTAACAGGCCAGATAGAGGGAGAAAGACACAGGAGAAAGCAGTGGATAACATATTTGAAGGGATTGATCAGGTGAATGAGAGAACAGGGGTTGCTTGGTGTAACAGGAGAAAGCGTGCTAAGTGCCACCAGAGTTAGGGAGACCTAGAAGGCCATGATCGCCTATGTCCTAAAAGGACAAGGCACATATAGAAGAAGAAGAAGAAGATATAAACAATATGAATCAATACAAAATAAAACTTACCATTCAAGAACTCTTCAATATCCTCATCATTTTATCCACAGTGGTAAGAGTTGGCATAAACATTATACAATCCCAAAAAAGATAACAATAAAAACGACTTAAACTAGATATACTGCCTTCTCCCTTCTTAAGAGCTACTATCCAAGACAATGTTTTTAATCTTAAAAATATCAAAATAATTGCAACCACATTCAAAACTATTACGGATATGATTAGAACCCAAAATATCCATAACAATAATAATATTGATGCAGGTATATCTAAAAATATAAGAAGAATATATTGAAGAAATGTAAAAAACGTATCTATGAACTCAAAATGAATATTATACACAAAAATTTATCAAATGCATTAGTTATAGAGAGAAATGCATTCAAGCATAACTTTGATCTAAGGAATGTCACAATTGTCAAAAGGGAAAGTAACGTACGCAGAATGAAAAATTCTCGGGATTGATAAATGGCTTTGTGAAATAAATAAATAAAGAAGGCAAAGATAAGTTAACAGAAAATGAAAGCGATAAAGAAGAATAATAAAAGGGCTTGAAAGAATATATTAGGGGAATAAATCAATAAATCAATCAATCATTCAATAAAGAAAAGAAGAATGAAAGAAGATATGTTTTTTGCCATTGTCTTCAGTCATGATTCTTATTCGTAAGTAGAACAAAACCAGAGGGCGCTGTAGTTTTTTTTTTCATCCTGACACAAAGAACAGTTAAAAAAAAAAAAAAACGAAGCTAATTAACTGAAGGTTAATATAAACTAGAGTTTGAAATAGAATCAGCAGCGCATTCAAATTCATGTTCTCTTCTTTTATTTGACAAAATAAATAAATAAATAAAATAAAACACAATAAAAGAAAATTCCTCACTGTATCCTCATTCTTAGAACGATTCCTTAACTTTGCCATTTTATCTACGCCTGTAACAGTGTTAAGTACGGTGAAAAAAATATACATGAGCAATGTATCTTGATATGTTGTAGAATTGATCGCAACTTGCTACGGATGATCTGACTCTGATCAGGAAATTACCTAACGACGGTAAGAAGATATTTGTATTGATCTGCCTTTATGCAATTATTTAACAGGTTTTGTTTTTTCTTATACTGAAATGAGTTTGAGATAAAGTCCAACTAATACACATCAATACTGTTCCTGGCTTTAAAAACAATATTTCGAAAAATCATAAAACCAGTTTCGGGTAAATATTGCACATTGCTCATCAAATCATTTTTATTTTGGTCTTTGCGCAAGGCAATAAATTAATAATTACTTTTATTTAATCATTTCACCCGAAGCAAGGCGATTATGCCTCTAAGACGCAAGGGGTTACTGGGTATCAAAAAGAATGAGAAGGCTTTAGTAAGGAGAAAAGGGAAATAAAAGTACACACTATTGAAAGAAAGAAGGTATTGATTGATTTAAATTTTTGTATGTAGAGGAAAGTAACGAAGAGAGAAAAAGTGCGAGAAAAAATACCAGTAGAAAACTTACGACTACAACTACCTATTTCTATAGTAAAATGGTGAAACCTAGTTGCCATTCTAGTAGTACACTAAAGTTCATGCGGGCGAAATGCCAAGGGAGTAAGTTAATCAGAACAGTTGCCATGAAAAAATATAAAAGATACATGGAAGCCACATCACAGCGATGTGATTGTGAGTGATTTTGAGATTTCAGTCCAGGACCGATTACATGACAGACACTTCTTTGGATTTTGTCGAGAACCTCGTGATATAACAGACCAGATATGACAGCAATTATAAAAAATCACGGAAACTTTTACCCTTCGCAATCGGCGTTCAAAATTCGGTTATTTTACCTGCAACTGAATAAAAATCAAAAGGAAGCGAGATAAGAGTCACAACTATCTCAACCACGAAACAGGCACATGACGATAGCAAGACTACTCAAGATTCATCTATCAGTAAATGAAACGTGCACATGTTTATAATTAGATAATTGTCCTGGTTTCGCTCATATACTCCGCAAGTAAAACATAAACGAAACGTTGGCCTTCGGAGACTAAATGAAATGCTGCGATCACTGGTTTTTATTTTAAATTAAAAAAAAAACCCCAAAACCCCCACCCAAAAACAAACCACGAATTAATTTGATGTTACCCGTTTATTACGATGACGTTCTCTACGAGTTATCCCGTGCCGACAAAAAGTTATTCTGTGCCAACAACGCGTTATCTTGTGCTTGGTATTTTAGGATACATTTTAGTCTGAGGGCTTCAACAATGGGTTTATTCGCAGTGATATTTTAAATGTAAAAACAATGTCAAGACTTAAGTTGAAGTTACAAATGCGCTAACAAAATTTTTCTACTGCTAAAATTGACTATTATAAAGTAAAATTTGGTGTTTGAAGCAATTGACCTCTAGCAGTCAACATATTTTTAACATAAAGAATGACACTCCGTTCTCCCCCAAACTTATATATATATATATATATATAGTCATCCGCAGACAGATCTGTTTCGCTGTATCACAACTCATCAGTACGATTAGACAGCCGATTACCTTTTACCCAGGATTGAAACCCGACCGAATTTGCGTCAGTTGGCGATTCTACCTCTGAGCTACGGGCGCTCGGTAGAAGGAGGCAGACTTTTTTGCGTGTATATTATCATTATACACGCCCAATAGCTGAGAGTATTCTAATTCATTGCTGAATGAACGATGCGTAGATGCCAGTGTAGCTACCGTTTTTCAAAGTCTACCATTCTTCCAGAGTACTCAATGAGGGTGTGAGAGCGTAAATAGTCATCCGCAGACAGATTATAGACGCCCAATAGCTGAGAGTTTAATGAATGAACGATGCGTAGATGCCAGAGTAGCTACCGATTTTCAAAGTCTACCATTTTTCCAGAGTGGTCAATCAGGGTATATATAGGAATGGATTTTTCATTTATTAATCCGACATATTTTAATTTATTGCTTAAACTTTATTTTTAGCACATATCATTCTAAGGAAATTTCTCGAATATTCAGCTCAGTAGATAGAAAAATATAAATATGCCTGTAAATAAGTAAATAAAATAGACCAACTATTCAAATATGGGTCTCCTTTAAAATAATGTTTAAGCAATAAAATAAAATACATAAGGTGTGTCTTTGCGTTTGTGTGTGTAAAAATTTTGGAGATAATTAAATATATGTGCAAAAGAACAATATGAATAAAATTCTATTTATTTTTAAGAAACATTTACACGCGCGCGCGCGCACACACACACACACTCATACATGTGTGTATGCGTGTGTATTTATGTGTGCAGTATTACGATGCACAGAGTTTTTTAACTGTCAAGGGTTTGGCATGCGGTAAAGCAGAGAGACAGGGGGTCTGGGTTATATTTTCATTGATGAAAACAAATTAGAAAATTTAAATGAGAAGGAACTCCTTACTGACGGGCAAGAGAGTGGTTTGGTTTATATTTTCTCTGGCCAGTTTAAGTAAATAGAAAAGAAGCAAGAGGATTAAAATTATTGTCTGGAATAAAACTCTACTCTTTAGCCTACGCTCTTTAAAAATTAGATTTGTCAAAAAAGACAGTTGTGTCTGCCCTGGGAAAAGACTGAATGATAGAAAAAGGAAGAATTCGGTATGAAGTGATGTTACGAGATGTAAAATGAAGCGAGTTGAGGAGAAGAGCGATCTTTTTGACTATTCCTAAGGAATTTTCCAAATTTAGAAAGTTGACTAAAAAAGCAAAAATAGGGAACAAATAACCTTTTTTGGTAATACTGCAAAAATTGGGGAATCACGGAATCCCAAGAACCCGTTGGCCCCACGCCGGTTTGGGTCCAGAAAGCATATAAGCAGACAGTTTTGAGAGCTCAGAGACTTTTGTTGTGAATTTCCGCATGTGTCTCTTGAATCCACGTCAGCTGCCACCAGATCTCCTAAATTTGAACCGAGCTTCTCCAAAATGTTTCTCGAGGCCAATTAATGCGGGAAGCGTTAATTTTTGTTGTACCAAGGACAACATAAACCAAGATTAGCCTAACGATTCTTTTGTTTTTATTTACGTTTTTAAAAATATTTCTTCTCTTAATATAGCTTCCGCGATGGCTTCGATCATTACGACATTCCATCTTTCACTGCTCTGAGATCAAGAACACAGCGTGAGCAGAGTGGGTATTGATCAAAGCGGTCAGCAACTAACAACTAGCTTGGACCAGCGTTAATATTGACCAGCGCAAGGTTAGCCCTGTAGTCAAAACGTCGTCCTAAGACCCTGATGACCGGACCATTAAACGTGGGTGTAGGCGGCGTGAAAGGGTTTATAAGATAATTAACCATACAAAAGTCATTTGCAATTTGAGCCACTGCGACTATCGTCTGATTAGCACATGTCTAAAATAGAAAGTCCAGTGGTGTTGAAGATATCCTTTCAGAAAAAAGTTTTATTTGTCACGCAAAAATATTCAGTTACATATACATTGAATGGAAAGCTACTTTATATTTCAATAAAAGCTGAATTATCGAAAGAAATAATAAAAGTCAACCCTAAATCAAAGAATGACATGGTCAACCCAAGCAATATGCTCTTATTACAATTAAGTTTTTCTCTTCAGATTATTTTAGGTTAAGAAAAATTTAAAAAAAGGAAACAAAATTCTTTGAAAGGTTTTTAAATTAACGCTTTTCCCGTCATTTTAAAAATTAATTTTAATCAACTTTTCAAAAAATGGTGCTTGGGATGTGGGTTTTGAAGTCGCGAAAACAAAGGCAGTATTCATATAAACAAGAATAAGTGCAGCAGCTCTTTACCTGCAATTGAAAAACAGCTACATCGTTAATTTCGAAAACATATTCCGTTATTCTAAAAGAGAAATTCAACTAAGTTCTAAAACAGACATTCTTTTCAGTGCTAATCAGATATATTCAGTCTTAAAACAGAAATTTATTTCAATTCTAAAACAAAAATTCCATCCAGTTCTAAAACAGAAACTCCCTTCAGCTTTTAGACATATTCAGTTTTAAAACAAAATATAAATTCAGTTCTAAGACAAAAATTCTAACGAGTTCTAAAACAGAAATTTTATTAAGTTCTAATCAGACGTATTCTTTTTTTTAAAAAAGAAGTTCTTTTCAGTTCAAAAACAAAAATTACAGACATTCTTTTCAGTTCTAATAAGACCCATAGACTTTTAAAACAAAAAATTCCATTCAGTTCTAAAACAGAAACTTCCTTTTTTTCTAAAACAAATATCTGTCAGTTCTAAAACTCATATTCCATTCAATACGTTAAGAGCATTTGATTATTTTTTTAAAAAACTAACTTTTCTGATACTTATAAAAAAATAATGCTTTTAGCGCAGAAAAGTCTCTTAAATACTTTGATACTCCGCATTGCATAATTCTTACAGTTCTTGTGAACTGTGTTAAATCCTCTGTACATCTAAGATTTAATATGCTGACAGACAAGCCCTCTGTAACTGGATGATTGGGAGCATAAAATCTTTCCCCATTTATTTCCGGTCCTACACTTGGTCATCATCAGTTTAAACACCTGAATGAAAGTGAAGATAATCGGAAAGTAAAAGCTTTGATTCATCTGAAAGGTGTAATTCGGGTTTGGTAAAAATGCATCGATAATGCAGATTAGATGCTTTCCAAGTTTAAATAAATCTGCGGCATGCTGACTATTTTGAATTATCATGGACATTTTTATATCGTTGCATTATCATTACAGGGCGAATTCTATATTCGTATTTTTGTATTTTAGAATGAAATTTTAGATTAGGAGAAATGTTATGAGAAGTAGTGAATGGTTGCAGAGGGTATCAGGAAGAGAGTAGGAGAAGGAAAAAAATACTAATGAGAGTTATGTGGACGAAGAAAAAAGCATGAGATAGAGGATGTAAGTTAGTGAGACAAGAAATGATTATTGACTTTGCATTTAAATTCTTGGAGATTATAGCTGTCTGGAAAGCAAGTATGCGGAAGGGAATTCCACAGGCAGGAAGTGCAAGAAAAGAAGCTGCTGGAGTAGAATTTGCGTTTACAATTTATTGGCTTCACAGTAAAAGGGTGGGACCTAGTTGCTAATCTTGTTGCTCGAGGAAATTCATATATAGGGGGTACCAGTGAGCTAAGTTCATCGGAGCAGAAGCCGTGAAAGTATTTGTAGAAAAGACACAGGGAAGCCACATTGCGTCTGTGAGAAAATGACTGTATCCTAGCTGCCAAGTCGGGATCGATCACATTACAGATTCTCCGTTGGATTTGGTCGAGGACACCTAAGTTGATAGCAGACGACAATTCTACTCCTGCAGCTTCTTCTCTCGCACTTCCCGCCTGTGGAACTCGCTCCCATATTCTTGTTTTCCTGACGGTACAACCTCCAGGAATTTAAATGCAATGTCACTACTCATCTATTAACCACTTGACTCTAGTTCTTTCCCCACGCCATATATCCTTTCCTTTCTCTCCACATTTGAAACTGTCATCACACCTGCATTCTCATCTTTCTATTGCTCCTTTCTAACTGGTTCGTCTTCCTCTTCACTCTCTTCTAATTAATCTTTTTATACTTATGTAGCCCCCTGCATATCATTGGCATTACCGTCTTGCTCGGTGTGAAACGATTAAAAAATAAAAGAAAAAAAAGGAGTACCCGACCAGATATGGCAGCAATATTCAATGCACGGCCGATGGTAGATTTGTATATGTGCAGTAGTGTTTCGGACGGGAAAAACTTCCTGGCCTACACAGAGAACCGATTTTCTTAGCAGCGGATTCAGCTATGGGTTCTATATAGTTATTCCATTTGAGGTCTGATGTGAGAGTTAGTCCGAGGAGATGCAGTGTTTTACTTTCAGGGAGAGAAGCCTTATCCATGTTAATGGGCGGGTGGAAAGATTGTCTGTGGTGGTTATTAGATAGCAGCTTCGTTTTGGAAGCATTAAAATTTACGAGCCATTTCACGGATTGGAGGTCTTTTCAAGCTCGGCAGTGAGTGGTCAAAAGACAAAAAAGAAACTCCTTTCTGCTGGTAATCTTTTCTTTCTACCTTTAATTTGTTTTTTTTTGTATAGCAAATTTTCCGACTTTTTGCGACTATCTACCAACATCAATGTTTTACATATATACGTGGATATTTAAATATGACGATTTTGTAGGCTTTGCATTTGGTCAGTCTGTTAAGTGCCATACGTGAAACACGCTTGTGCGATCATGTCTATAAAGAGAAGATTATCCCGCAGTAGGTTGCCATTGCTTTCTGCGGTAGACTGGTTGCCAGCCAAGGCTATAACACCCAATCAGTCCTGTTATTTAACCCATAACTGGAAGGAAGAGTTGGGTTAATACCTTTCCCAAGGGTATTTGCGCGTCACTGAATGCAATGAATTCAACTGGAATTCGAACTCGGTTCCCCGATTTCTCATTCCGAGCCGATATCCACTGTACCACAACGTCGTGCAGGAAATAATTCCGGTATTGGATGAGTTTGAAGTTAGTTTTCGATGCGTTCTTCTTCTTCGGTCAGGAATCGAGGGTTTCAGATGTTAAGGACACATAAATGAAAGCTTATGATCACCCCGGATGTAATTTATTGTTGTTGTGGGTGTAACAATGCATGAGGTCATTATCATTTGTTGGCCTTTGATAAACCTTATATGTACTTATGGTCTCACCGCTCAGTGGATCGTCCTGTGTATGACGATAAACAACATCCGGCAGCAAGGACTCTGATCGAGAGACTTTGAGAAGCGTGTAACAACCTCTTCACTGTTGTTGTCCCCAGATCCACCCTGACCAGTTAGGGTCCCAGCTAGGGGCAAATAAGGAAACCCAAACCATAATCAACAATCTTATAATAAAATGAGGGACAATCCATTTTATAGCAGAATGACTTAACTAAAAGGTCAAATACATTTTATAGTAAATTTATTAACGATACATTCTTTATAAAAAACAAATTACGAAGAATACATTAAAAAACACACACACACACCGGAAATACATTTTATGATCTACAAATTATATAACTAAAAGAACACAAATTTACTTTGAAAGTAAAGTCACTAAACAAAACCAACCAACCAATCAACCAGTCAAACGCTCAGTAAAGAATTGACATGAGTTTTAGAATCTTTTAACTCCTTTCGATAAAGCGCAATATATTTCCAATATATTGACGATTTTGTATTAATACACCCACACGACAAATCACTACCAGAACTCGTCGATAGATTAAACAGAATAGAACATAAAATCAATTTCACCTACAAAACAGAACAAAACTACTTTTTACTCGACATCATGTTAATACACAGATTGTGATCGCATTGACACGCGGATATTGACCATATATATCTTGATATAACATTGTAAATTCGCATCATTTTTAAAGAAGTTAGCTTATTAGCTAACTTCTTTAAAAATGATGCGAATTTACGTCAAGAGTTTTTGGCAGTAGAAAGTTTGGAGGCCAAAGTAATCTTGACAGTAATTATATATATATATATATATATATATATATATATATATATATAAGTAAATACCTTTTCCCTTATTTTCTTTTGTTGTCTATAGTTTAGTAGGTTTAGGTTTCCATCTTCGCTAGTTGGCGCTTTTTCTTTTTCTTTTTCTTTTTAATGCTTGTTTTTTAAATAAAAGTCACCCCCCCCCCGCCACTTTTTTTGTTTGGTGTCTTCTTTTTGTTTTTTTGGTTACGTGTATTATTCAATTCCCTTTATCTTGTTGTTACTTTCCTCTTCAGCCAACTTTCCCTGAAGATCCGTTTAGGTGAAACCTTGGTAGGTTTGTTGGCTCACTAGGTTAATTTACTTATTCTCCTCTGCTTACGTATTGAGCGCTTTTTTGTTATTGATTACTCGTCTCGGGTTTTTTCTTTGGGTTACGTACTGGCTCTGTCCAAATCGCTTTGGCTGATGTTCATGTGCTTAGCGCTTTCTTTTTTTACAACCATTTTTTCCTTTCGAGTATATACGAGGACGGTTTTTCGAAACGCATATAGTGATAAGTTTGCATTTATATATATTCTATAAATTATATAGGTATCTCTTGCAACTCTTCTGGATATTGTCCTTATTTAAGTTGATGAATGTTGCCATAATACTTGCCTTTAGTTCATCTTTGTCTGTTACAAGCTGTTTTGTTGATCTCTCGCACATCTGGGCTCCACAGATAGCAATCAAGGGTTTTTTCTAGGGAGTTAGGTGGCCAGGTATAAGGGGCGATGGTTCATGACTGGGTTTCCCTGCTTGTGTGGCATGGTGCAGAGTCCTGTTGCTAAAGATAAGGTCTTTCAGGTATTTCATAATTTTGTAATATCTAGCCGAACACATTTAGTTTTTTTCTTTTTCTTTTCGGCTAGATATTAAAAAAATAGAATCCTAAATCCTCCTACACCTCTCATATGCACGTATAGTCTCATCAACGTACCAAATTCTGTCCGTTGAAGTTCTGAGAGTCGAAATACGTTACAAGTAAACTTTTTCCACGTTGTCACACAGTTATTTCGATACTGTTTTCGACATATAAAAATACATATCCTTATCTCATATATATTTTTTCTATATAATTTTATGAATAAAAAAGGACACTGTATAAGTGCATTATATTAAAAATATTACATAATTAAAAATATTCTTACTAATCTCTTAAATATCTCTAAGAAAAATGGCGCTAATTTACGTCAACAAGTTTTTTTTGCGTAGGAAGTTGGGAGACAAAAGCAATCTTTAAAACTCCTATTTTAAGTTTATTTATTCTATAAGCATATTCTCTTTCACTTTTTAAAAAATTTTTTGTAAAAAACGTTATTTAAGTTCGTTGTTTTTGCTTCATATTCACTCATTTCATTTTAATTCCTTTTAGCTTCCCGCTCAAATCTTTCTTATTGCTTCTGTTTCCCACGCTTGACATTTACGGCTTCAATCCATGACATTCAAATCTTTATTAAATTCTTTCATTTCTATTTCTGCCAAAATTAAAAAATCAAAAAAAAAAAAAAGAAAAAAAAGTAAAATAAACAGGTGTGCGTAAAACGGAGTCAAAGCAAAATGACACGGGAATCACAGCTTCAAAGATATTGTCCAAAATTAATACAGGTGACTAATTGAATTTAGTCATTTGATTGCAATTTAAATACAAAGATTTTGTTTGATAATCGATATAAATCAACGGAAAATCAATAGGCTTAGTGGTTCACTGATACGCGTATAGGGAGACTCAATCGAAACAATTATTTAAATGGAATGCTACACGCTCAATGACATTCAATCTCTCACTGGTTATGACTATAAACTACATCCGGCAGCAAGGTCTCTGATTGGTCTACCTTGACACGGGGTGACAGCGATTGCTAGGGTCTCAGCGACGGGTAAATAGTGAATCCCTAAATTGGGATCTAAATACTGTGAAAATATGAAAATAGATTTTCAAAGTAAAAATACCAACAATATATTTGACTCCCAACAAAAATACGTCAATGCAACCAGATCTACAAACTGATTTCGTACAAATACATATTCTATTCCTATGAACCTAGCCTAAAATAACTGTCGGCATTAAATAACCCATTAAGATTGGTATTCCGTAAAACAAAATAAACCCTAAAATGCAAACATATAACACCTACAACAGATCGTATACAAAATATATATCTACTAGCTGTATAGCCCGGCGTTGCTCGGGTGTAATGAAAGCTTTAAAAACAATCCATGGTCCTGGAGTTCAGACTCTTTGGACGTTGGCACGAAAGACCAAAATGCAATAGCTGTTTCCAGTTAAAGCGAAACCGTAGACTGAAAGAAAAATGAATGGATGTAAGACAAATTTTGATTTCCTGCTATCGATATCAAATAAGTTTTTTTCGTTGTAAACTGAATTTTGAAGGCTAAATAAATGTTCTGAGTAAATGGTATCATGGCTGAGACTAAGAACTACAATTATAGCTACTTTGAGCCAAACCCGAAGCAAAAACTAAAATAAAAGGGCTGAAAAAATACTGACATACGCGCAGATAAACATACACACACACAAACATCTTGCCTTATATATATATATATGTATATTATCGATTTTCTGCACTATTGTAAGAACTGCAACCTTGAAACTTCTGAATATCGTTTCTTATGTCTTTGTCTATGAGTGCATCAAATTTGATTAAAATCGGACTACTCTTTCTATAACTCGATTTTTTCGATTATCAATTTTCGATATTTATCGGGGGTACCTCGACACAAAACCTAGCTAAGAACACTTATAGTACAACTGTGTAAATTTTCAAGTAAATCGGTTCAGCCGTTTCGGAGTCTATAAGACACACACACACACACACACACAGACAAAATTCCATTTATAAATAAGTTTAGATAAAACATACGTTTACTCCAAAAGTATCAATAACATTATTTAATGAATATCTGTTATTGTAGGTGTAACATTCAGTTTAAAATATTTAAGTTTTGGCGTTAAATAACTTAGAAATGTCGCTATGCTACTAAACAAAATCAACCAACCAATCTACTATATGGACACTATCGGCAAAAATTATTAGGCAACCTCAGTTTTTTAAAAGATATGATGTATTTTATACTATTTTTAAAATTTATTGCCAAGTAGATAAAGCAAGCAAGCAAAGATGAAATCGTTCGTATCACCCTACATTTTCTTCATTCTTTCATTGATGAAACTGCAATATAAGTAATTATTAAATATTTATAAATTTATTTGATGCAGTATTAACAAAAGAATCACACTATTTTCATTTACAATGATTCACTTGGCAATAAATACTAAAGAAATAGTATGAAATACATAATTTTTTAAAACACTGGGGTAGCCTAATAATTTTGTCCGGTAGTGTATTTATTATGTAATAGTAAGCTACTCCTTTCAGAGTATGGCCATCTGCTCGTGTGGCTAGCTAATCCCTGATGAAAACGTTTGCTAAGGCATATTTCTATTTGTTCAACACACACGTGGTTTATATTTAATTAGGCTGTGTCGGCCTTAATCAGAGGCTCTGGGTGAGAGTGCCAAACCTGGAAGCATTACTAGATGAACAAAGCAAGTACGCTTACAACCTCAGTTACGATTACATAGGTCTTGTACTTAGTACGACTATTCACGGCTTTTGAATAGTTTCACCTAAACAATTTACATTGAGAGGGCTTGACTTTACCTGTGATGTCATTTTCAAACACTTCCTGACAGTGTCGCTTGCTGCTATCATCTACTCAGGCCGGTATTGTCAAGGTCACTCTCTTAACAAATCGACTATGATGAGATTCGAAACCAATTTTCTTGCTCGGGACGCAAATTGTTGATATAGAAATCAACATAGCATATTGACAGCCTAACTGTATAATGATCGACTGAGGTCTGAAATAGACAGTCACGGTGCAGTGTTGATCTCTATGTCAACATTATATCTAACTACAAATACGATATCTACCATATTACGAACTCTTACTACATACATACAGAACATTTTAACTGGTCTTTGTGTGTTTGTGAGTATATATATATATATATATATATATATATATATATATATATATATATATATATATCCAAGTGAATAAAGAACGAAGAAAATATTAACAACATTGAAAACATTAATTTAAAACAGTGCTCAATATATAAAAAAAGCTATGAATATTTATTATGAATTATAGTTTAGAAACATGTTTTGTCTTGTACATGTTCTGAACAATAATTTATAATATATATATATATATATATATATATATATATATATATATGTTACACGCAGGTACATACTCGCAAATAAATCGTTTTCTTTTGTTCATAGAATAGTGCTCAAGGTAATATAACAAATATATTAAGTATATATAGATAGATATACATGTTTTATCATACGTCTATAGCAAAACTTGGAGTTTCATACCCTATGCAATCATCAGGTGCATGTTATGAACTGACAGTTTCTAGACTTGAATTTTCATTTTCAAATAAATAAAAATTAACATATAGAAACAGTCAGTTCATAATATACAATGTTCAGTATTATTTAAGTCACTACTCTAGCAGTAGTCAGTCATCATTCGTTTGTCCCACCGTCCCTGGAAGCGGTCTTCGATTGTTTTGATATCCTGATGGAATCGTTCTCCTTGCTCATCACTCACGTCAACACAATTATCCGAAAATTTATCTAGATGGCGATGTAAAAAAATGAACTTTAATACTTGTATTAGTGTATTAGTCATAAAATGTATAACTGATATACTTTATCAGTTAATTGGAATTTTGGCAATAAATTGGAAAAATTCGCTAATTCTATTTTAAGACTTTTGACTCAAAAATATTTTATTTATAAAAGTAGTTTATTTCAGGTTGCTGACATAAATTGATTGGCCTATCTGAAAACTGATGAGTTTCTCCGGTCTTTATTAAGTAAATGTTACAATCAGCCAAGGTCGTAAATTGATCTTTTTTTAAAAAAAAAATGAGCAATTTCAATAACAGCAATAACGGTAGCTAACCATAACAATCTAAGATCATTTTCGGAATCAGACTCCATCAAATTAGCTAAAATATGTGTTTTGTTTCTTGGCACTAAAAATTGTGTTGACCATTTTAATCGGCAAATTCATCTCGACTTCGCTTATTTTTCCACTATTGTATCATATCCTCATTTTGACCTTTCCATATATTTTTACATTAAATTTTACTGATGATTTTTCTTCGTTGCTACCTCGAATTTGCGAATTTAAACGCATTATTAAATTTGCAGCAAAGTTTCAACCGTGAAATTCTATGCTAATTTTTCTCCACCTGAAACACTCTTTCTGCATTTTAGTTTCCATTCATCTTTGATCGTCAAAAATTTAGTGCAGTGTTAATCTTTATCTTGCCTTTCCTTAAAACCTGTTCTTTTATTGTCCTCTCTGTTTCTTTTACTATCATTAACTTCTTGCATCCTAGTGGCTTTATTGCCTTGCTTGAGATGAAAAAAAATTATCAAAGGTTGATTCAGAGTTTTCAATCACATCAAGAACCAAGCCAGAATGACTGCATCAATTATTACAGATTTTAAAAATATTTTGTAAACGCTTATTATTAATGCTAAATAAATTTTCGCATTTCAAATTTCCTGTCTGGCGAGTTGTCTTCGATAATTGAAAACCAATATATGTGCATAATTTTACGTTAAAAACTAACGGTAAGAACTTCATTACTTTTAATGTGTGTGGGTATATGTATGAGTGCATATGTATGTGTCAGTTTATGAGCGTATTTATCAATTTGATTAATCTAATTGACATATTCTCACGTTTTTTCTATGACGTCATTTTGCTTTCATCTTCACATCTGATCTGTAAACGGTGTGCCAAAGCACTTAAATATAAGAGTTTATAAACATACGTACGCACGAATACACATTCTTAAAATACAACACACACAACCATATATATATGTGTGTGTGTGTGTGTATGTGATGAACTGATGACTGAGTTTAACTAGCAGATACCATTAAGTGTTGATATATTTTTCAGCACGAACTGCTCATATTTGTAAACGCGCTTTACCAGACATTGAACACTTGTGACATATATATATATATATCCGAATGAGTGCAGAACGAAGAAAGAATTTTTTCCACCGTCCAAACAGTGCTCGATATATAATGTGCAGAGCTGTGAATATTTATTATAAATTATGTTTTAGAACATGTATATAGAAAAAATTATGTACATGTTCAAAAATATAATTTATAATATATATATATATATATATATATATATATATATATATATAATGTTGAGTTGTGATAACATATAGCGCCAAGGCTGTAGTTTTTTTCAGTGGTTTTACTGATAGAATATATTCTAGCAAGCAGGTTTTTTATCATAAAGTGCTCGATATCGTGGTGGAGATAGAGCGTGGATAGTGAGGCGGGCATTTTTATGATCTCATTTAAAAATGCCATCATGAAAATAAATTCAAATTACCTGTTAAACAGAATTTTAAGTTATCCGGGTCTATTTCACTTGCAAGTTCACTTTAATTTTGTTTTGATTATTCTTTGATCATTTTGGCGTATTAAGGGAATTAAAGTTGAGTTTAGTATATCTATTTGATATATATGCCTGTATAAGTGTCTAATTACTTTATTTTATATCTGTAAGGGATGTGCGTTGGGGTGCAGCGGATATCGGCGCAGAACGAGAAATCGGGGAGCCGGGTTCAAATTCCAATTGAATATCTTGCATTCACTTACGCAAAAATATCCTTGTGAAAGGTATTAACCCGTCTCTTCCCTCCAGTTATGGGTTAAATAATAGCAAATATAGGGTTCTATAGCCTTATCTGGCAACCAGTCTACCGCAGAAAATAATGGCAACCTACTGCAGGATAATCTTCTAACCAGTCAGTCATGTCTCTTTCAAGACATGATCGACCAAGCGTGTATTACTAATGGCATTTAAGTGACATGAATGTAGATTTTTGTGTGTATATACGAAGTTTGTATATTTTTTTGTACATATGTGGACGCCCTTTTCACCCGACTGAAATCCCCATTGACTATTTCTTCTGGGGCGTGAGCGAGGCCAAGACCAACAAGCACGCTAACAACACCGTCGACTCTTTGAAAGCAGCCATCGTGGAAGCGTTCGTCGCTATGGACAAGGACGTGGCCGCCAAAGCGTGTGACACATTTCGCGCCCGCCTTGAGATGGTCGTCACTGCAGCCGGTGGTTACACTGAATAATAATGTACTATATAACTCTAACTGCTGCTAAATAACCTGTCGGGTCTCTGCATATACAACTTTTGTTTTTATTGCCTATTTCGTATTCCTTTTGTCAAGTGTCAGATTTTGCTGCAACACACTGTATGTAATGATTATCGAGCAAGGGAACCAGGTTTATGATTATTTAACTTAAAAAGTGAATTTGATGGGTTCAAGCATTTTTATGCTCAAGGATACCAATCAGTCACCTTTACTGAATTTATTTCAGATACTGACTTCAGTAGTAAAGGCCAAGTCGTATTTAAAATAGACTCATGGTTACTAGCGTAAAAAATCTATTAAATTGAAAATAAAATGTCTGGCTAAGATCAATCCTTAACGAAAATCAAATCAATTGAATTCGAGAAATGAGATTTAAAAAGAAAGAACTTGCTTCGTGTTTTCTTTTGTTCGCTGCTCGCTTTTTTTTTTACTCCTTCTTAACTTTGCTTTTTTTGCTTCAATTGTTTTCACATTTATCGCTATCATTTAGGTAGGAATAAAGTTTTTGTTTCGAATTTACAAGGAATTTTTTTTCCAAAGCCTTCTTTTTTTAAAATTTGTTTTTATGCTTTGACGTTTGGATGGAAGTGCAATTTATCTGAATTCGACGAAATAGCGAAAGTAACTTTATTCTTTTTAAAGTAAGAGGATATATATATATATATATATATATATATATATATATATATATATATATAGGAAAAACTATTAAAAATTTGTGAGTTTAAAGATGTATTTTTTTGACAGTATTTGTTTATTTCTATTATTATATTTTATATTACAGACCGCTCTCGGTCCTTCATCAGAAACAAATGATTTTAAAATTTAAATTAGAAACGTATTTCGCGAGAGCGTCTGTGGAGAGAGTTTGTTTTCATCACTTGACGTGTTTGTTTACATCACGTGACGCGTCTGTGGAGAGAGTTTGGCTACATCAAGTGACGTAGAAAGCGACAGATGTTTAAAAAAATATTTGTAAACGTAAACCTATCTTTAATAATACTTATAAATTTTGTTTTAGATAAAAACTTTTTTGAATGTATCTAAATATATATAAATATATCTATCTATCTATCTATCTATCTATCTATCTATCTATCTATAACACCAATTCGGTCGTGTTTCAATTATGGGTAAAAGCAATCGATGTCTAACAGTATAACAGATCTCTCTGCGGATGCCTATTTAGGCTTTCACACCCTGATTGAATGTTAGACTTTGAAAAAACAGTAGTAGCCTCGCTCATTCAGTAATGAATTAGAGCACTCTGGCTATTGGCGTATGATACATCATACGCTAAAATGTCTGCTTCCTTCTAGCGAGCGCCCATAACTCAGAGGTAGAATCGCCGATTGACGCCAATTCCGTCGGGCTTCAATTCTGGGTAAACGTAATCGGATGTTTAACCGTACTGATGAGCTGTGATACTGCAAATGACTATATATATATTATTGTCATCCGCAGACAGATCTGTTTCACTGTATCACAGCTCATCAGTACAGTTAGACTCCGATTGTTAAATAACCCAGGCTCGAAACCCGACCGATTTGGCGTCAGTCGGCGGCTCTACCCCTGGGCCACGGGGCGTTCGGTGGAAGAAGGCAGTCTTTTTAGCGCATATCATATTACGCGCCCAATAGCTAGAGTGATCAAATTCATTTTTACTGAATGAGCGATGAAAGTGTGAGTGGCCGTGAACGTTTTGTTTAAAGTGTATATTTATTGTTGTTATTATGCATGTTATGATACTTTAAGTGTCCATAATGGTATTTGTGTCGCTACACGTGTTTCGAGTCTAAGATTGACTCTCTTCAGGCGAATAAATTTGTGGCTTTATGTATTGAGTTGCTTTTGTGTCTGAGGGCCAAGTTGTTGTTAATAAATAAGTAGAAAAATGAAATCAAATCAGTAATATAAGATAAAATAAATCAAATGTTGGCGTGTTGAATTGTCTGCTTTTTCACATCAACATGTATATAAATGAATAAACAGATAAATAAATAAATAGATGAATGAATCAAGTGCTTAACCCAATTTGAAATGATTTTGGTTTGGGGTTCCCTCATGAGTTCGTTAAAATTATCTTCTAGGCGCCTTCCTTATCTCTTCATCGTTCAGTTTGTTGTTTTTATTGCTTTGACGATGTTTTGAATTTGGTGTGTGTGTGTGTGTGTGTGTGTGAGAGAGAGAGAGAGAGAGAGAGACAGAGAGAGAGAGAGCAATATAAGATTATCATATAACAGGAAATTATATGTCTCCTAATATGTGCATAAATGTAGTGGTGGCAAATTCAAAGTTATAACTATTTACCAAAATACAGACTATGACACACTAATAATGTATGGAAAACAGATTCATAAAAAAATACAACAAAACGACATGAAAAGCACACACACCGAAAAACACACACACACACACACACACAATTCAAATGATAACCCAAACAATAAAAAAGAACCAGATGGCCCATAAAAAACAATTCTAAAACATAAAGACGAAATCAAAAAACGCTCTCTCTCTCTCTCTCTCTCACACACACACACACACACACACACACACAGAGGGTGCAATGCATAAATATTATACAAAGTTACAAAAATTTACATAATAGTTTTTTTAAATAAAGATTAAATGAAACAAAGGAAATAAGCTTATGGACAAAAGTTAAGGAACGATGTTAATAATTTGCATAAACTTTTAATTTACATTGTTAAAAAACTCGATGGAGCTTTTCAACAATAAGTAAAAGTTTATCATTAAGACTTTATTTTTAAGCAATATGGCAAATTCTACACGCAAAGCGCTTTCTTTTTAAGAAAAAAACTCATTATCGCTATAAAGAAAAAAGTCAATTTCTGAAATTTCTGATATAGTTCATTTCTTTAATTAGCAGCTATAAAACCTATAAAATGTTAGATGCAAAACTAAAAACAGGCAGACCTCCAAAACATCGCATAGAGAAGATCGAATAATTGTTAGAATATTTACAAACAACCGTTTTGCAACTGCTACATCAATTGCCCGTAAATTTAATGAAAAAACAGATAATAAAATCTCAAGGAAAAGGGTTGCTCGCAGGTTTAAAAAATGCAGGATTACATACCCGTATTCTAGCTTCGAAGCCTCTCAGTTTAAAACAGAACCAAAAAGTACGCCTGGAGTATGCGAGAGAAATGATGCTTGGACTGACGCATAATGGGATACAGTTCATTTCAATGACGAGTCCAAGTTTACTCTATTTGGTTCTGAGGGCAAAACATACGTACGCCGTAGAACAGGTGAAAGACTGTCTTCTCAATGTGTCAAGAAAACCGTTAAGTTTGGTGGCGCCAGTGTGATGTTATGAGGAATGATTTCATCTGCAGGAGTTGGGCCTATCATCCGCGTACATGGTAATATCAATGCTGAGATTTACGAAAGGCTTCTTCAGCTGCATGTGGTACCAAGATTATGCCATAATTTTTATGAATCTCCTGTTTTCATGCAGTACAATGCACCTTGCCACAAGGCTTAGAAGGTTATGGGTTTATTTGAAAAAGAAGGAATCGCCTAAATGAAGTGGTCAACCCAGAGCCCCGACCTGAATCCAATAGAAAATGTTTGGAAGATAATTGAAGAAAGGGCTCAGAAAAGAAACCTGACAACCAGGATCACCTATGGGAGTTATTGAAAGACGAATGGGACAGAATTACTGCTGATTTTTGCAAGAATTTTAAGTAGATCATGTGGTCGACGATGCAGAGATGTCATTGAAAATAAGGGGAAGTTTACTAAATATTAAATTTTGTTGATGTTTTGTTCACAATCAAATATTAACAAGATCGTTCCTTAACTTTTGTTCAGTAGCTTATTTCCTTTATTACATTTAATCTTTATTTAAAAAAGCTATTATTATGTAAATTTTTGTAACTTTGTATGAATCCATCCTGCATCTATACAAATCAACCTTTCGTCCGTGCATGGAGTACTGCTGACATCTATGGTCAGGCACCCTTGCTGTTCATCTCAGTGTTCTTGACAGGCTCCAAAGGAAAATCAGTTATGTGATAGGTACCAACTTGGCGGCTCGAATCCACCCGCTTCCCTACCGACGGGATGTTGCTTCCCTTTGTCTGTTCTATAAATACTTTCATGGCTTCTGCTCCAACGAACTTAAGTCACTGGTGCCTCTGCAACAGGTGTTTAATCGTGCAACCAGACTTACAACTCGGTCTCACCCATTCACAGTTACATCAACCAAATGTAGACGTCAGTTCTACTCCTGCAACTTCTTTTCTCGCACTTCCCACCTGTGGAGTTCACTTCCATATTCTTGCTTTGCTGACAGCTACAATCTCCAGGAATTTAAATGCAATGTCAATACTCATTTCTTAACCACTTGACTCTAGTTCTTTCTTCACCGCCCTGTATATCCTTTCCTTTCTCTCTACCTTAGCAACTGCATCACACCTGTATTCTCCTCCTTTTATTGCTCCTTTCTAACTGGTTCGTCTTTCTCTTCACTCTTCACGCTCTTCTACCTAATCTTTTTACTCTGATGTAGCCCCCTGCACATCAGTAACGTTACCGCCTTGCTCGGGGCGATACGATAAAAAAAAAAAATTATGCATTAAACCCTAATCTTTTTTTTTGGTAAAAATCTAATTGCAAATCATGTCTTACTTTTTAAGTAATACACGTATTTATGTCTTTGTTGTTTCCGTTCCTTATATTATGGCCGCTACTATATATATATATATATATATAGAGAGAGAGAGAGAGAAAGAGATGTAATGTTTAGAATGGAAAAAATCACTTGTTATTAACATCGGTAAACTCATTTATAAACGGAAAAAAATTCTTACTGAACTGCATTGATGAAAAATTCATCCCACAAACGACACAAAATACTTAGAATATCACATCACATTTTTCAAACATACGCATATATATATATCGTGTGTTGTTATATATATATATATATATATATAGTAAGAGAGAGAGAGTGAGAGAGAGAGATAGTGTTTAGAATCGGAAAAGAATCGTATCTTGTTGGCTTTCTGTTTTATTTTATTACAATGTCACTAACAATGTTTCATAAATTCTGTTTCTATTGATTAAATTTGTTCTACATTCCTTCATTTCTACTGAAGTCATCGTCGTGTGTTGTTTGTAATTTTACAAAATAGTTTCACTTTCATTTATTTATCTTGCTTTATTAATTTGTATGTCTTTTTTTACTCGAGTTCTTTCTTATTTTCAAGTGACCTGTAAATATTTTGTTTTATTTTCCTTCTTTTCTTCTTTTTTTTACATCTGTCATTATTTCATGATTCACTTTTCTTAATTGCGAATTTCTTTCATTCTTTCTGAAATGACTTCTTTCTTTCTTGCTTAAATTACCTTTTAATAATAGGTTTTCTTTCTTTCACATATATCTTATGCATTGGTTTTTCTTTCTGAATTCATGACTTTCTTCTTCAATATATATTTTATCAATTTATTTATCTTGTTTGTTTGTTTCTTTTTTTCTTTCACAATGCATCTTATTATATATTATCACTGATTTTTCTTTCTTTCTATTTATATTCTTTCTTTTTTTTTTCACATATTTATTAGTCTATCAGTTTTTTGTTCTTCTTTCTTTGTTATTAATTTTTTCTCTTTCCTGACATCTGTTTGTATTCCTAAATACGAATTTGAACAAGATACTAGATTAGCAACTAGATCCCACCCATTTACAGTGAAACCGATAAAATGCAGCCGTAACTTCTACTCCAACAGTTTCTTTCCTCGCACTTCCCGACTGTGGAATTATCTTCCACACGATTGCTTCCCCAACGGCTGCAATCTCCAGGAGTTTAAATGTAAGGTCAATAGACACCTCCTAACACACTAACCTGCTCCCATTCTATCAAACACTCTTCCCATCTTCCCAACCCTCATCCTCGCTATCCTTACTCATCTGTCACCTTCCTCCTGACATTCCCTATGTCTAACCACTCCTTCTCTTTACCTTCCCCTATGTAGCCCCATGCGCAATAGTGGCAGTGGAATGCCTTGCTTGGGGTGAGATGAAAAAAAATTAACCTATCTATTTTTTACATTCATTGATCTTTTTTCATTCTTTACTAAATGTCTTTCTTTTGTTCGTTCCATTAATCTGTTTATCGTTTTCCTCTCCTTTCTTCAGTCTTTTTTCTTTATTTTTCTTCTTTATTCTTTTGTATTTCTTTTACTCTTTCTCTTTTATCCTTTTTTTCATCGGGCTTTATCTTTGTTTCATTTAATTTCGAATTCACTTAAAATAAGGAAATTCTATGACGATACATAAAGAACTGAAGAGTAAAACGTTCGCCAATTACGTGCGAATATTTTTTACTCCGGCGCTAAATGCACCGGATATGCGTTGTGGTGCAGTGGCTATCGGCTCGGAACGAGAAATCGGGGAGACAAGTTCGAATTCCAGTTGAATTCATTGCATTCGCTTACGCACAAATACCCTTAGGAAAGGTATTAATCCGTCTCTTCCTTCCAGTTATGGGTTAAATAACAGGACAGATTGGGTTCTATAGCCTTATCTGGCAACCAGTTTACCGCAGAATGCAACGGCAACCTACTGCGGGATAATCTTCTACCCAGTCAGTCATGTCTCTTTCGAGACATGATCGCCCAAGCGTGTTTCACGTATGGCACTTAACTAACTGACTAAATGCACCTAACCTAATTTCTAAACGTAATATTTTGAGGTCAATTTTATTTCACGGCTTTCGTTATAAAGTGTTTCTAGAAGTAGAACTGAAGAGAAACCATTCCAACGCACAAACTCTGATTTGCAATCGAAATCTTCAATCAATGAAGGAACATAAACTAAATCCATCATATAAATTTATGATGTAGAATTAATAAATACTAAATACTTCAAATACCTCACTGTATGGATCAGTTATGAACATAATAGAGGGGATAAGGGAACTTTATTTTAACCATTTCACCCCAAGCAAGGCGCTACCGCAACTGATGTGCAGGGGGATGCATAAGAGAGTAAAAGTTTAGGCAGGAGGAGAGTGAAGACAAAGACAAACCAGCTACAGTGGGTGAAATGGAAAGGGCAAGAGAAGGATGTGAACACAAGAGTGAAGACAGTTGCGAAGGTAGAGAGAAAGGAAAAGAACAAGATGCATGTGGTGATGTTTAAATGGCTGGAGTTAAGTAGATAAGAGATGGTAATTGACTTTGCATTTAAATTCCTGGAAAGCAAACATATGGAAGGGCGTTACATAGGTAGGAAGCGCGAGAAAAGAAGCTGATGGAGTAAAATTGTTGCCTGCATTTAGTTGATCTAACGGTAAAAGGGTGGTACCTTGTTGCCAGTCTGGTTGCGTGAATAAATTCTTGTGGCCTGGGCACCAGTGATCTAAGTTCGTCAGAGCAGAAGCCATGAAAATATTTATAAAAAAAGACGGAGGGAGAATAGGTTACATTAGTCGTAGTTTTACCCAACATCACAAGATGCTACAAAACAGATTAAGAAAAAATGCCTTAAAACTCCACCTTTTTAGCATTAAAGAACCCACAGAGGTTAATATGCTGTTAAACAAAACTGCAACTCATATCTAATATGACTTTAAAACGGCCATTTTACGAATATATATACAAAAATATGTACAAATCTATCAATCAATATGGCTATCAGGCCGTACATACACACACACGCACACACAGATATATATATATATATAGATAGATAGATAGATAGATAGATAGAGAGAGAGAGAGAGAGAGAGAGAGAGAGAGAGTGTTCGAATAATTTAGACCGATTTTAAATGTGAATTAAGTTTAAGCGTCTAATGATCTTTTTTCAATTTCTTTCAGATTTAACAACTTCAGTCTTTCCAATTTCAGCCATACAAAGATTAACAATTGAAGAACATGGTAAAGTTATCGAAGCCCATTAGAAAAATGGACATTTAAACAAGAGAAGTCCCCAGGTCGCGTCATCTCTCGAGACAGTGATGTCAATTGGCAACCACGATCTCAACGTCATTAGATCTCTTCGTTTGGGATCATCTCAAAAGTAAGATCTACGCCAACAAGCCAACAACAAATCAACAGATGAAGCATGAGATCAGAAGGCATTTTGGAGAGATCAAGGAGCAACTATTTAGAGACGTCATCAAAAATGTTGACCGTCGAGTGGAGGTGTGCCACCGAAGACTTGGCCGATATTTGGGTGATAATATTTTTCACACATAACTACCATGACTCAAACAACAAGATCAAATATTGAGATTTATAAAATTTCACCAATCACATTGTTTTACTTACTGCTCATTTCGATGGTGATCAAAAAGTAACTCCCTATTTTATATATGTGTAGTAATTCTGACTTTTACACTCAGTGACTTTTTTCTTTCGAATTACAACGATTTCTCTTACACACCTCCATCCTCTAATCTCATTCCCCTATCCATCGGTGACTGAACTTTCTATTGGTTTATCGTGTCTAACTTACTAGAACACCATCTATCCCCCGCAATTAATTTTCTGGATAAGGTAATATTTGGTTTTAAATTTCTAGACATATGTCATTCCTCATTACTCCTGTAGCCGTAAATCACCTGACGAAGTACTATTGATAGTACTGAAAGAAGACAGCTCTTTTATTGCAGTGAAAAATGTTTTTATTATAAATCTTCTTCTTCTTCTTCTTCTTTGTGCCGTGTCCCTTTAGGACGTAGACGATCATGGCCTTCCACGTCTCACTGAGCACACTTTCTCCTGTGAAACCACACAACCCCCGTTCTACCATCCACCTGCTCAGGCCCTTCAAATATGTTATCTGGTGTTTTCCTCTGTCTCATTTCCCCTCTATCTGGCCTGTTACTATCAGGTTCTCCAAGCCTTCCTTCCTCATTGCCTGTCTCAGGAACTTTAGTTGTCTCTTCCTGATGCTCAGTAAGAATTTCCTTTGCGTTTCCACCCTTTCGGAAAGCTGATCATTGCTCCCATGCTCGGTCCACGATATCCGTAGCATCGTTGTGTAGAACCAAATTTCAGCAGCTTCAAGTTTTTCCGTCGTCTTTGATGATATTGTCCAGCATTCACTGCCGTATTGAAGAACTGACATAACATAGCAATCTAGTACTCTCTTCTTTGTTTCCAGTGAAAGTTTCCTGTCTCTTAATACTTTACTTAGCTTCTGGAACGCGTCCTTTGCTAGGTGTCTCGCTTTCCTTCCTCCGTTAGAACACTTCCCAGGTATTTAAATTTTTGTACCTGCTTGATTTTAGTATTTCCCAACTGTATTTAGCATTTTGGGCTGCTCTTTTTACTGATGACCATGCATTCGGTTTTCTTGCAGTTTATTTGTAGTTCTTTTTTGTCACTCTCTTTAGTTAACTTCTGTAAGAAGTCTTGTAGTTTCCTTCCGTGTCTGCAATCAGCACTGTATCGTTTTGGTACCGTATGTGATTCAAATTGTGGCCTCCGATTACAAATCCTGGCATAACATCTAGGGTCCACAAAATGGTTTCGATGTACAAGTTGAACATATCTGGTGCAAAACACACCCTTGTCTTAATCCCCTTTATATCTTTGTGCATTTGCTGACTTCGTTACCTGTTCCGTAGGCAGGCCGTTTGCTGCCAGTAGAGATACCTAATAACTCTTATGTCTTTTCCAAATATGTCGAGGCTGCTGAGCATCTCCATCAATTCTTTGTAGCGTATTTTGTCGAATGCCTTCGAATAATCAATAAAACATAGGTACAAGTCCTTCTTCAGTTGTATTGCCCTTTCTGTGAGCATTCTAATCATAAATATGTCGTTACTTACCAAGAATAAACATATTACCATAAATATTGCTATACTACCTATCGAGCACTTTTAAAAATAATGGATTGTGGATTGTTATTCTATTAGTTATTACCATTACTGTGATAAACAGTGTGTAAATTCAGATAAAACTTAGAGGGGAAATAGCCATTTTCAACATGTGATTTTAAGACATGCATTCTCAGCCCCATTTAGACAAAAATGAGGAAAATTCTAAACTCTGAGGTTTGCTTTAGTAAAGTAAGGGATTAGGAGATATAGTTTTTTATATGGTTAAGCTAGCGGAAATTTAGTAGAAATTTCTTATTTGGTAGTTGGAGGTATGTGGCTTGACCCTTGAGTTACTAGTGGTAAGTAGTGGGGAAGTAAATGCTTCCTTTACTAGAGCAAAATTCTGGGCATAGAATTTTCCCTCATTCTTTGTTTAAATGGGGCTGAGAATGCATGTCTTAAAATGATATGTTGAAAATGGCTATATCCTCTCTAAGTTTTATCTGAATTGACAGATAAATAAATAAATATACGCTCTATAAGTTAAATTAATTTGCATTGAGCTCTCTATTGGATCAGTTTTAATATTTTAACGACATTACTAGGATCCTCCGAGATTATTTACAAACCTTATTCCGGAAGATTTACAAAACCTATGCTGGAGTTTTAACACACACACACACACACACACACACACGCGCACACACACACACACACACACACACACACACACACACACACACACACACACACACACACACACACACACACATATATATATATATATATATATATATATATTATATGCGCAAAACTGTTCACCGAAATTGAGCATAAAATGACCCTCAGCCCAAGTTTTTTCCAACAACTTCCAAATTATTTAATTATCAGGTAGCGTACTGACACTTAAGTTCATAGCTGACAAAAAAAATTATTTGAAAATATTCTCATTTTAATTCTAAAAGATGGTTCATTGTAAAATATTATACTATATGCGAGAAAGTGTCTCTTTGGAATCATATATTTTCCTAAATGAGTCAGTTATTTTATTTTCTTTACCTAGTCAGTCAGTCCTTCTGATGAAACATTGCATCGGATACATTAGACGATAGCCAAGTTCCCAAACGAGGCTTTTCCATTCTAATCAATGGCATATTTTGATGAATTTCTCCCCTGGGGTAACTGAAGACAAAATGAGTTTGTATTTCTTATGCTGTTGACCTTAATCTTATGTTCGATTGTACACGTATTGATGTCTTTTGTTTGTTGTTTGTTCTTTCCTTTATCGAGTTTCCTTATTTGAGAGTAATTTGAATGGCGTTCACTTTATTTGTTGTTATCCCGGGGATTGGATTTTGCTGACTTCACTTTATTAAAAGAAGAATTCTTCTTCTATGTGCCCTGTCCCTTCAGGACGTAGGTGATCATGGCTCTCCACGTCTCCCTATCCCTTGTGGCTCTTAGTATGTTTGCTCCTGTTGCTCCTGGCAACCCCCGTTCCGTCATCCACCTGATCAGGCCCTGCAAATATGTTATCCGCTGCCTTCCTCTGTCTCTTTTTCCTTCTATCTGGCCAGTCAGTATCAGGTTCTCCAGGCTCTCCTTTCTCAGTGCATGTCCCAGGAACTTCAGTTGTCTCTTCCTGATGCTCAGCATCAATTTCCTTTTTGTTGCCATTCTTTCTAACACCTCGTCGTTGCTCGTATGCTCAGTCCACGATATCCGTAGCATCCTTCTGTAGAACCACATTTCGACCGAAAAGAAGAATTAGTAGACGATAAAATCAAACTCTTTTCCTAAACAATGGAACGTGATGGAATCGAAAAAAGACATTTGATTCGCATCATATTTTAGAGCAGCTTAACTTTATGGAGAATCTGCTGTTTGTTGAAAAAATACCTTTTATTTAAAAAAATACTATTACTTTATCTAAGAGGCTACAATAATAATAATAAACAATAACAATAGTAAAAATAAAAGCTTGGTCTTCAAAGATACCTGGAAACTACAGAAGATAAGATGATGATCTGTGTTAAAGAACATGAATGAAATAAGACACTTTATTCAGTAATAAAGGAAATCAAAGATTTCAAAAAGGAATTTCAATTGGGTGAAGAAGTGCAAGTAGATCATAATAAATTACTGCAACAGAAGCAAAGAAAGTGAAATAAGTAAAACAGCAAAAGCAAATGAAGAAACGATGGCAACGTAATCTTCTTCATAGTCAATACTCTACCCGAACAAAACAAACTGATGTAGACAAAACTATACCCATCAATTTTTTTTTGCTTCACAAAACCAATGCTTGCCAACTACAAATTACCAATCCCACATGCCGAAAAAATTGTTGACCTGAAACACAGATTCTGTAATAAATATCTAGAAACAATTGCATCAGGGTTCACAGTGTTAGCACCAACTGAATATAAAACAGAACATGACAGAGCGGACAAATATTTGCATTGGAAACTATGCCACTTTTACGGGAATTCATTCAGTCAGTTAAGTGCCATACGTAATATACGCTTTGGGCGATCATGTCTCGAAAGAGACATGACTGACTGGGCAGAAGATTATCCCACTGTAGGTTGTCATTGCTTTCTGCGGTAGACTGGTTGCCAGCTAGAACCCAATCTGTTCTGTTATTAACCCAAGGAGGGAAGAGACGGATTAAAATCTTTTCCGATGGTATTTGTGCGTAACTGAATGTAAAGAATTCAACTTGAATTCGAATTAAACTATAGAAACTGGTATGAACATCACCCAGATCCGATTACAGAGATAGGATCTGCAACAATTTTTATGGGATTTTACAATACACACAGACAGAATAATCAAAGCTAATCGCTCAGACATTGGAATCAAATACTGAAAGAAAAGACAGTGCGTTTTTATTGGCATGGTAATCCATGCAGATTGCAATGTATATTTAAAGATTTACAAAACATTATCAAAATACAAGGATCTTGAAGTGGAAATTAAAAAAGGGCACATGAAGACTGCAATAATTTCAGATGTATTTGGAGCCCTCCGGATTGATTGTAAAGGTTCTCATAGACTCATGGAAGGGATTCCTGGTAGTCTATGCTTTAAAGAAATACAAAAACAATTTACTCACAGCTCACTCATTACAAAGAGCTTTATTTTTGTAAAATATCTTTGAGCTTATTTTGTTTTTGTTTAAACAAAAATGATCAGTGGAAAATATTTCGTAGTCATATCTGACATTAAGTCTCATGTTGGGACCCGTAAATATATGTCTCTACAGCAGAAACCCAAGTCAATAATAATAATAATAATGACGTTTGTACCTATGTTTTTAGATAAGTCAGTTAAGTGATACACGCTTATGGGATCATGTCTCGAAAAAAACATGACTGACTCGGTAGAAGATTATTCCGCAGTAGACTGGTTGCCGAAGATTGGGCAGAAGATTATCCTGCGGTAACTGGTTGCCAGCTAAGGTTTCTAGAACCCAATCTGTACTGTTATTTAACCCATAACTGTAGGGAAGAGACGGATAAATACATTTCCCAAGGGTATTTAGGCGTAAGTGAATGCAAGGAATTTGACTGGAATTCGAACTCGGCTCCCTGATTTC
>JBBBDQ010001130.1:1237500-1335000 GCA_037127315.1 Ascarosepion bandense | reverse complement strand
AAACGAAGTTAGCTGATTGACCTCTCCTTAGTAATGTCGATGTTAATGTTAACTGGGTGTTAAGGGTCTTTTATCAGGGTTACTTTTCAGGAAATTTACATATTTCTATTTTATTTATCAAACTTTGCTTATCACGACAACGTCCTTCCTCATAATAAGCCCCGTACATTTCAACTATCAATCACTGATTTTACGTAGGAGTGTCTATCGCGTTACAATTTTCTTTAGAACATTTTTATAGGCTACGTTTTCTATCCATTTATCTATAACCTACTAGCAGTATAGCCCGGCGTTTCTCGGGTGTAATGAAAGCTTTAAAACTAATCCATCGTCCTAGAGCTTAGACATTTTGGACGTTGGCACGAAAGACTAAAAAGCAATAGTTGTTTCCAGTTAAAGCGAAACAGTAGACTGAAAGAAAAATGAATGGTTGTAAGTCAAATTTTGATTTCCTGGTATCGATATCAAATAAGTTTTTTTCGTTGTAAGCTGAATTTTGAAGGCTAAATAAGTGTTCTGAGTAAATGGCTGAGATTAAGAACTAAATTATACCTACTTAGCGCCAAACCCGAAGCAAAAACTAAAATAAAAGGGCTGAAAAAAATACAGACATACAGGCAGATTATGTCTTTGTCTATAAGTGTATCAAATTTGATTAAAATCGGACCACTCCTTCTATAACCCGATTTTTCCGTTTATCGATTTTCGATATTTATCGAGGGTACCTCGACACAAAATCTAGCTAAGAACACTCGCAGACGCTTATAGTACAACTGTGTAAATTTTCAAGAAAATCAGTTCAGCCGTTTCGGTGTCTATAGGTAACGGACACAAACACACACACACACACACACACACACACACACACACACACACAGAGACAAATTCCATTTATAAATAAGTTTAGATCAGTTCTTTTCATAGTAGATAACCGAAATGTGATTGGATATCTCTTCTGTTCACACTTCATTTAGTAATTGTTGAAGTATTTCAATCAGGTCAGTTAAATGCCATACGTGATACACGCTTGGACGGTCATGACTCAAAAACGACATGGCAGACTAAGCAGAAGATGTTCTATAGAAAAAGTTAAGACCCAATCTGTTTTGCAACACAACCCATGGCCGGAGGAAGAAGAGAGGGAATAAAACCTTCCCGAAGGGTATTTGTGCATAAGTGAATGAAACAAATTCAACTGGAATTTGAACTCGGCACTCCGATTTCGCATTCTGAGCCGATATCCATTACACCAAAACGTAGAATCATTTATCTAGCTAAATTACATTCAGGTTGAACAATAGCTTTTAACCTTTTCTTCTCTTGTAGAATCTTTCTGGTTTTGCGTGAGCTGAAGCCACTATGTTAAGATGTCACTGATAAAGAGAGCAACAGATTTAATGTCATGTGTGCTGGTAGTTTTGCTGTATTTTTTACAGTAAAACTACAGATAAAGACTAGGAGCAAGCAGTGGTTAGCGAGTCAGTGGTCCATTGGTTAGTAAGCATATCTTCTATTCCAAGTTTACAACTGTATAGTGAGTTTGATCCACAATAGGTGGCCTATACTTTCGACTTTGTGCCAAATCTAAGCCACGCTTAGAAAAAAACATGAAATATCTTGAATTTTGGCTTGCAGGATTTTGTTCCATTCTTTTCATGGCAATTGTTGCTAAAAGTTTAAAATACATCTACTAAATTTAAAGTAAAAAAGGTAGAAAGTATTCCCACCAGCGACAAATTGCACAAATCCCGTCATTTATTTTTTTAATTCATTAAGCTTCTTTTCTTTCTTTTCTTTTTATTTAATTAAACATCTCCACGGATGACCTAGGCCGTTTAGAGTATGGATTTCTTTTTATCGAGTTCCCATTTTTCAGCAACGTTGAGCCTGGTCAGTACTTAGATGGGTGACAGATTGGTAATACCAGGTGCTGTAAGCGTTTAGTAACGGATGTGGGTTGTGGTGCAGTGGATATCTGTTCTGAAAGTGAAATCGGTGAGCCGAGTTCGAATTCCAGTGAAATACCCTGCATTCACTTAAGCGCTGGTACCCTTGGGAAAGGTATTAATCCGTCCTTTCCCTTACTAGACTATTACTAGACACAAAACTTGCATAAAAACAACAATAAATTGTTGATAGAAAAAGGTATTACCAGCAATAAATAAATAAAATTTAGTTGCCAATAAATGTCCCGCCGGGGTTGATATGCCATAAAAACAAAACAACCAACCAACAACCATTTTCAGCTGGTTTGCTAACTCAGTGCTTCAATCTGGCCATTAGAATATCAGTTATATTCTGAATGTATTGATATGCTTCTCTTAGACTGGATGCCCACCAAGGCTAGAAATCCTAGTCTACTCTGTAGCCTAACCTCTTTTGAAAAATGTAAAATATATAAGCATAAATATAAACAAATGCATATATATTGTCTTGGGAACATCGAGAAATGAATGATAATAAAATGATCTGTTGAAACTACAGCTCATTTCTCACATCTTTCAATTATAATACGCAAAAGATTATTGTATTGTGACTTAACCCTCTTATTGCCCTGTTAAAATATAAACAATGACGTAAATTCCATGAACACATAGAAACCCTTGCGTGTGCACAGCGCCCGAGTGCAGTCATAATGCCTCACGATGAATATAACTGAGTCATGTCATCTAAAAGAATAAAGCGTGTGACAATCATTAGATTCTCAATGTAGATTAAATAAACATGTAATAACTGAATTAATCTTGTTTGATAAAATAAGACAGACGCGCATTGTTTGTCATTAGATATTCACTTTTGCTATTAATATCTTTCTTCCTACAAAGAACGACGCTCATGGTAAACTATTAACTCGAGATCAGTGAACTGCCGTGTTCGCCCACATCCTGAAGGGACACGGCAAATAAATGAGGATATATATATATATATATATATATATATATATATATATGTGTGTGTGTGTGTGTGTGTGTGTGTGTGTGTGTGTGTGTGTGTGTATTTAGGCAGCAAATTGTCTTTTAGACATGTCAGATTAAATAAATTGCAAACATTGTGTCTGCTTATTTTTAATAAAATCCGTTCATACTCACGGATAATCTTTTGCGTATTATAATTGAAAGATGTAAAAAAAATGAAGGAAAAAGATTAAAAAGTACTTGGGAACATCGAGAAATTAATGACAATAAAATGATCTGTTAAAGTTACAGCTCATTTCTGACACCTTTCAATTATAATACACGAAAGATTATCCGTGAGTATGAATAGATTATATTAAAAATAATCAGACACAATGTTTGCAATTTATTTAATCTGACATACACACACAAACACACACACACACACACACACACACACACACACACACACACACACACACACATATATATATATATATATATATATATATATATATATATATGTAAAATGTTCTGTACAATAAAGAGCTGACAAAGGTTCGCCTGAAATATGGAATAACGTGTCTGTTTTAATTTTTACATATATTTGCTCTATATGTATTTGTATACATATATATTTAGAGCTCTTCTAGAGAGTTATCCTATCACTTTATGTACAGGATATTCCTTTGGATTCTTCTATATTTACACTGCATGTCTGTATATATATATATATATATATATATATATATATATATATATATATATAATATGGAATTCGTAAGTGAAAAGTATAATCTAAGTAGGTACTTTTGTCTTTTTTAAAATAAAATATTAAAAGATTGTTCTATAAAGAGAGCCCAATGAATAGTATACCGAGGAATATGATATACATAAAAGGAAAGCTTAATGTACCATAAAAAACGGTTATAAATCATAATTTATTTCCACGGGTAAGTTTTTAAAATCCCCTCACCAGATCAAAATTACAAATGGCTTAAATTTATTCATATTTTGTTTTAAAAATTGAAAAAGCAAGATAACAGGAAGTCTAGACACTTGACACATAAATTCATAGATTGAGAGAGAGAGCGCGAGGGGGAGGGGTGAGAGAGGGAGTGAGAGAGAGAGAGAAAGGGAGAAAGAGAGAATGAGAGATTGAGAGGGAGAGAGATATAGAAAAATAGTGTGTGTAATCCAGAAATCAATACTTTATGATGATTGTCTGTTCCTAGTTTTACTACAACTGCCTTAGCAGGCTGTTCCCATAGCAGGCTGTGTATTTAGGTCACAAGAGGATTAAATGAAGTGAGGAAGAACAAATCAGCTATAACAGTTTCTTTTCTCCCGGTCAGGTTTTTATGCTTATGACTGATTATTCATGCTGCTGTGTGCATTGGCGGAAATCTATATGTAAATAGGCTAGCCTATTCGACTATATCTAATTAAAACTGTATTCTTTAAGTTGAAATTATGTTCAGATCTATTGCAGTTAACATGGAATGCACTGAATGTATTTTCTTTTGTAAAAGATCACCTTTGTGGTCATGAACTTAAAAAAAAATTAGACGTATGCATTTTTAGAAAATTCTCTTCTGTAAATTCTTAATTTGGATTTAAAGTGTGTTTTATTATGTGTTAATTAAATCTCATTGTTTTGTAAGTAGATGATATTTTATATTAATTTTCGATAAATTATTTTCAATTTTAGTCATTATTACTCGGTATATAGTATTCGTATCTAGTTTTCTGAAGATTCTTCGAGCTGTTTTTAGACTAAATATCAGAAAAAAAAGATGATAATAACAATAAATATACTATATATATATATAGATACTAGCAATATAGCCCGGCGTTGCTCGGGTGTAATGAAAGCTTTAAAACTAATCCACGGTCCTGGAGCTCAGACTCTTTGGACATTGGTACGAAAGACTAAAAAGCAATAGTTGTTTCCAGTTAAAGTGAAACCGTAGACTGAAAGAAAAATGAATGGATGTAAGTCAAATTTTGATTTCCTGGTATCGATATCAAATAAGTTTTTTCGTCGTAAACTGAAGTTTGAAGGCTAAATAAGTCCTCTGAGTAAATGGTATCTTGGCTGATGCTAAGAACTACAATTATACATACTTAGAGCCTAACCCGAAGCTAAAACTAAAATGAAAGAGCTGAAAAAAAAATACAGACATACAGGCAGATAAACATACACACACACACACACACAAACATCTTGCCTTTTATATATATATATATATTATCGATTTCCTGCACTATTGTAAGAACTGCAACCTTGAAACTTCTGAATATCGTTTCTTATGTCTTTGTCTATGAGTGTATCAAATTTGATTAAAATCGGACCACTCCTTCTATAACCCGATTTTTCCGTTTATCGATTTTCGATATTTATCGAGGGTACCTCTACACAAAATCTAGCTAAGAACACTCGCAGACGCTTATAGTACAACTGTGTAAATTTTCAAGAAAGTCAGTTCAGCCGTTTCGGTGTCTATAGGTAACGGACACACACACACACACACACACACACACACACACACACACACACACACACACACACACAGAGACAAAGTTCCATTCATAAATAAATTTAGATATACTGATCTTATCCAATCATAAGGAAAATGTAATAAATATCTTAACAAATCGCCAGGTTCATACTTCACTCCGGTCTTTTTGAATATGTGTAGAGGTGTAATGGATGTGCGTTGTGGTGCAGTGTATATTGGCTCGGAACAAAAAATCGAGGAGCCGAGTTCGAATTACAGTTTAATTCCTTGCATTTACTTACGCGCAAATATCCTTGGGAAAGATATTGATCTGTCTCTTCTCTCCAGCTATGGGTTAGCCAACAGGACAGATTGTGTTCTATAGCTTTGGTTGACAACCAGTCTATTGCAGAGAAGTAATGCCAACCTACTGCGATCTTCTGTCCAGTCATTCCTGTCTCATTCGAGACATGATCGCTCAAACGCGTATCACGTATAACACGTAACTAACTATAGCCTTGCTTCTTGTTTAGAACTGGGTTTACAGTTCCTTCTAAAGTCTATTTCAACTCTGTGCTTCTAACGTCTCCGTATGAATTTTGAAATTAATCATTTTTTTTCTCAACAGAAATGGATAAGCTCGCTTATCTTTCAGTTCACACTTCGCTCTGATCTTTTGAACAGGCGTAGAAGTTCATCCATTGTTTTCTATTCAGGATTGTGTTTCTGGTTCCATCTAAAATCTACTTCAACTCTATACTTCAGCTTCTAAATGTGTCCTCCTAAACTCTGAACCTTTTTAATAATTATTTAGTTTTCTTTTTTCGGTAGGAGTAGTTAATGTTTGGTTCACACTGTTCGCTGTTTTTTTGAATAAGAGTAAAGCCTCACCTTGTTTTCTGTTTAAGATTTGATTTCCGTTTCTTCTAAATTCTTTTTATTCTCTTTAAATTCCATTAGCCCCCTTGCGTCTTAGCGGCATTATCGCCTTAGTTAGGGTAGATTGACTAAAAAAGTTTTGAAATCTAGTGTTGAACCAATAATAAACTTTATTTCGAAAGCCCTTGAAATGTTTTATGTACAAGCGGAATCTCTAAAGAAATCTATGAATCGGCTTTGTTGTGGCATTCAAATATTCTGTTTCATGCTAACATTTGATTTCCCATGATTCCTCAGCCACTTGATCCATTTTTTATTGAACGTAACCACGAATCGTGAATATGTCTCAAAAGGCATTTCATATACAAATATTTTTAAAAGACGTGCCTATTCAGATATTTTTTTTATTTCTAAAATTGATTCTTTTCATTTTTGTATTACAGAATCCAACCGTGGTTTCGAAAGCATATCAATGAAGTTCCGATGCAATTTTTTAAAGATTTTCAGATTGGGCCATTTTTTTTTTTTTAGCGCGACGATTTTATATATGACCTCTGACATTTTAGAATTAAGCATTTGTGTTATCCGATTTCAGCCCATCCTCTTTAGAATATCCTCTTACAGATAAAATAAAAAAAAGAAACTCCTCAGGTTTCTTTCTTTGTTGGCATTGCTTCTTTCATTACAACATTTTGGTTTTATGTAATGCTTATAGGATAGACATTGATTTAAGCAACACGAGGCCATCCATAAGTTTTATATCTGATATCACACCAAATATTTTTTGAGGTACGACTGATTTAAAATAAGACTAAAATGAATAAGACTTTGAGAAAAGTGAATATTTATCCTAAAGCGCACTTGTAATTAAAGTGCAAAAATCGACCAGAAAATGTATCAGTTTCAACAACACAACTTAGTATTGGTATAGATGACATTGAAAGAGAAGAGATGTTGGAAGATATGAGTATAAAAGGTATTTTTAAACGGTTCTATAAACAAATTTGTCTATTTATAGAATTAGTTAAAATTATGATGTTGGATATTTTTAAAAAGAGGTTTCAAACAGATCTACTACGATGATTTTCTGTTGATAAAATTAGATGAAGCAAAGTATTACGAATCGAGATGATTTCGTTAAAAGCAAAGAAAATAATACGGAACTGTTTCAGTCTTTTTATATGGCAGTGAATGCTGGACAATCTTCTCAATGATGAAGAAGGAACTTGAAGTATCAGAAATGTGATGCTGCAGAATAATGCTGTAAATATCATGAGCCAATCATGCGAGCAATGATAAGGTTTTAGAGCAAATGAAAACAAAAAACATAACTTTTAAACTTAAGAAAGAAACAGTTAAAATTTTGATAACACATATTAAGAGGTTGGAAAATTTGATACTCACGGACAGATTGAAGGTAAGAGTAGTACAGGAAAACAACGCATAACCTAGATGGTAGAACAGGTTTCAGTCAGTTTATTGCCATACGTAAAACACGCTTGGGAGATCATGTCTCGAAAGAGACATGACTGACTGGGCAGAAGATTATTCCGCAGTAGGTTGCCATTGCTTTCTGCGGTAGACTGGTTGACAGCTAAGGCTATAGAACCCAATCTTCCTGTTATTTAGCCCATTACTGGAGGGAAGTGATGGATTAGTACCTTTTCCAAGGGTATTTGCACGTAAGTGAATGCAAGGAATTCAACTGGAATTCGAACTCGGCTCCCCTATTTCTCGTTCCGAGCCGATATCCACTACATCACATCCAAAGAAAAGGTTTAGGGGACATAAAAAAAACAAAATATATTAAGAGCGACAAAGTAGGGAAAATTATTGCCAATATCCCGAAGAAACACGGCTCAAAGAAGAAGATTTACTCGACTTCAATCTGTGCTATGAGAGATCAAATGTCTATGTTTTCTTTCGTTATTGTATTAGCCAAGTTTTTCGATTTTTTTTTTGCCTATTTTACATTGAGGTTTAACTTTTTAGTTCCTTCTAATGGTGATGCATATATTACTTTGTTGAGACTTATATGTGGGTCTACTTCAGCCATAATTAATTTGAGTGATGCATTGTAGAGTTTATCTAAACTTATTTATAAATGGAACTTTGTGTGTATGTGTGTCTGTGTGTGTGTGTGTGTGTCCGTTACCTATAGACTCCGAAACGGGTGAACCGATTTTCTTGAAGATTTTTACAGTTGTACTATAAGGGTCTGCGAGTGTTCTTAGCTAGGTTTTGTGTCGAGGTACCCTCGATAAATATCGAAAATCGATAATCGAAAAAATCGGGTTATAGAAGGAGTGGTCCGATTTAATCAAATTTGATACACTCATAGACAAAGACATAAGAAACGATATTCAGAAGTTTCAAGGTTGCACTTCTTACAATAGTGCAGGAAATCGATAATATATATATATATATATATATATATATATATATATATAATGCAGAAAATCGATGATATATATATATATATATATATATATATATATATATATATATAAAAGGCAAGATGTTTGTGTGTGTGTGTCTGTTTATCTGCCTGTATGTCTGTATTTTTTTCAGCCCTTTTATTTTAGTTTTGCTATGGTTTTGGCTCTAAGTAGCTACAATTGTAGTTCTTAGTCTCAGCCATGATACCATTTACTCATTTTAATATTTAGCCTTCAAAATTCAGTTTACGATGAAAAAACTTCTTTAATATAGATACCAGGAAATCAAAATTTGTCTTACATCCTTTCATTTTTTTCAGTCTACGGTTTCTCTTTAACTGGAAACAACTATTGCTTTTTAGTCTTTCGTGCCAACGTCCAAAGAGTCTGAGCTCCAAGACCATGGATTAGTTTTAAAGCTTTCATTACACCCGAGCAACGCCGGGCTATATTGCTAGTTAATTTGAAAGTTATATTTTTTAGCTGCAAATTCGTTCCGTAATTACAATATTCTGGATCTGACTTATATGACTCATGATTTCTTCATTATTCTCTTGTATACTATATTTGTTTTCCGTAAAATAATTCGGTTCAATGTGTTTTCAACTCGTTTTTTTGCAGGTGACGAAGATCCCATCTTCCCAACTCGAAACTTTATCTTCGCAGGAATTGGTGTGCATCTCAGTTTTTTTTAATCATGACCAGTGGTTAATGTGATGTTAGTAATTTTTTATGTCTATTTATCTTTTCCTTTCATGATCTTTTGTTTCACCTATTCTGGTTTAATACATTTTAATTCTTTAATTGATTGGAATTAAAAAGAAAACGTTGGAAAAAGAAGCTGTTCAACGAATCAAAAGCTTTTTATACTGGAATATTATACATTTATAGTTATAAAAATGTGATAATTATTTCTATTTTTATTTATTTATTTTACTGTCGATGCAGCTACTCCTGTGTTTTAGATTCATTTTTAATTACTTAAAACATATTCTTCTTCTTCATCTTCTTCTTCTTCTTCTTCTTCTTCTTCTTATTATTATTATTATTATTCATAATTTGATTTCTGCTAGGGTTGCACTACCTACCAAGTGTGCGGAAAATCCTAAGGCAAGTCGTGGTGTGTTGCAATGGTTACATTTCATGTTTTTTCTATCTCCCATAACATCCCTAGCGTTACATGGACAACTTTCTCCTTAGTGTGTAGGTTGTAATAAACAAGACACTTTTTGTATATCTCTTAAGCTGGGGTTTTCAGGGATTTTTTTAATGTGTTGCTTTGTTCCATTTTTTATCATTCCAAGTGCACCTACAATTACTGGTACCATTCTTGTTTTCAATTTTCATATATTTTCTATTTCAAATTCCAGGTTGTTATATTTTGATTGTTTTTCGAATTTTTAGTTTCTATATCATAATCCGCTGGACAAGCCATATCAATTAGTAGGCAATTGTCTTCTTTTTGATTTTTAACAATAATGTCCGGCTTATTTGCTTCAATTTTCCTGTCTGTAGATGGTGTAATCCCATAGAATGGCGACATCTTCTATTTCTGTAACCGGTGCTGGGTGATGTTCATATCAGTGTTTGTTTACATATTTTCCATAGTGTTTGGCTATTTTCCACTATTATTATTATTATTATTATTATTATTATTATTTATAATTTCTCGGATAAGAATATCTGCGCACTCTACCTAAAAAAAGTGTTTCTTGCATAATCTGATAATATTATTCTCAAAATATGTTCTTAGAATCACCCTATAAAGTTTTATGATGACATTAGACCTTATATAATAGCTCAGTAGATTTTTTAGTTTCAAAGTAAATATTGATCAGTCTCAAAAATCAAATATCGCTACCCCTGTACACATTCTCGTGTTATAATTTTATTCGTCTGATACCCTGGTTGTTAGTCAAATTTCGACACGAGAAACAGATTCGAGCTACTCAACACTTGCAGCTATGACACGTCATTTTTTACCAGCTAAAATCCTCCTTAGCGGCAGCTACCCTTTATGGGGCATATGTAAAAAAAAAAAAAAAAAAAAAAGAAAATTAAAGAAAAAAAGAAAGAAAAAAGGCGTATGCTTTTTTTTATGTTAATCTGAAAAAACTGTAGCAATTTTCAAGCCACATTTTGCACAAAGAATAACAAAAATTTTTCCAACTGTGGAAAATGACGCCTGGTCTATACACTGTTTTCATTTATTCACTCACTGACTCATTCATTTAATCAAATTTAAATCGAACTATTTCTTCTAATAGAAACTGTTGCAAGAACCTTCCTGCCCTTAAGCCTTACACACTCCACTCAAAAATCATCCTAACACTTCTGTAACCAAAGTTTTTTGTATGCTGTGTCGAATAATTAATAACGGCTCGGAATGAGAAATAGGAAAACCAAGTTCAAATTCCAGTACTGTTCGTGAGATTCACTTAAGATCAAATATTGTTGGGAAAGGTATGAATCCAAGTCTTCTGCCCACAGGTATAGGTTGAATTTGAGACCGACTAGACTTGGTGCTGGTAACCAGTCTGCCACAGAAAGAAAAGGCTGCTTATTAAACGAAATCTTATGTCTAGTCAGCCATGAATCAATAAAAGAGATTATCGCCCAATCATGTATCTCACATAGCTTTTGACCTTTACCAAAATTTCTAATAGAATACAATTTTCGTTTCGTCTTTTTATTGTTTTGTTTATCTGATTTCTTCCAACCAAACGTTACGAAAATTACAACATATACCTTCCAGAAATAATTGAGGGACGTGAGTGAAAATGCTGTCTTCATCTTTCTTCTGTCTTCTCATTAGGTCAGAGATATATGTGGAGATATTTTTGTCACGCACTGTATTTTTCTTCGCCAGTACACAACACTGTCAACCTCAACAAAGACTAAAAAATACAACACAGCCAGGTATAAGCACGCCACCTTTACAGTTAACGCTTATGACATTTACTTGAATTTACGTTGAATAGTTCTTTTTGCTTTGCTTTTACATAGCGTGTATTAAGATTCTCCCAATAATAAATCCTGGTAGGTTTTCTAATCCTCTTGGAATTATCTTACTAATACATCTAAGAAACGAGGGAGAAACCACACACTACTTACTTCCCACTTTTTATAATTGCATGCTTACCCGTTTTTTTATTCGCATACAAACTGTTTGTTTCAAATGCTTATTATAGATTATTCATATTGTTATGTAGAGCAAGTTTTGAGATAGATAGATAGATAGATAGATAGATAGATAGATAGATAGATAGATAGATAGATAGATAGATACGGATATATATATATATATAGATAAGTATAAGTAGATAGAGATAGGTAGATAGATATGAATAAGTAGATGGATAGATAGATAACCAAATATGAATAGGAAAATAAATAGATACAGACAGATATATATATATATATATATATATATATATATATATATATATATATAGTAGGTATAGATGGAATAAAATTTCGTATTAAAAACACTATTCTTAAAAAAGGGCTCAATACAAAGTAGAGCTAATTATATGTATTTATAAATTTATTACGTAAGTATGTTATAATATCACTACAAAAGTAGCTATTTTGTTTCGTGTATGTAGATTTATTTTGTATATGCTGCTTTTTATGTGTGTCAGTATTTTTTTTTTGCATGTGATTTTGCGTGCTTATATGTTTGATTATATTTAAATGTTTATGCATTGGAATATGACTATGTTTATCTTGATCTTTATTCAACATCTCTCTTGCTCACTTAATCATCCGAATTCAGACTTACATGTATCTAATATATGTAGCCTACACCGACATTTCTTAAATTGGCTCTGAATTAAACGGATAAATTGACACGTCGCTAAATACAATATTTAAAATTTTGTGTATACATATTTATATGTGTGTATATGTGTATGTATGTGTCTATTACGCGTATATGTATCTGTGTACACACACACTCACACATACATATATATATGTGGGTATCTATATATTTTTTATATATGTGTGTCTGTCTCTCATCCTCGTTTCATATGTGAATAACTTTATATATTAACTAATACTTAGTTAAATTTAGAATTTAAAACTCCTACTTTCTAACATTAATTCGCAATAGTTAAAAAAGATAAATTTGTGAAAGTGAAATTAGTATTTAATTGACAATACTGATCTCTATTTTAATCAAACATTAACATTAATGATCAACAAATTGCTTTTAGTCTCTGTTATATTCTTCAAATAAGAAATTACCTGTACTTCGATTGGTCATCACAGACGATGTAACAATAAATGCATCCCCAAGTGAGGGGGTTTGGCGAGTTTTAAACCTTTTAAAACTCTTCATCTCTCTATCAGCACATCATAAGACAAAAGAAGTGTCGAAAGAAAATAGCTACTTTTGTAGTGATATTATTTATGTTATAAATTGTGAATAAATATTATACATGCATACATACATACATAAAGATAGATAGATAGATAGATAGATAGATAGATAGATAGATAGATAGAAGGAACAGGATGAGATAGATAGATAGATAGATAGATAGATAGATAGATAGATAGATAGATAGATAGAAGGAACAGGATTAGATAGATAGATAGATAGATAGATAGATAGATAGATAGATAGATAGATAGATAGATAGAAGGAACAGGATTAGATAGATAGATAGATAGATAGATAGATAGATAGATAGATAGATAGATAGATAGATAGATAGATAGAAGGAACAGGATGAGATAGATAGATAGATAGATAGATAGATAGATAGATAGATAGATAGATAGATAGATAGATAGATAGAAGGAACAGGATTAGATAGATAGATAGATAGATAGATAGATAGATAGATAGATAGATAGATAGATAGATAGAGAGACAGGATTAGATAGATAGATAGATAGATAGATAGATAGATAGATAGATAGATAGAAGGAACAGGATGAGATAGATAGATAGATAGATAGATAGATAGATAGATAGATAGATAGATAGATAGATAGAAGGAACAGGATGAGATAGATAGATAGATAGATAGATAGATAGATAGAAGGAACAGGATTAGATAGATAGATAGATAGATAGATAGATAGATAGATAGATAGATAGATAGATAGAAGGAACAGGATTAGATAGATAGATAGATAGATAGATAGATAGATAGATAGATAGATAGAGAGATAGATAGATAGAAGGAACAGGATGAGATAGATAGATGATAGATAGATAGATAGATAGATAGATAGATAGATAGATAGATAGATAGAAGGAACAGGATGAGATAGATAGATAGATAGATAGATAGATAGATAGATAGATAGAAGGAACAGGATTAGATAGATAGATAGATAGATAGATAGATAGATAGATAGATAGATAGAGATAGATAGATAGAAGGAACAGGATGAGATAGATAGATCGATAGATAGATAGATAGATAGATAGATAGATAGATAGATAGATAGATAGATAGATAGAAGGAACAGGATGAGATAGATAGATAGATAGATAGATAGATAGATAGATAGATAGATAGATAGATAGATAGATAGAAGGAACAGGATGAGATAGATAGATAGATAGATAGATAGATAGATAGATAGATAGATAGATAGATAGAATAGAAGGAACAGGATGAGATAGATAGATAGATAGATAGATAGATAGATAGATAGATAGATAGATAGATAGATAGATAGAAGGAACAGGATGAGATAGATAGATAGATAGATAGATAGATAGATAGATAGATAGATAGATAGATAGATAGATAGATAGAAGGAACAGGATGAGATAGATAGATAGATAGATAGATAGATAGATAGATAGATAGATAGAAGGAACAGGATGAGATAGATAGATGATAGATAGATAGATAGATAGATAGATAGATAGATAGAAGGAACAGGATGAGATAGATAGATAGATAGATAGATAGATAGATAGATAGATAGATAGATAGAGAAGGAACAGGATGAGATAGATAGATAGATAGATAGATAGATAGATAGATAGATAGATAGAAGGAACAGGATGAGATAGATAGATAGATAGATAGATAGATAGATAGATAGATAGATAGATAGATAGATATAACAGGATGATATAGATAAATATAAAGATGGGTTTTTCTCCAAAAGAGAATAATCCTCGCCGCCAGGATGTTTGAATCTCAAATGTACTGAAGATTTGAACAGTAATAATTGAGTCAGTACCAATTTCTATTTATTTCTCAAAATATAAATTTTGATTGTATTGTATTTAATTATATTATGACCATTATTTATAGCGACTTGTTGAGACTTACTTTTGATTCCTTTTGAGTAAAATCCTCAGGCTTTGAATTGAAAAAAAAAGGCTTTTAACGAACGCTTGTATTTGGTTTTCACCAGATAAATCTTTCCTCATCAAAGCACTTATCAGCATTCGTAAATAATAACCGATTGGTACAATGTTGGATGAATTAGACTAGTTACATAGAACAGACAAACCGAGTTTTAACTTTGTTTTCTCTGTTGTTCTTACTGCACGCGGCATTACATTGTCATAGATGAGAACACATTTTTTTCTACTGGCGATCGCAGGGACCTTCACAACTGAACTTTAAATTACATTGCAGCTGCAAAATGTAAAAATGTCTCTTTAGTGTTTTGCTGCACGTTTTAAGAACTCTAAATGGATATTACTCTAACGATATCACAACACGCACAGCATTACCTTTCTTTCATGGAGTTGTGTTTTGGGGCTCGGTTGCGTAAATGTATACTTGTCAATGCACTGCCTCTTGCGTTAAACATTGTCGTATGCAAACCACTTTTCATCACCTGTTACAATACATTTAAGGAACGGTTAGTTAGAATGATACTTTCGTAATTACAACTGGTTCTTTAAAATAAATGTTACTTACAATTCAATTTAGTAAATATTTTAAAATTAAAAATCCATAAGATTTGAAAATATTTGCATTAATAATGAAAAGAGTTTGGAACGTTTCAAGAATAAAATATGCAGCCATAATTTTATGGCGTCACAGACACTGTATATTTTAAGCATTGATGGGTCTAATATATTCTGCAAATACGTTTTTGCTAGGAGAAAGATAATTCTATTTTGTTCTGAAAGTGCCCTGCATGAATAAATTTTTGTTGTTATAATGTTAGCGATATGATCTCATTTATAAGTACACTGGCCTGCATTAGCAATAAATTCTCATGAATTCAGTGTTGTAAACTATACAGCATTTCCCCAGGTTTCAACATATTTAAACATCATATTTGTTTATGTTGGTTGAATAGTAATGTCTAGATTTTAGTCTGTTTTTCCTTACTTTTTTTTGAGGGAAGGGAGGCTTTTGTTGGTCTAAAGTCAATATTAGCAACACGAGTTTTTGTTTTTTAGTTTTTGTTTCGTTTTTCTTTTTCCAGAAACTTTTTGGTTAACATGTGGATAAAATGAAATTAAAAAAAATTCTTAGGATGCACGTTATAAAAAATCGAAAAGGGTTTCTGGTCACATGAACCTAGTTTTGATAAAGAGAGAATTTCTCTTTTTCTGCTTTTGGCTTCAATGTGTAAACAAGGCGGTAACAGTTTTCCAACTGAAGAATCTTATTTTCCCCAGTTCATTGATGGTTGAACTCTTTCTACTTTCCAGCAAGATTGTCGGATGTGTTTCAGCAGCCCTACTGATGGAGTAGATGTTCGGGCCATCACAAATCAGTGTTTACCAATTCTTAATAGAAATAATTTCAGAACCAAAAAGACAAAAACGGACCTACTTGGTCTTCCCAACTCAGCGTGAGGCTGACTTCAACTCGACCATTTTTACCCATTCGTATCCTTACTTTCCAAAACTTATTTCAGAACCAAAAAGAAAACGAACATACACACGAGATTCAACATAAAAAAAGTCCGTAGCTGAAGCACAAGGTATTTGCACATGTCTTCTATTTTTCTTTGTTTACATATTTCTGACAACAAACAATCCCAGTTGGTCTTTCTTTGACGAGGTAGAATTCTTCCTATTTCATATGATAGTCATTTATACATTTCCCAGTGCATCACTTATCAGTCAGTTAAGTGCTATACGTGATACACGCTTTGGGCGATCATGTCTCGAAAGAAACATGACTGACTGGACAGAAAATTATCCAGCAGTAGGTTGCCATTGTTTTCTGCGGTAGACTGGTTGCCGACCAAAGTTATAAAATCCAATCTGTCCTATTGTTTAACCCATAACTGGAGGGAAGAGACGGATTAATACCTTTCATAAGGGTATTTGTGCATAAGTGAATACAAGGAATTCACATGGAATTTGAACTTGGCTCCCCGATTTGTCGTTCCGAGTCGATATCCACTGCACCACAACGCACATCACTTATAATGAGTAAAAAAGTATCTACATGACACACTTGGACAGCTTAGTTTTACTGTTTTTATTTTTTTCTCTCTTTATTTTCGCTTTATAGTATTCTGAAACACACACACGCACACACACACTCACACACACACACGCATATCACTTAAGACATTCGATTTCCCTTTCACAACAGTCAATTAGTTTCATTAATGTTTGAGTAGTGTTTCTGAATGTCAAAACTTTATTTACATCTGAAAACCGGTTTGAACGGAAATGGAGACAGGAAATCCTTTTCCCAATCAAATTTTCCAACAACTCAGCCTTGAAAGGGTCGGTGAGGAATCATTTTCAAACCTACAACTTCTTTCGTACAGATGAAACGTTGCCAGTCTTTTGCCACTCTATCGCTATTTCCATGTCAAACGTTCAGAGCAACACTCATTTGTTTCCCCATTCTCGCCTTTACAGCTAGAACTTATCACGTAGAGAGGCTATACTCAAACTTATTCCCTATATACTTTATTGGTAAGCGGGTAGTTTTATTAAAACAGCTTATTTCCCAGAACTGTTATTTTGTGGAAGAAACTTTCGAGAGAATACTTCCTCTATAACTAAAATCTTTATTATTTCAAGTCAAAGGTCAACCTTTATCTATTCTCATTATATGCGCTTCTTACGTTTCTGCTTTATGCCTCGACTAAAACTTATTTAGTAACCCTCTATTTTGGTTGGCTCTTAAGCCATGTATTTGGTGAACAATAGTATAAACACTTATAAATAGAGCTTGCGATGCTGCTATAAAAGGAAAACCTGAAAACCTAGCCTGGGGTTGACCCAAGTCTTATTAGTGAAATTGTGTAGCCACAACCTTTCAAGAGCCTTTCATGGTTATATTAGCACGAAGTCACAAGTCATTGTGGCAGAGAGTTTGAGCGTATTGACCTTGTTTAAACTATTGATGCAGCCAGAGTATGTGCTCTCCCAGAAACTAATGTCTGGTATGCATAGTTGAAGTTTAGACCGCAGTTGGCTCCCTAAGTGAAGAACACATATGTTCCTGGGCAGACACATGAGAAAAGAATTGGCTAACTTCTCATGCAGACAAGAGTTCTTGGAAACGACCTGGCTGTTCTTATATATTTGACTGATTAACTTTAGACCTGAAATGAATTCCGAATTTTATCAGCCGGGACATTAGATCTCTTTTGATAGTTGAATTTTTTTATCGAAAATAAAGGCTTCGAATAAAAAGAAAGCAAGTGAAATGATCCGTCTGTTGTTTTGCACCAATAAAACTTCTGAAAAAAATGAAGATTGACGGTAGAGTAAGATCAGTCTGTTCAGGCAGAAAGTAATCCTATCCACCTGACGCCAAATGCGCAGACACTGAATAGAGGAAACCAATAACACCAGCCAAAAGCGACGACATCAAAAGATATATTTATGGGCAAGAGAAGATTAAACTACTTGAAATAAAAAAGACAAAAACAAATAACAAGAAACCTCAGGACATAGCGGTGCGCTAAGGTCACGAAACGGACGTTATTAAATGTGTGCGCCCGCTCTTCTGCACGGGAATGGCCAGACCTGATTTGATTTCAGGCTATATCGGATAACATCTTCGAAAGAAATGACCTCATTGGGGAAAAAAAACGTTTGACTGATTTAACGACGAAATATTTTCGTAGCTTTAAGCTAATATTTCTTGTGCTTGTATGCATGAGTAGATACAAAATAGATAGTTTGTCACGAAAAGGATACTATTGAAATTCTAAAACAAGGTTTTGTATAGAGTACCTTTAATAGGATTCTGGAAAAGAAACAAATGGCATTCTCCAGAGATAAGGAATATCCAGATCAAACAGAGCACAATATAAAAATGGTAAAAAAAAATGATAAAATACTAATCAATGTAAAAACAATAAATTAAGTTCTTCTTCTTCTTCTTCTTCTTCTTCTTCTTCTTTTTCAGTTTCTTCTTCTGCACTTTCTTCCTTTTTAGATTATTCTTAATTTTTTCTTCATGACGTGTCTCTTCATGACATGAACAGTCATGAGTGGCTACAAAGTTCTATTCTTTGTCACTCTTAGCAATGTTTACCTTTTCAATATACTTCCCATTTCCTATTCTGTCACTCAATTACGCTTGTTACCTTTTCCCTCCACCAGTCCATCTTACCTTTAATAAGTACTGTGAGAGTCAAATTCTCCAAGCCATATTTCTTTATTATATTTGATTAGAAGTTTCAACGGTCTCATTCTGATTCTAAGAATGTATTCATTTTGGTTTCATTTCTCTTAAAACTCCTCATTGCACACATGTTCTTTCCCTGACATTCTCAGGATCATGTGTATAATCAAACCTTTGTTGCATTAAGTTTTTTCTTTAAAGTCAATGTGATCATTTTTTTATCATTTTTATTTAATCTTTTTTTTTTAGTTTTCCTTATTTCATTATCCTTTTTGTTTCAAATATAATAACCCCAGTGTAAATCCACCTTTGGAGTTTTATCTGGTAATCGCTATTGCGACTTGCACTAAATTAAAACTTATTATAGTGAATACAATGTTAATATGACTAAGCTACAGCCATGGATACAGGTACTAGATAATGAACTCTCGAACCCTGAACATCTCAATATAACTCCCCTGTTTCATGGGCAGGTCGGACTTTTTAGTTTTGGTCGACAATCTTTCAAGAGCTGGTAACTTAAGCAAAGTTATCTCTTGGAAGTCAAGGAGAAAACGCAGGAAAAAAAGAATCTCAGTGCTTACAAAGAAAAACTTATACCGGATCGTTCGTCACCCGAGTTAATAAGGGTCTCGTCACTCAGAGAGGAACCAGTCTGGGGCCAAAAAATCTGTAACTGGAGCAAACTCTTCCAACAACCTGGTTACCAAACCAGTACTACCTGCAACTTTTGGCCATCAAGTCAATTAATAGAAACAAAGCGAACGAAATAGACTCACAAAGAGTATCAAGTCATGGGATCTTTTTTCATCATACACGAAAATTCACAAAAGAACATCAACGATCGGACATACCAAATATGGAGAGTTATGAATGAAACTGAAGTATCAACCTAAAATGCTTGCCAATGTTCGTAAGGACATCGTACAAAATAAAAGACTCTCAAAGCAGAAATCGATCAGATAAACCTAAATATAAGACAAAATACAACAACTTATCAGCCAAACAAAAATGAGGTAAGAGTGGAAATAAATGATATGACAGATGATGAACTAAAACCTAAAATAAATGAGTTGCGAAATCATTATCTCTCAGGAAATAAAATTGAAGAATCTGTCTGCGGCATAAACAATTGCACTGATTTGGATTCTGTTACTGATAAAGATGAATAAAATGTCATAAGGACAGAAATTCCTGAAAACAATTGAAGCGACAAACTACACCATTCAAATACTCAGCAGAGTAACTGGCACACAAATGACAGACAGAAACAAGCGTCCAAAAGTTCAATAAGCATTCTGTGCAAACATATAATGCTGAACTGTAAAGACAGTCAAAGAAGAAACCACCGGGAAATATCACAGAAGTCAATAAACAACATTAACAGCTAAATGGAAACTAAATGTCAAGACAAACAAAAGATCTAATCGACAAAAAGAATCAGCTTAAAAGGTAAAAATTATAGTGGGCTATCTATTCTTTTTCTGTTTGTAGTGGGAGTCCGTTCTCGTGAAGGGTAATTGTATATTGTTGCAGGTTAACGGAATTTGGCCTTGTTGTAGATAGCCCACTATAAGTCATAAAATGATTACAAATCAAGAAAGGCAAATTGAGTTGAAAATTAACATTATATATATATATAATTATTAATTAATGTTTTTACAATTGAAGTAATACTTGAAGTATAGGTTCAACGGAGGTTAAAATGTTCATGGCAATAAAATACTGAAAGAGAATTAATGCTTAGGAATTTGAGAGCGTTTAAGTCTTTGGTGTATTCGTTCCTTAGGTCAGTAAGTAGTTTCTGAGGCAGGGAAGAAGCAAAGAGACAAGGGAGGCGAGCGTAGTAGCCGCTTGACTTAGGTCAAGAGTATATTGATTACACTCCTCTCCTCTCGAGTCAGTCCATATGTGTGACCTCCGTCGGTCTGTCTGACGATGCTTTCTGTATCCGCTTTTTATATCTTCATTTTTTGGATCACAGCAGCTCGTTTTGGATTTCACATTTGATTTAGTTCTGGGCTTCTCATTGGCCGATGAATAAACTTCGCGTAGGCTCGCGAACTGGAAATTTAATATTTGATTAATTTTTAGTTTTCAACCGGAACATCTGCGCGGAGCCGGCGGCGCACAACGACTTTTGGTCATTTGCTTTTTGGTCGTGAAAGTACGAACATCCGGTCCATCGCTTTTGCTCAGTATCACCACAAAATAAAGCAAAAAATAGAGAGAAGCAGGTGTGAGTTATTGATACTAGATGAGAATATAGAATCAAATTACTCAATAGAATTCCACCATTACATCAAGAAAATACTTCAACAGAAACTAAAATTATAAACGCAGAAAACAAGATGATATAAAAAGCAATGTATATTCTCTCGACAAAATAAATTATTCCAACTGGACCTCAAGAAGATTTAGAGAGATATTGGAAAAGCAATTATAATAGTCAGAAAGATTCCATCTATTGAAAAAAAAGAAACTATTTTGGGAGAATGTTTTGAGCAATCTAAATAAATATAATCTGAATGTAGAATAGATCTAACTAGAAGAAGAACTCTAAACCTCCGAAGATTAGAAAAATTATAGGAGAATTATACATTAAATAAGTCAGGTATTTGTCACAAAGTTTAAGGAATTAGAACAAACAGAAGCCTATAGATAACTACGGATCAGCGAAGGAGATAGAATACAGCATTCCCACATAAAGGAGAAAGTAAGAAAAGAATGCTACAGACGTGTGTGTCGGATGTTAAATACAGAGATGAATTCACAAAAGAGAATATCAGCAATAAACACTTTGGCGCTACTTCTGGTGCAATATAGTTTTATAATTAACTAAACCTTATTTGACATTAATAGAATAGACATCAAGATGAGAAAACTTGCCGTCACATGCATCCTCTCAAAGGTTGATGTTGATCATCTGTATATGTCCAGATCCGAAGGAAGCATAGGATTAGTTCAACTAGAACTGTTTTACAAAACTACAACAATCGACATTCAAAGACAATTAGAAACTGCACAAGACTAGAGGATAATCTGAGTCAAAGAACATTAAAGAATCCAGTCAGTCAAGTGCCATACCTGATAAACGCTTTGGGTGATCATGTCTCTAAAGACACATGACTGAATCGACAGAAGGTTATTCCGCAGTATGTTGCTATTGCTTTCTGCGGTAGACTGGTTGCCAGCCAAGGCTATAGAACCCAATCTATCCTCTTTCCTAAGGTATCTGTACGTAAGTGAATGCAAGGGATTCAACTGGAATTCGAACTTAGCACTCCAATTTGTCGTTCCGAGTCGATAGCCATTGTACTACAATGCCCACCATAGAAATAATTAAAGAAGTAAGGAACTTTATTCGGTAATAACGGACGCCAACAAATTCAAAATGGAATTTTAAGTCGGCGAAGAAATGAAAGTAAAACAGAATATATCTACTGCAGTGGTAAAAAAGCTTAACAATGAAAGCAAAAGCAAATATAATGAACTAGATACAGAAACAAATTCCAGAAAATCATCTTGAAAAATATTCTGTCAGTACTAAACAAGCTGATGTAAATATAACCCGTCCCCATCAATGGCTATGTAATGTAGGGTTCAAAGCTGAAACCTAAGGTTTTTTTTTCTGCACAGCACTAATGCTTCCCAACTAGAAACTACCAAGCATATATATTGATAAATTGTGCTTGCTCAAAATACAGATTCCGTGATAATATCAAATCTAACCGCCCAGACATCGTGATCAAAGACCACAAAAACAAAATGTGCCTTTTTCTTTCTTGACATGGCAGACCCTGTAGAGTGCAACGTATCTTTGAAGATTAAAAAAAAACTATCATAACAGAAGGAACTTTAAAACTGAAATGTCAAAAAATGTGGCACATAAGGACATTAACAATTCCAGTTGTAGTTAGAGCTTTCGGATTGATTGGAAAAAGTCCTGATAGACTCACTCAAGGAAGTTTCTCCTGGTAACCTAAGCCTTAAAGCAATAAGAAAGATTTTACTCACGATAATGCTTCAAAACCTTGTCTATAAAAGGGATTTATCTAAGTAAAATGTGTTTAATCTACGGTTGTTGTTTTTTTTGCAAAAAGCCTCTCAGTGGAAAATGTCATGAAGCCTTTTCTAACCTTAGGCCTCTGGTTGGAACCCGAAATAAGGTGAGTATACTTTAGAAATAAAAGGAATAATAATAATAATAAAAATAATGCATCGAAACTTTGTCTATAAAAAGTCGTTACGTAATGAGCCGAACAAATTTGGGTGAACTATTGGTTTCGTGCGTCATTCGTGGGAAAGTTTTGAGAACTAAAAGTCAAAACAAAAAGGGGATAAACAGTGAGCCTGTCCCTCATAAGGGAACCTATCTGAGGCCAAACTTCTGCCATAAGAATAAACCCTAACAGTAATAAAAATCTTCAGGTCCTCACTCCGGGATAATCTAATGATAACCTTGGAAATTCTCCAGCTAGATGCACAACCATTCATTTAAAGAAAGAAAAAGTAAAATGATCTCATAGAGAGTGATACATTCTATGAAGCGTTACACAAACCTCAGAAAAGCATCACTCGCCAAGCATATGACACTGTGCAAGAAAATGTTGAACAAGCAACTAGAAAGTACATTGACGAAAATAAACTAGCCAATGCAAGACGGTACATCATAAGAAATAACCGATTGAAATTAAAGAAATAAAAATAACAGCAACTAAAATAGGTGAGTCACCAGTAGAAGGAAACCAGAAATGGGCATAAAATGTACTACCATCACACATGTGGTTAATGAGAAAACTAATATCCCTCTGATTTCTTGATTCATGGTTACCTTCCTCTTTTTAGGAAGGACTTTAATGTCCATATGCATGGCCTTATACCATGTCCGCGAACATCTACCTTTGGCGAGAGAAATCTCTCTAGAATCTTTTTTTTTTTTAATCATTTCACCCCGAGCAAGGTGGAAACGCCACTGATGTGCAGGGGGTTACATAAATGTAAAAAGATTAATTAGAAAAAAGTGAGGAGTACAAACTAGTTAGAAAGGAACAATAGAAAGCTGAGAAAGCAGGTGCGATGACAGGTACATAGGTGGAGAGAAAGGGAAGGTTATACAGAGGAGGGGAGAGAGCTAGAGGCCAGTGGTTAGTAGATGAGTATTGACTTTGCATTTAAATTTCTGGAGGTTGTAGCCGTCAGGAAAGCAAGAATACGGGAGTGAATTCCACAGGCGGGAAGTGCGAGAGAGGAAGTAGAATTGTCGTCTGCGTTTGGCTAACCTGACTGTGAATGGGTGGGACCCAGTTGCCAGTCTGGTAAACACCTGTTGAGGAGGCATCAGTGAATTAAGCTCATCCGAGCAGAAGCCATGAAAGTATTTATAGAAGAGACAAAGGGAGGCCACATTTCGACGATGGGGAAGTGGCTGCAGTCGAGTCGCCAGATCAGTACCTATCACATTACAGACTCTCCTTTGGAGCTTGTCAAGAACACTGAGGAGAACGGCAGGGGCACCTGACCATAAATGGCAGCAGTACTCCATGCACGGACGGATGGTTGACTTGTATATATGCAGGATGGATTCAGGTGGAAAAAACATCCTGGATCGACATAGTGACCCAATCTTCTTAGCAGTAGATTTTGCTATGGATTCAATATAGTGCTTCCATTTGAGGTCTGAGGACAGGGTAAGTCCGAGGAGGCGTAGTGTATTACTCTCAGGGAGAATCACTTGGTCCATACTTATGGGAGGCAGAAGAGGTTGCCTGTAATGGTTGACAGACAACAGCTTGGTCTTAGATGAATTGAAGTTGACAAGCCACTTCTTGCCCCAGTTCACCACAGAGTGTAGATCCCGCTCAAGGTCAGCAGCAAGATTATGTCTGTCCGCCACGACAGGTTTCTTACTGGAGCGAGAGTATATTGTAGTGTCATCTGTGTAGATGCCTACTTGGGACTTGATCTCATCTGGGAGGTCGTTGATGAAAATAAGGAAGAGCGTCGGGCCCAGGATAGAGCCCTGTGGGACACCAGCATTCGTGCTGTAGGACGAAGAGGCACGCCCATTCAGAACGACCTTCATTTTGCGGTTATTTAAGAAAGATTGGATTAGGTCAAGCAGGCGACCGGTAATACCATAACCGCGTAGTTTGCATAGGAGGCCAGAGTACCAAACCCTGTCGAAAGCCTTGGAGATGTCCAGAGCAACCGCGCGAGCCTTGCCAGACTCATCAAGGGCCTGTAGCATGTACTCCGTTACGGTTGTTAGCAGGTCGGCCGTGGACCTGTCAAAGCGGAATCCATTTTGGCTGTCGGAGAACAGTTTGTGGGCGGTGAGATGATGAACTATTTCAGCATTGATTATAGCCTCGAATACTTTCCCGAATATCGGTAGAAGACTGATAGGGCGATAGTTGGATGGGTCCGAGGGTTCACCACAGTTCTTAAAGACAGGAACGACTGAAGAGAATTTCCAGCATGCAGGAAAGCAGAAAGCAGAAAGGCAATAGTTAAATAGTTTAGAGAGGACAGCTAGTTCACTCTTACATATGTCTTTGTTTTTTTCGACTAAACTCAGTTCGCTATCTCTACCGACCCCTTCCTCTCCTAACTGTTGTGTGCTAGATAGTATTTCAGGCAATATAGACGGGTACATTCACCCGTTCGCTAATATATTTGTGTTCGGTAACTTTAAGGTCCATAATGCCAAGTGGCTGAAACACTTCTCTCCGATTTTGCTGTCGTTCAACCGCTGAACTTCTCAGTCAGTCAGTCTCTCACGTAAGTAATGGTTTTTGCCACGCATTGTTCCTTTAGATATCGTCCTCACTTCTATCCCTGACTCTTGCTATGTCATGCTGCTCTTCCCTATGATAACTTTAATCAAACTGTGCTGTCTGTGAATATCTCTTTCTACTCCCTGTTCATTCAGGAACATGCGTGCCTCTTCGTCCTACAGGAACAGCAGAATTTCTTACTATTATAAACGAGTCGACTGAGACACGTTCCGGGATTTCCTTCGCAAAGTTTCTTTGGAACAAAATTTTTGTTCTCCCTTTTCAAGACTGCGCCTCTGAGGTCTTCTGCTGGGTGAAAGCCGGCAATTATGCTTTCATCCCAGTAATTCTGATTTAAATCTCATTCATTTCCTTGGTTCTCACCTGCTTGCTCAGCTGCCATTGCTCGACTTCACCAAAGCGACACGTGTGATAACAATAGACACTTCTTTATCATTGTTGTAATGAATGCAAGCGTATCCTAAATGATGCCAAGCTCTTGTTTTATAATAGAACAGCGAACTCTCGATCCCTCCTCTATTCAGTCAATTTGAAGTCCCCACATCCCCAGCAAAATTGAATGTTTTTCTCGCAAATTCTTTTGACTCGTCTAAAGTAACCACACAAGCTTTCCCACTTACAAAATAGGCTCAACTGAGTGATATGTACATAACCCAGTTTCTAGTTTTGAACACCATTTCGAAACTTGACTCCCAAAAGGCAAGAGAAAGTGATGAAATTCCAGCGATCATCCTAAAGAAATGTGTTACTGAGCTTTATTGTGTCCATTCTAAACTCTATAACTGCTTCTTGCTTTCCTGCTTGTTGGAAGTCCTCATCTGTAGTTCCTGTTTTAAGAACTCAGGGGAGATCAGTGACCCTCTACATATCGCTCTATTAGCCTATTACCGCTTTTTGGCAAAATGTTCAAGGCTCTTATCAGTGCTAAAGTCGTTAAGCCTCACACATCTAGCGACCTAGACGCTAATAAACAATATGGCTTTTGTTTTGCCAGGTGTACCACTGATGTGCTGCCATCTCTGAATATATATATATCAGGCCCTTGATAAGAACAGCGAATCTCGTGGTTTTGCTCGAATACATTTAAAGGGTTTGGTATGCTGGCTTTCTGTGAAAACTCCAGGGCTACGATATTTCTGGACAACTGTTTGATTTAATCCAATCCTTCCTATAAAATCGAAAACTGAAGGTTGTTTTGAACAGATAAACTTCCAGATACTTTTATATAACGTGGATTTTCCTCAATAGCATCACCATTTAATTCCATTTCAGTAGTAAAACTGCCAAGGCTAACAAAGTAAGCCTGGGTGCTTCTCTTCAAAATGACCTTCAATCTGGATGAACTAGATTAGGAAATGGCTAGTAAATTGAATGACTCCAAAACAAAACTGCTGTCCTTTAACTATCAGAGAAAATTGTCTACCAGCCATCAGAATGTATAACGCTAGTCTCCTGGAGGACATTGTAATGCGGTTTCTTGGCCTAGCTCTCTTAACTGACTTGAGTGTAACGACTACATTAAAATTATAGATGCATCTAATGCTAGAAAGATTGGGTCACTGTGTTGGGCTACATAGCTTTTCTCGTCAGAAGCCATCTTGCACGTTTTAAGTCTACCATTCAACTCTGCGTTGAATACTGTTACCGGATCTGGTCGGGTACTCCTGCTATTCATCTTGAGGTTCTCAACAAAATCCAAAGAAAGATCTGCAATGTAATTCAGTTTGCCTTGGCATCTCGGCTTCAGTCACATTTTCACCACCGTGATATGGTTTCCCCTCTGTCTTTTCTACAAATCTTTTCATGGCAACTGCTCTGACGAGCTTTTTACCCTGTTGCCTCGATCATATGAATTTAATCGTGCTACTAGAGTGGCATTTAGGTCCCACTGTTTTTTAGTGTAAAAATAGTTAAATGTAACCGCCATTCTCTAACATTTTTATTTTCGCGCAATTCCCGTGTTTGGAACTTCCTTCTGTTTATTTGCTTCCTGAGAGCTAAAAAGTCCAAAAGTTTAATTGCAACGGCAATTGCCATCTTCTGTCTCCTTCAATTCCGTCCAAATTTTATCCTTTCTTCAACACCCTTGTACCCAGTTTTTTCCCATTGTAACCCTCTGCCCACTAGTAGCAGTCCGAACATGCTTGGGGTGAAATGATTAACAAAAGAAAAAAAATAAACAAAAAATACTTATGATACTGAGAGTTTAGAAGAGCTAGAAAAACGTGGCCATAATCGCTTACAAGCCAGCAAAAAAATCAGTATAAAACACATTGAGCCGAACTATTTTACGGAAAACAATAATAGTATACATTAAGCCAGTGAATAAATCTTGAGATATAAGTCTGACAAAAATATCGAAATGGAGGAATAACAACGACTTACAACCAACAAAGTATAACCTCAAAACAGTTAAGTTCTATAATGCAGCACTAAAATTAATTCTGGATGGAATAGACCCACATATGTCACAACGAAGTAATATATACATCAGCAATAGCAAAAACTATAAAAAAAAATAAGATCAAAGTGAAATAGTCAGTCTCACAGATATAAAGATCCACGTTAGAAAGAAAAAAAAACAGAAAGAAACTATACAACTTAGAAGTGAATTATCATTTCTCGGCAACAGAAAAAATATAAGGAGTAGAAAAGTCAGAAGACTTGAAAGCAAATGCAAAATTAGGAATGAAAGTGAAGTCTTATCTGCTGAAAAAAACATAACTGAATACAATACAAATGAAGGCTCAAAGAATAGAAATGCTATAAAAAATCCAAGATTCTACAACCAGAACACTATCTTTCAAACCGATGCGAAGCTATTTTACTGAGAAATAGGCAAACAAAAGAATGGACACTCCCTCCCCAGACAATGGAAGAGGTCATAGAGTTCTAGTATGGATATGGGCTTACCCTAAAGAACATGACAAAGAAGGAGATTTGATTTTTCCTCTATGCACCGTGTCTCTTCAGGATGTAGGGGATCATAGCCCTCTACATCTCTCTATCCCTTGTAGCTCCTAAAACTTCTTCTGTTACTCAAACAAACTCTGATCCGCCATCTATATGCTCAAGCTCATCAAGTATGTCAGACGTTACTTCCTGCTGCCTGTCCGTTCCTCTATCCGTCTTGTGAGTATCATATTCTCCATGCCCTCCTTCCTCATTATATGCCCCAGAAACCTCAGCTGTTTTTTTCTCATGTTAAGTATCAGTTTCCTTTTAGTTTCCATCCTATCCAAAGCCTAAACGTTCGGTCTATTATATTCTCAGCATCCTTCAGTAGAACCATATTTCGGATGCTTCTAGTCTTTCTCTTATAGACATCGCATAAAAATCCAGTAATCTTTTCTTTGTTTCCAGCAAAATATTCCTGTCTCTCAATACTCTACTCAAATTTTGACATGCCCCCCCCCAGGATCTCTGTATTTGATTTTAGTATTCCCTGTCTGTGGTTGGCATTTTGGGCACCTCTTTTTGACTGATGATCATGAATTTAATTTTCTTGTAGTTTATATGTAGTTTTTTCTTTCCGCTTCCTTTGACTATTTCCTGTAGGAAGTCTTGCAGTTCCCCTTCCGTGTCTGCTATCAGCACTATATCATCTTCATATCTTATGTTGTTCAGATTGTTGTGGTCAATGACGAATCCTCAAAATTGTCTCGCTGTGCAAGTTGAATAGATTCGATGAAAAAACACATCCTTTCTATCTTTGTATATTTGCTAAACTAGTTTCCTGTCCGTATGCAAGCAGTTTGCTGCCAGTACATGCTCTTGATTTCTCTAATGTCTTTCCCAAATATATGAAGGTTGCCAGGCGTACCTAGCAAGTCTTTGTGGCGTACGAATGCCTTTAAAACACAGGCACACACTCTTCGACATCTGTATTACTCTTTTTGATAACATTCTACATTCTAACCATAAATATCACGTTCCTTGTTCCACTGTCCTTGACGAAACAGCACTGTTCTTGTCCTATCGCTGGCTTGATTCTCCTGCGTGATTTATTCATCAGAATGCAGATAATAACTTTTGTTATGTGACTCATTAAGCTGATTGTACGGTGGAGTTCACATTCCTTTGCGCCTGGTTTCTTAGGCAGTATCATAAAAATCGATCTGCTTCGGTCTTCCGGTATATTGCCACTGATGTAGATTTAATTTACACTGAGCCGTAATGCTGTCCAGTGTCGGGTAGAAAGATTCTATTCCCTCCTTTGTTTTTTGCGTTTTTGGTGATTGCACTTCTATAACCGGTGTGAAGATGTTTCCTCTTAGTTTGACCAACAGAACTGTTTCGTATAACTGATAGCATCCCAGTACGCAATTCTTCATGTCTCGGTCCAGTATCAAGCCGGCTCCTTATTCATTATTTTTACCACCTGCGTATATGATCATTAATTACTTACTGATAAAATCGCCATTGATTGGTTATCTAGTTTTGTATATTTCTAGAATGGTGATATTCAATCTCTTATCTCCTGCTTGGCGTTCTGCAGTTGTCTACAGTTGTTCAGTGTTCTGAAATTCCATATCTCTAGAGTATTTTTTGTTTGGTGTTAACAGTCGCAGGATAACGGTCAGGTAACGCCTGATGCTCATGTCGTTCCTTTCTGGGCAAAGGATCAGCTCCAAGGAACTGTGTTACGCCCTTTACTCCTTTAGTGTTAACAGTCTCTGGATTATGGTCAGGTGACACCTGTTGCTAATGTCGCTTCTTACTTGGCGAAGAGTTAAATCCTTTCGACTTAACCCTCTTGACGCTGTTGGGAGATATATATATATATATATATATATATATATATATATATATATATATATGTATACATATTGATTTTTGAAGGCCTTGATTTTTCTTGAGAATAATAGTGGAGTGATTTTGCGCTACCTTTTAATGTAAGAGATAGAATGGATTAAAAAATAATCCGGAAAAAATATGGACAAGAATCCGAGAAAAATATGAAGTGAAGTAGCACACAAGTTGAAATCTGCAGAAATAAATAGAATTCATAACTTTTGGCTCTATTAATTAAATGCGGCACACAAAAATCTAATCTAATTATTACAAAAATATAGTCAACGATTCCACTAAAATTCTAGCATGGCTAACCAAATTAATTACCTTCACGTTCCCAAAGAATGGGGACACAAATATCACAAAAATCTAAAAAAACAATTATTTACTGTCTCTTGATATTCATCCTGACAAAACAGACATAAAATGACATACTAACACTTGAACAAAAATGGTGCAAACGCAGTTCTTACGGATGTCAGTACCAGTTACTAATTAATAGGATGATCTTGGAAAACTGCTTCAATACAAAGAAAAATCTCAGTACTGCTTGGATAGATTGCCGTAAGGCATTCGATAGTGTACCCAATTTTTAAATCTTAAAATTATTAAATACTAGCAGTATAGCCCGGAGTTGCTCGAGTGTAATGAAGGCTTTAAAACTAATCCATGGTCCTGGAGCTCAGACTCTTTGGACGTTGGCACGACAGACTAAAAAGCAATAGTTGTTTTCAGTTAAAGTGAAACCGTAGACTGAAAGAAAAATGAATGGATGTAAATCAAATTTTCATTTCCTGGTATCGATATCAAATTTCATGCACTATTGTAAGAACTGCAACCTTGAAACTTCCGAATATCGTTTCTTATGTCTTTGTCTATGAGTGTATCAAATTTGATTAAAATCGGACCACTCCTTCTATAACCCGATTTTTTCGATTATCGATATTTATCGGGGGTACCTCTACACAAAAACCTAGCTAAGAACGCTCGCAGACGCTTATAGTACAACTGTGTAAAATTTCAAGAAAATTGGGGCAGCCGTTTCGGAGTCTGTAGGTAACGAATACACACACACAGACACACACACAGAGACAAAGTTCCATTTATAAATAAGTTTAGATATACAAAGTACCTCTTGTCGTCTATACTTCTGGTGAAAGAAACATCAGCAGAGGAATATTTTTAGGTGACATCTTGTATCCCTTACTATTTTGTATATCCTTAATTGTATTAACCAGTGAACTTAACAGGACGGAATATGGCTTTAAGAAGGTAAGCCATCTATTTTACATGGATGTCTTAAAGTTGTATACTAGGAATAAGAATGAAGTGGAAGGTCTCGTAGAAACAGTAAAATGTTTTAGTGATGACACTGGAATGGTATTCGGTTTGGATAAATATTCTAAAGCCATAATTTTACAAGGATCACTAAAAAGCACACCCTCTATTAGTTTAAAACCCAGAGTATCAAGAAAATATTTAGAACAAAAAAACAAAGAACAAAAAAAAACATGCTTATAAATACTTCGGTGTAAATTAGGGGAAATAATTAATAAAAACAAAATGAAAGAAATAGTGCAAATAGCTTGAGTTAGATATACAAATAGCACTGGAAAGGAAAATGGAACTGACTAATCGAAGTTGCGCCTCAGTCTGTCGTGTTCTTTTCAGACTAACGCTCTTGGAAAAGGCGTAATTCAATCTCTTTCTGCCACCCATCTATGGGGTAAATAGTGGAGTGGTTTCCACTAGGCGCGAGACTGGTATCTCTCGCTTGGGTGGCAATCGCACCGAATTAACAAGAGGAAATCAATCCACGTTCTTCCACAAAAAGAACTGTGACCAGAATAGGTGAATCAACATGAAACAAAACCAGAATATTTTTTTAATCATTTCACCCCAAGCAAGGCATTCCACTGCCACTATAGCGCAGGGGGCTACATAGGGGAATGTGCTGAGAGAGCGATTAGATATAGGAAATGTCAGAAGGAGGGTGATAGACGAGTTGGGAGGTACATAGGAAGAGAGTTTGAGAGAATGAGTGCGAGTTAGTGTGTTTGGAGGTGTCTATTGACCTTACATTTAAATTCCTGAAGATTGTAGCTGTCGGGGAAGCAAGTATTTGGAATGGAATTCCACAGGCGGGAAGTGCGAGAAAAGAAGCTGTTGGAGTAGAAATTGCGGTTACATTTTATCGGTTTCACTGTAAAAGAGTGGGGCCTAGTTGCTAATCTAGTATCTTGTGCAAATTCGTACCTAGGGGGCACCAGTGATCTAAGTTCATCGGAGCAGAAGCCGTGAAAGTATTTATAGAAGAGGCACAGGGAAGCCACTTCACGCCGGTGAGAGAGTGACTGCAGCCGGTCAGCCAAGCCGGTATCGATCATATTACAGATTCTCTGTTATATTTTGTCAAGAACCCCGAGGAGAATAGCAGGGGCACCCGACCAGATGTGGCAGTAGTATTCAATACACGGGCGGATGGTAGATTTATATATGTGCAAGATAGATTCAGACGGAAAGAACTTCCGGGCCCTGCACAGACAACCGACTTTCATAGCAGCGGATTTAGCAATGGATTCGATATAGTCATTCCACTTGAGGTCCGCTGAGAGTGTGAGACCAAGCAGGCGTAGTGTTTTACTCTCTGGGAGGAAAGCCTGTTCCATGCTAATGGGAGGTAGGTGTGGTTGTCTATGGTGGTTAATTGATAGCAGCTTCGTTTTGGAAGAATTGAAATTTACGAGCCATTTCTTACCCCAGTCCACTACGGATTGGAGGTCCTTTTCCATATCGGCAGCGAGATTCGCCTTATCGCCCACACCAGATTTTTGATCTAGGCGAGTGTAAACCGTGGTGTTATCGGCGTACATGCCTACTTGGGATGTTATGGCATCGGGGAGATCATTCATGTAGATCAGAAAGAGCGCGTAGGACCTAGGATAGAGCCCTGAGGGACACCCGCGTTTGTATGGTAGTTCTGGAAGGCATGTCCGTTTAATACCACCTTCAATGTGCGGTTAGAGAGGAATGGCTGGATTAGGTCCAAAAATGTCCAGTTATACCATAGCTCCGCGTTTCCATAGAAGGCCAGCATGCCAGAATCTTTAGAGATATTAAAGGCAACGGTTCGGGCTTCACCATTCTTGTCGAGGGCCTGGTATATATACTCACTGATGGTCGTTAGTATATCAGCAGTAGACCTGGTGAAGCGGAAGCCATACTGTTTGTCCGAGAGGAGCCTGTGGGCTGTGAGATCTATACATATATAAGAGATTTAGGGATCATTCACTAATTCTTGCAAACCGTAAATCGCCTGATGACGAACTACTGATAGTACAACTCTTGTAAAATTTTTCTATTATAAATACCAATAATAATAAAAATTATATATATATATATATATATATATATTAATTGGAGTCGATAGACCCTTCTATCACCCGGTTCACACTTCTCCCTGTTCTTTTGGACAAGAGTAGAGGCGCATGCCTTGTTTCCTGTTTATATACGGGTCTCCTGCTTCTCTCCACTCATCAGGTTCCAGTGATAGAGTTGTCTGTCGTAAGTCTGTTGTCTGTTTGTAGTTGTTTGGGAGGGTAGCAAAGTCTCTTCATTCTGAGGGTACCGGGTTGGCAGTTTCCTGGTTGCTGCTCCCGATTGGTAATTAAGAGCCCGAACTCTTGCGTAGCGTCAAGAGAGGCTGTTTTGATCAACAGCTGAATAATATCGGGGTCTTATGTTGTACCACGTCGCGCATGGATAGGTGTCCCTAAGGCTACATTATGCTGTAGTCTGCGCCAGATTCTCTCCTACACCTGTTGCATATAGCGACTGACTGATTCTACTCTGGACTTCTTCTAAGAAAACTCACAAAGCAAAACATGAATTCAAACTACCAATATCGCAAAACCAAACCAGCTAATCAAAACACCCAAACCCATCAACATCTTCTTCACTAACTTACGTGGCTTACGTTCCAACTTTTACAGCATCGAATCCTTCCTCCAATTAAACTCACCTGGCATCCTAGCCCTCTGCGAAACTAACCCTGATCCTTCTATCCTTTCTTCTAAATTCTACGTCCCTCGCTACCTTCCCCTCTTCAGAAAGAACTCCAATGTCCACATGCATGGGCGTGGTGTTTACGTCAGCGAACTCCTTCCTCTCGTTAGGATGATCTCCCTTGAATCCATACATCATTCTTATATGTGTTTCCGTCTCTCCCTTCTAAGCTCAGTTAGCTATCTCTTTTTTCTCTACCGCTCCCCTTTATCTCCCGACTGCTCCGTTCTTGACAGCATCTCCAATAATATCGACAAGGCCATTTCCTCCCATCCGTTTGCCCATATATTTGCGTTTAGCGACTTTAACGCCCACCGTATCAAGTGGCTGGAGAACTCCGTCACAGATCTTGCTGGTGTCCATACCATGAATTTTTCATTCACTCGGTCCCTTACGCATGCAGTGGAATTCTCTAACAACCCAATGTACGCGACTTACTACTAGATCTCTGCTTCACCTCCACCCCTGATTCTTGCAATGTCAAATAACTCTGTCCTCTCGGAAACTCTGACCATACGGTAGTTTCCGTTAGCCTCTTCTTTCAATTCCACTCCACCTAAGAACCTCGGACCAGAAGAATATCTTACCGCTACCAAAGAGCTGATTGGGACTCGTTCCGCAATTCTCTGTGTGACGTCCCTTGGAATAAAGTATTTAGCCTTCCCGTTGAAGACGGTGCGACTGAGGTCTCCACTTGGGTTAAGGCTGGCACCGATGCTTTCATCCCTGCCAGGAAGTTAAGACTTCAATCCTACTTACCTCCTGGTTCTCCTGTGCCTGCTCGGCCGCCATTGTCCATCGAAATTACTTCTTTCGGCTTTTCCGGAGTCACGCGTCGGACCATAACAGGCGCCTTTTTGCATCGGCTCGCAATTATTGCAAGAAGATATTTAAAGAAGCTAAACTGATATTTGCAGCCAGAATAATTCAGCGCATAGCACCCCATAAGTTTGGCTCCAAAGACTACTGGAGGCTCTGTAAAAGTGTGCTGAACAGCAGCAAGCCCTCAATTCCTCTTCAAATCAACGAATCCTCACCTCCTCAACAGACAAGGCTGAGTGCTTCACCCGCAGATTCTCTACCAACGCGACACCGAACTTGTCTGGAGTATCTGTATCCGACTTCCCACCCCGAACTAAGGCCCAACTGACTGACATACACATAACTCCCTCGGTAGTATCCAGAGTTATTTCAAAACTTGACCCCCATAAGCGAGCAATGGTGACGGATTACTAATAATTGTCCTAAAGAAATGTGCCCCTGAACTCTCCTGTTCTCTCTACACCCTATAACTACTGCCTCTCTGCTTCTTGCTTTACTGCCTACTGGAAATCCTTCTCCGTTGTTCCTATATATAAAAATACGGAAGATCCCTCTGACTCCTCTAATTATCGCCCTATCAGGCTCCTACCGATTTTTGACAAAGTGTTCGAAGCTACCATCAATGCTGAGGTAGTACATCGCACAGCCCACAGACTCTTCTCTGACAAACAGTATCGTTTCCGCTACTCCAGGTCTACTGCTGATATGCTTACGAGCATCACTGAGTATATACACCAGGCTCCCGACAAGAATGGTGAAATCCAAACTGTTGCCTTAGACATCTTTAAAGCGTTTGACAGGGTCTGGCACGCTAGCCTTCTATGCAAGCTACTGGTCTACGGTGTAAGTGGACAATTGTTTGACCTAATCCAGTCATTCCTCTCAGATCGCACATTAAAGGTAGTATTGAACGGACACGCCTCCCAATACTATCAAACAAACGCAGGTGTCCCTCAAGGCTCTATTCTAGGTCCCAACCTTTTCCCTTATCTATATTAACGATCTACCCGATGAAATAAGATCCCAAGTAGGCATATACGCTGATGACACTACGCCTTACCCTCGCCTTGATCAAAAGTCTGCCGAGGCCGACAAAGCAAACTTCGCTACCGAGCTGGAAAAGGACCTCCAATCCGCAGTGAACTGGAGTAAGAAATGGTTCGTGAAGGTAAAACACTCCGCCTCCTCGTGTTAACTCTCACAACAGACCTCAAGTGGAATGACTATATAGAGTTCATAGATAAATCTGCTGCTAAGAAGGTCGGTTCTCTGTGCAGGACTAGAAAGTTTTTCCAGTCTGAAAAAATCCTGCACATATACAAATCTACCATCCGTCCGTGCATTGAATACTGCTGTCATATTTGGTCGGGTGCTCCTGCTATCTAACTAGGGGTCCTTGACAAAATCCAACGGAGAATCTGTAATGTGATCGATCCCGACTTGGCAGCCTGGATTCAGTCACTTTCTCCCCGGCGCAGTGTAGCTTCTCTGTGTCTCTTCTACAAATACTTTCATGGCTTCTGCTCAGATGAACTTAGCTCACTGGTACCCGCCATACATGAATTTGCTTGAGCCACAAGATTAGTAACTAGGTCTTACCCTTTTACTGTGAAGAAAATAAATTGTAAACGCAAATTCTACTCCAGCAGCTTCTCTTGGACTTCCCGCCGGGGGAATTCACTTGCTTTCCCGACAGATACGATCTTAATTCAAATGTAAAGTCAATAGTCATCTACTATCTCACTAACTTGCTTCCACTCTCTTTCTCGCTCTCTCTCATGCTTCTTTCTTTGTCCATTCCACTCTCAGCAGTATTCTCATCCTTCTCGTACCCTCTTCCCAACACCACCTGTCACCCTTTCTCATAAATTACCTCTTATGTAACCCTCTGCTCAACAGTGGCAGTAAAATACCTTCCTTGGGACGACACAATTATGAAAAAATATATATGTATATATACAACTTTATACTAAAGAGGATCAGTTCTCCTATATGGCAGTGAATGCTGAACAATACAATTTCTCCAGAAATAAAAAGAAGCTTGAGGCAACAGAAATATGGTTTTACAGAAAGATGGCGAAAATACTATTTATTGAAGATATGAGTAGTAATTGGAGTAGATAGACTGAACTATCGCCCGGTTCACACTCCACCCTCGTCTGTTAAACAGGTGTAGAGGCTCATCCCTTTTTCCTTGTTTAGGATGTGGTTTCCGGCTTTCTCTTTTCCAATCTTTTCACTCTTTTATTTATTTTTTTTTCAATTGGAGTAGATAGACTGAACTATCGCCCGGTTCACACTCCACCCTCGTCTGTTAAACAGGTGTAGAGGCTCATCCCTTGTTCCCTGTTTAGGATGTGATTTCCGGCTTTCTCTTTTCCAATCTTTTCACTCTTACGTAGCCCCTTGAACACCAGTGGCCTTACCGCCTTGCCCGGGGTGTATTGATTGAAAAAAAAATGAGGAAGTTATAAGGAAAACTGCAACTAAAAAGGATATTTTTGCTTTAAGCTAGAAAGAAACAGTTAAAATATCTCGAAAACTTAATGAGGAAAGATGTTTTCCAGAATTTGACATTTGAGTAATCTAGCAAAGAAGCTTGTGAAAATGAATGATAGAAGAGGAACTGGCAGGATTATGAGATAGGAAGTTCTGGAGAGCTATGATCGCTCACTACCTGACGAGACATGGCAGATAGAAGAAAATATCTAAATAGATAACTGAGAAAAGTATTGGGGAGAGCTGCTGCCACTTGTTCTACAATGTAAAAGACCATTTATTCAGGGCATGAGTACAAGTAAGGCAAGGAAGTAAAATAAGAAGATCCTGATGGTGAATATTTTACTTAATATTGGTCCGGTTGGTGATAAATTAAGTCAGACGATCGTCCAATCAGATTCTTTTACAGCGATTATTGTCTCTCCTTAAAGTCAGGAAACAATGTCTAAAAGGAAATATGATTTGCTCAAGAACCAGAACCTATCGTTTTGTTTTGTTAATCGCACGAGTTCCTTCATTGACAATATCGTTCAATATATATATATATATATATGAAATAAGTTTTCATATTTTTTCTTTGTTTTATTACTGAACATGATTTTATTCTCTTTCTCTCTCTCTTTCTCTCTTTCTCTCTCTCTCTCTCTTTCTCTCTCTATTTCTCTCTCTCTCTCTATTTCTCTCTCTCTCTCTCTCTCTCTCTTTTTCTCTCAAGCGAGCCTAATATTTAATTTCTTTCCTATATGTAACGCCTGTAATCAATACAATTGCCTCATGCATCGGTTCGTGGTTGGATGGCGAAAATAATATGACGGTTGATTGCGTGTGTAAAGATGAATGATCAATAAAAGGCGTCTGATGACTTCTTTTTCCAAAACTCGTCAAAGTAATGAAGATAAGTTACAACCAGCTGTATATATCTAAAAATTTATGATTCTCTTTAAGGAAAAAATATTAAGTAAATCTAAACCAGTATATCAAGAAATACTAACAACACTTGCCTTCTGTAGTCATAATTACGTTACATTTATTTTCACACGAATATCCTTCGTTCCCAACTTAGCTATGGGTTAAATAGCAGATTAGAGTGGGTTCTATAGCCATAAGTGTGAGTCAGGGGAAGAATTACACTGCTTTTTTGAATCAGGGAGAAAATGACCAGAAACCATTCATTTTTGTAGTAGTCATGGCAATATTTAGAAATAAAACAAAATGGAACTGAAGAATCAAGATCGCCTACGTCAGTAATAAAAAAACAAAAAGATCACGCCAATATTTCTTATAAGTAATGAAACAATAGTTTTTGATATTAACAGATAACAGTTTTCTACCAATATAATTAATGGCCTTCATGAAGAATACATTTAATATGAGTTGATAGAGCAGCATTATTTTTTGGTTTGTGAAATCTTAAATCAGGTAGTTAAAAGTGTTTTCAATTTTTTTATAAAAATAGTTATGTTATAATATATATTTATGTATATAAATTTTGTATGTATTTATGTATATAGTTATAAATTTTATATTTATAATATATATTTATAGTTTTAGTTATAAATTTTTATATTAATTATATATCTATATATATAGTTAGATATATTTATAAAAATAGTTGTTATAAGTTGTAAAATAATTTTTTATATCAACAGATTACAAATGTCTACAGAATTAATTAATGACCTTCATCTGGAATGCATTTATATGATAAGAAAGGGCAGCATTTATTCTCGGTTTGTGAAAACTTAAATCAGATGGTTTCATTTCTAGTAAGGTTAACTCTTGACAACGCCTTGTACAGGTAGTGGGTTGCGATAGGAGGTAATTTGTGCGGATAGGTGTGGAAGATGACGGTTAACCAGAGATTTGAAAAGGTTAGGGTTGGAGTGATATAAATCATTTTAATTTACTACTTTCTTTTGTTTTTTATAGTTTGTACAAGGCAAACAAATAAATGAAAATATACTGTCTCTGTCCGACTGTCAGTCTACAATGACTTTATCTGGAAAATGTCTGGAGAATGATTTGAATAAAACGCCATGATAATATTAAAAAACAACTTATGTACAAATTGTTTAATCTGACAAAATACCAGATTAATAGAGCAGCCTATGAGCAAAGAAGCTCACACCTAATCAGTAGATGGATCAGTCAGTCAGTTGAGTGCCATACGTGATACACGCTTGGGCGATCATGTCTCGAAAGACAAATGACTGACTGGGCAGAAGATTATCCTGCAGTAGGTTGCCATTGCATTCTGCGGTAGACTGGTTGCCAACTAACGCTATAGAACACAATCTGTTCTATTATTTAACCCATAACTGGGGGAAAGAGATGGATTAATACCTTTTCCAAGGTTGCTTTTTTTTGCGTAAATGAATGCAAGGAATTCAAATCGGCTTCCTGATTTGTCGTTTGGAGTCGATATCCACTGCACCACAACGCACATCCCAGAGAGTAGATCGATAGTTATTAGAAAATGTGACTGGAAAGTATACCGTTGAAATATCTGGTAAATATGAGGAAGGCATGCTTAGAAAATTTATAAAGCACAGGATATAATGCAGAGGCAAAGAATGAATAACCTAGAGAGCGATTTTATGTAAATAGATGGCTCATTCGTCGTCGTCTTGCGGCCATTGGCCGAGATAGAACTCACTACACTCCTCCAGTATTCCCTGTGCATTTGGAATCCTGGCGCAGTTTTTGTCGCAAAATTCATAATCTTGTCAAATAGCTGAATACTTGATGCTTCACCAGGGCTACCAAGGGTGTTTTTATTGTGACACCAACACTAGATGGGTTGCCTCCAGGCCCCATCATGTTATCTAACCCACAAGTGGAGGGGATGAACGGATTAATACATTTCCTAAGGGTCAGTCAGTCAGTTATAGAACTCAATCTGTCCTGTTATTTAATCCATAACTGGAAGGAAGAGACGGATTAATACCTTTCCCAAGGGTATTTGCGCGTAAGTGAAAGCAAGGAATTCGGCTGGAATTCGAACTCGGCTACCCGATTTCTCGTTCCGAGCCGATATCCACTGCGCCACAATGCACATCCTAAGGGTACCAGTGCTTAAGTGAATGGAGGATACTCAACTGGAATTCGAACTCAGCTCCCCGAGTTCTCTTTCCAAGCCGATATCCACTGCACAGCAACGCACATCCGTCACTATGATGGCACATTAAAAAGTATAGCAAGTGGACAAACATGAAGTGCTACAAAGGAAAGAAAACCGTGGAAAACGACAGCCAAAAGAAGAATGGCATGCCAAAAAATCCTGCATTAATATAAGCAGTTTGAGTAGACATTGAATAAAACAAGAAAAACTGATAGATTTGAAGAGTTAAATAGACACAATTTTCTTTTTTTTTATTTTTTTATCTGTGATGCTAAGCATTTTTACAAAGAGACTTGAAGCAACAGAAATGTGGTTCTATAGAAAGATGCTGAGTATACCGTGGACCGAACATGTATGTAACGATGAAGTTTTGGAAAAAATTGAAACAAAAGAAAACTTATAATTAACACCAAAAAGAGACAGTTGAAATATAAAGGGCACGTAATGAGGAATGAGGGGTTAGAAAATCTGATACTCACAGGAAAGATTGAAGAAAAGACGGACAGCGCGTAACATACAGGTTGAGTCAATGCTTGAGCAAATGGATTGTAGAAAGGTTTGAGAGATATACCAAAAATAGAAAGTTATTAAGCGTTACAACGGATAGGAAACTGGGAAAAACAAACTTTTCTGGGGCAGTACAATGTAATTATTGCATTAGGAAAAAATATATTAGAATAAAGAATAAAAATTAAGATTTTTCTTTCCGAATAGCTGAAAGTATACTATAAACAAATCCTTGAGTAAGAGGATATATATAAGTATACGACTGTTTTTTTAAGTATTTTTTTTAATCATTTTTAAGGTTATTGAAAGTAAGAAATATTTTGAACAATAAGAATTCTTTTGAAAACGTAATTTTTGGTACAATTCTTACTATCTCACCTATAGCTGAGTTAGAAAGGTAGATTCATAACTTTTCTAAGGATAATTGCACATTAGTGAATATAATGAACACGGCTGGAATTCGAACTCGGCTTTTCGAATCACAATTCCGCATATATATATATATATATATATATATATATATATGAAAAACGAAATATTCACTATTGACTTGCTATTCATGTTTAAACCATATAAGTCTCACAGGGTGTAAGGGAAAATTGTATTTCTTAACGTTTCTTATCTTTGTATATATATATATATATATATATATATATATAAATGGTGATTCAAACATAGATGACATAACCTGAAGACTGTATTCCCTGTATCTAAATAATGAAAAAAACTCCCTGTGAACATTTTCCAGAATCGTTGTGTTTTCGAGTTATAAACTTTTCAAACATGTGCTTTATTTTCCGCATCCGACACATACAGCCCTATAGCAAGTATCCAAAATGTGCATCATTTACCCTAATGAAGACATCACATCGACATCTCATGGACTCACGTACACGCTCTAAAATTCCCCGTGTGTTTTGTCCTGTCCCGCACTCTTCTATAATTCGGTTGTGAAGAGTGTCTACATCATCAACTAGAGACGAATACACCAGTCCATTCAAAAAGCCCCACTGCTAGAAATACAAGGAGTTTAAGCCCGGTGAGCGTGGGAGCCATGCAATTGGTCCGCTTCATCCTATTCACCGATCAGTAAACCTTCGATTTAGGTACCTGCGGCTGAAGTGTGCCGGACCAACATCATGCATAAAGTGCAGTTTTCGACGAGTTTTGTATATATATATATACAAAAATATTTTTCTTACCATCCATAATTTCTTTAAAAAATAAAATTGAAAAACGGTCTATCCAACCGGTTTCGCACCCCAATCAACAGACCCAAATCGAGGTGAGTAAAAATAAATAAACACATAAATGGATATGAGTTGTGGGCCAAATTTATGAGGTGGTAACTTGAATTACCGCTAAAGATTTAGAGGCCATGTACATTCAATCTTTAAAGACCTCTCTGTGCAAACAAAGGGCATATATTTGGCCTACAACTCATATTTATTTATCTATTTTTTAAACGCCGATTATTGTCTTTTCATAGTGGTAATTAATTTTTGCACTACTAGACATATTTTCATACATATACATATATTCAGAAGTCAAACCCTTTCAAGACGGTCTGAACTACTTCAAACATGGGAATGTACACATATGTATATGTAGAGAGAAGTTTAGTATAAATAGGTAGGTTGGGCTAATGGAGTCAAACAGACGCCAACAGTCAAGGGAATTGTTTTTTTCAGAGGTCAAACCCTTTCAAGACGGTCTGAACTACTTCAAACAGATCCAACGCAATTATTTGAAACTGGACTCTCTTTCATATTTGATTTCTTTCTTCCCTCTTTCCTTCTTTCTCCTCTTTTTCCTTATTTTTATTGTTATTTATTTGTTTGTTTGTAATTTTATGTTTATTATTATTATTATTTTTATTGTTATCCCTCTCTGCATTTTAAGAAAAGACACATTCCTGCAGGAATTTTATACCAAATGAAAGCTATATTGTAAGGTCAGATGATATGAGCTAATTAAACTCATTGAAATGAGCTAGAGTTTATAACAAATTGAAATGACCTCTTAAGTTTTCCTTTATAAATTTCATATCACTCTGGTTAACACTCATCGAGCTCTCTATATAGATTTACCAATTAATATTTTATATTAAGGTAATCTTGTTGGATTATCCTCACCATTTACAGACTGACACCTATATATATATATATATATATAATAATAAAATTGACCCTGTACGTATTCAAATCTTAAAATGTTACACAAGTAATTTTTAAGAACCACGAATAACCGGCAGAATCTAACTCCGTTATCGCCCTCGGCTATAAAGCTTTGGACAACGAGGGGAAAAAAAAAAGAAAACTGCGGAGCACCGACAATACATACAGCACTTCACAGCAAAGAAAAAAAACCCTCAAACGGAACAAACCACAAAGAAAGAAAAGTGCTCGATACTAAACTAACCAAAAAGGATTAACTAAGAGGCAGTTACATAGAGCAAAAACACACGAGAAAAAATCGCAAGATCGCCAAGACCTACCGCGGTTTCGACGAGCCGTTGTGCGAAACCGCGGTAGGTCTTGGCGATCTTGCGATTTTTTCTCGTATACATATATATATATATATATATTATATATATATATATATATATATATAGGTGTCAGTCTGTATACGGTGAGGATAATCCAGCATATTATGCTCTCATTATGATTTAGATCTCTGGAGAAGAAAAATTTGAAAACAGTTTCAACTTCTGCTATATGCGTGACTCTTCAGAAATGAATCGAGTTCTCTCGGTGACTGGCGTGTGTATACACTGCTTATATACAAAACGTTAAAATTTCCCTTTTCTGATTCCATGCGTCCATGGCTTAGGGAGTAGCGACTCCGACTAACACCAGACCGGTAGAGTTTCGATCGCGGCCAGAAGCAAGTGGATGCGTCTAGCCACACTGATGAGCTGTGATACAGCAAAACAGGCTTGTATGTGGATGACTAACATATATATATATCTGTGTGTTTATATATATACATAATTGTTTTTTTTTTTAAATTGATATAAAGTGACAAATACGTGGGACTAAGTCTATCAACGCTCTATCTCTACTCTGATATCGAGCACTTTACGATAAAAAAATATCTTTTATCAGTAGAACTACTGAAAAACAATCATTAGCATAACTCAACACTATATATATATATATATATATATATATATATATATATATTTGTGCCCAGATTTTATGTATATCGAATCCAGGATTCGAGTAAAAATGACAGTTAACTATTTCAATAGTAAAAGCGTGGGACCTATATGCCAATCTAGTAACAACCTTAAATTCACGTGGATCTTGGCACCAAGGCAAAAAGCTTATCAGAGCAGAAAATATTTGTACAAAAGACAGGTAGAATCCATGTGATGTCGGCGAGAAAGTGAGTGAATCGAGATGAGAAGTCAAGATTGATTACATTGCAGATTCTTTGGATTTTGTTGAGACCTTCAAGCAGGAGCACTCGACGTGATATGGCAACAGTATTCAAGGAATTATTAATCAAATAAGTATGTTTTTATGAATGTGTCTGGAAATTCATAATTCCCTGGAAAAGGCAAATAGTAATTATAATTATTTACATAATTCTGACAATTGTCCTAATCTTTATTGCCATATTTACGACGTTTAAACAGTTGTACGCTCCGACCTTCTTCGAGTGTTATGGATTTCGAACCAAACCCTTTATTTCAATTCTTATTCCATGTACAATGCCACTTCTGGTAGTCATGTATTTATCTCCATTTTACTTAATTCTCTAAGTTATTTGTTCACCACTGCTGTAGCCTGGTGTTGAACTCACAACTCTTAGCAGTAGGTGAATGAAAATAATTTCATGGTTCTTAATAACAACTACAAAGTCGTAAAAAAAGGAACGAAATATTTTAGCTGATGTTCATGTTTTACGTCTAACGGCAATATATTGTTACAGTGGCCTACATAGAAGAGACATGTTTGATTTTCTTGTGATAATGTTAATGGTAACGGTGAGATTAGCAGTTTCCATACATAAAACATTCGACATTCGACAGCAATACTCCGTTTATCGTATAATCAGACTTTTAAAGATAACAGTTGGAGCCAGGTACTTTCAGGAACATTATAATGAGCCGACATTGTCCCAGTGTTTGTAGCTATGGGTCTTATATATGAGACCCTCTTGAGATAAACTTGTAGTGGGACGTTCAGTGTAAGGAGCCTAATTGAGATTAGAAATGTTCATGATGAGAGGAGAAGATGCCAAGTCGTCTCGATGATGATTTATTTTTATCTATCATTAACCATCATTAACCATTTCAGTTTTAAGTCGATTAAGTCAATTAATGATTAGATTTTTTTAAAAATATCTTCACTTATGAAATCTATGGCGGGATCAAATTATTTTAAGAACTGCATTTCTGGAGAAGAAGACAAACAGGTAAAAATGAGATAGATAGATAGATAGATAGATAGATAGATAGATATGAGTAGATTGTGATAGATAGATAGATAGATAGATAGATAGATAGATAGATAGATAGATAGATAATTGGGAGAACATGTGAGAGAGAATGTGAAAGAGAATAAGAGAAAATATGTGAGAGAGGCAATGACAAAAGAAAAGAAGAAAGAAAGAAATGTTGAATAAGAAAGAGAGTGGCTTGTAAGAAAGAGAGAGTTTCAGTTTGAGTTTTGTTTAACGGCATATCAACCTCTGTGGGTTATTTAATGCCAAATAGGTGGGGGTTTAAATATTCGGTTATAATGAGAAAGTTGATTCATCAAATTTTCATGAAAAAGCATTTTTATTTTTGAACACTGAAGGTGTCTTCTAGTTTTGTATTAAAAATGTAATGCTGGTAATACTTTTTTCCTTCAAAAACGTATTATAGCAAAAATCTTTTGCCATTAAAAATGTATTGTTGGTAATATTTTTTCTTCAGAAATGTATATTTTTTATAAAAGTTTATTTTTATACTTTCCTGGTGTTTTGCCTCCAGCAATTAAGAGGTGGTTCCATGCTCCTCACAACCTCCCAATTAGAGGTCTTGCTGCCGGATGCAGTTTACCGTCATATCCCGGACCAAGAAAGAAAGTGTTTGTCAGAAGAGAAAAGGGGAACGAAATTACAAGAGCGGAGAGTTGAATTGTGACAGATTTCGAAGTTTGAAATTTGAAATAAAACGGAAGGGAAGAAGAAATAGTGATAAAAATACAAAGAACGAGGAAGAAACAGATTATGAGTCGAAAATAACGTTACAAGGATAGGTGAGGAAACTGAGTATATATATATATATATATATACATATATAAACCATTATAAACAAACATTTTCATGTTTCAGAACAAAATAGTTCTTCTTCAGGTGATATTTTAAAAGTACATGATGACAATGATTTAAAAGTACATGATGACAATGATTTACAATGATTGTTATATATAATATGAGCTGAATTCATGGTTATTCAGAAAATTAAGCAGGGGTGGCTGGAGGAAGTTAAACAATATGATTGTGGGCGTGTCAATATTACTCAATCAAAAGTGATAATTAGGTTACAATGTGGAGTTGAAAATTTGGGTCGCGTGGAGAACATATTAGCTTAATGTCAAAACATGACACTTTTTATTTTGTCTGGGTAAGATACATACTGGCCACATACGTTATTCAAACGAGTAAACAACAGTTTTTAGCAGCAAGTTAGATTTTGGGGTTTTTAAAATTTAATATACTATTTCATCTGTTAAATCTGCTGGATTGTTTAGGTTAAAATTAGAAATAAGTAATTATGGTATACTAAAATATATTGGAGTTATGAAAACCAAATAAATATTGTATGGATTATAAATTTTAATAAAATAATTTTTAAGTAATATTAGAGCATTTGGCATTTAAAAGATACAAGTAAAACCCCTAAAGTAAAAGTGGAAAATTATGGAAAAAATATAAAACTGTAAATCATTCTATGACATTTGCCCTCTATGGCTGAATGAAAAGCTGCAGATTATAAGGTTCCCTAAAAATAAAGTTCTACTAAATCAAGTCAAGTCAAAACTCCAACTTTAGGTTAGCCTCACCAATCTGTAATTGGCCTAGAGTAGAGAAGACAACTACACCATTAGTGAAACACGGAATGGGTTCTCCCAAGGCGTAAGAAGAACCTGGGTTTGCAAAAATTCCTGAAACCTCATCTTACTGGGAAAGATTTAGAATGGGTTCTCCTTACCTTCTCAATGGTTTTCAATTCAGAGTTGTCCTTTTCTGAACCCGGCTAACACTCGAGTCTATAGAGTCCTGTCTATATTGCCATTTAACCCATAGATATTGGAGATAGAAGTGATAGATGCATTTTTTCGCAAATGTATTTGACTAAAAGTGAATGCACCCGAGAAGGCAGGGATTTGAATTTGCCTCGACGATTCCTATTTCCGTTATCCGCGCATAGATATTATCTGTACAATTCAATTCCTTTCAAAAGAATCGGGAAATATATCCATTGTCTAATTGTGCATCGTAGTTTGTTCTGCTATAGGGCTACAGAGAGAAATAATTTCGATAACCCACCAACTACCAACGCTATATTCTGAGATGCTTCAAAGCTATTTAATATTTTAATAATCACTCACTTCTTGCCTGGTCTCTACGAGTTCGTTTATTATAAGAAGTCACACAGTGTTGATAAGGATTTATTCAAAGTCAAAAAGAAATGTGTCATGTGCTGATGATGAGGTCAGAAATGCTCATTTCCTGTCCGGGTGTTTAATGTAACCACACTCGAAACTAATTTCCCAATTAACAGTCCAATACTCTACTGAAATGCTCCGGCATCAATTTCAGGATTGGTAAAGTCTATTGGAATTTAGGGGAAAAAATATCGATTGATTAAATTCCACGAAGAGCACGAGTTAATCAAATATATATGGAGATCAATATCTCGTGACGTAAAACCCGTTCTTTTTTTTATCGATTATTATTATTCTTTAATCTTTCTTTGTCTATTTTCTTTTTCTTTTTATCCCTTTCTTTCTTTGTCCAGTATTTGTTCCTTTTTATCATTTTCTTTCTTCTCCGTCACTTCTCTTTCTCTTTTTTAAATATTTCAGTATTTTCTTCTTTCTTTAATAATTCTGTTTCACTTATTTTAACATCTCTTTGTTTCTAAATCCATCATTTCTTTACCTCTTTTTTTTAATCGCCCATCATTTCTTTCCTCCTTCTTTCTTTTTTCTTTGTTTATAAGTTCTTTCTTTTATCGTTTTTTTCTTTTTTCTTTCTTCAGTATTTATTGCTTTCTTTTTGCTTTCGTCTTTCAATTCGCTCTTTAATTTTTCATTCTTATCATTTTTTCGTGCCTCGAGGTGGTACAGTGGTTAGCAAACTTCTCTTGATAGAAGCGTTTTAATTGAGTAGTGAGTTCGATTCTCATCAGGGGTACTATACTTTCGTCCTTGTGCCACATCTAAGTTACCCTTAGCAAATAATTATTATTTCGTTTTTTCTTTTCTTTCTTCCATCCGCATTTAGTTATTTTAATACACTTATTCTTCTCCCTGTCTCTCTCTTTTGTCTCTCTCTCTCTCTCACACACACACACACACACATATATATGTGCATTCTTTTTTGGCAAGGCCTCGTTCTCAGTAAGCGTTACACACGGTGTCACCGTAGACGGTTTTAAATTGTCATATTTACAAAGAATCAAAGGACGTAGACAATGCAGTTGTCTATAATAAAAAAAAACAATATTTATGATTAGAACAGTTTGAAGTAACAGACATTAAACGTCAGTTTCATCAAAAACATAAATATTGTACGGACAGAAAAATATCTATGGTCGTTCATATTGCTAAAAGATGTTCTGTTAACAATTATCAACAAGTAACTGTTGTCAATCGGCCAAAAGGCTTTTCAGAACCCCAAATAAAAATAGGGAATATTTTACAAACAAGATTTACAAAGCAAAGATTTGTGCTTTAGCCAAATATGTAATTAGGAAATGTGTATAAAGTGCAACAGAGGTACTTAACTGCTTGGCTTGAAGCCATATTTATTAGACAAAAAAGAAAAGAAAAGGAAAAATTTTAGAAAAAGAAATGCTTTTAATATTTATATAGGTTTACACGTAAATGAATATAAATAATACCTGAACGCATTGAAGAGATATATTAGCAGAATTTTGTGCAGAAACACACCATTTTGTAGGTGACCTATAGAGAAAAAATATTTTTGTAATAATTGCCAAGCAAAGGTGTATTAAAAGTTTGACAAGATACTATTATAATATTTATATATTAGATGGTTTGGCAAATATTTCACCACTTTGAATTATGAATCAACTATCCAAGGCAGAACAATAATGAATGCCAGGAAACTGCGTTGAAAATTAGATTATCATATCTTCTATCAGATATCGTATCCTTTATTATGCATTTTAGAATTAGCTTAAAAAACTGGGAAAGAAGGAATTAAGATTCATCCTTTTTATCCGGACTCCCAACTTTTCATCTTTGCATAGCATTGCGACAAGTGATGAAGAATGTGTCTCGCCTGTCAACGTAAAATGAATCAGGGATTAATGCAAAATTCACAAGATTTAGCACTTACAGTTTCTCATATAATTCAATTGCAATAAAAGAAGAAAAAAAGACAATGAAAAGTCTTTAAAGCTTTCCCGAAAAAATAGAAGCAGCATATATTAAACGTAGACTTTGCCTTCCTGTTGTTGAAGGTGGTTCTTCTACGTGGCGAATCATTTCTTTACATCGGCGATCACAGCTTTCTACGATTTTCTTCAAATTTCGGGGAGGCTCTTTCCGTTCAATCCCTTAGTAAGCAAATTTTTGTATCTCTAGTTAATAATTTACGTGTTAGGATGTACTTTTTATCAACAGCAATACATTCTGTCTTTTTCTAATTAATGCCTAGTTCGTTCTTCTCCCTTCCTACACCAGCTTCTATAGGAGTTTCCGTCTTTTCTTTTCGTGTGTCAGCCATAAAAACTGAATCGTTTATATCTTATGTTGTTAAAATTGTGGTTGCAAATGATGATGTTATATAGTCTCTTACTACGCTGTATAATTTTGCTCAGAATTTAATGCAAAGCTGGCAAAATTTTAAAAAATTATAAGTATTATTTTGAAAGGTAAGGAATACAGGTGTCGAATAACAGGCGAAGTTCTGTTTTGAAAAACAGCGTAGCAAAAATCAGAGCATACAAACATTTGGAAATAATAAACAATATGCAAGACGGAAGATAACGTGGTCGAATGAAGCTAGCTTATATAAGAGACAGATGAGAGAGAGAGATAGGTCGGAGGAGAGTTTAGATTGACAGGAGAGAGAAGACCTCTACTCCACGCCACTTTACTGATAAAAAAAAGGAAAAAAATATAATTGTATATATATATATATATATATATATATATATATATATATATATATATATATATATACGTGTTCGTTATTCGTCGTTGATGTCAAGTCGATCGCCAACTTTGGTTCCAGTTTATTCTTCGTCAAAGATAATCCTGGTAAAACTTCTAAATAATTCTCTCAGAAACATAAAGGTTGAAACGTCCGGTAAGAAGAGATATCCTTGTCTTACATCCTTTTCTATTTTCATATATTTAATATGTATACAGGTGGTTTGCTACCAGTATAGGTATTAGATTATTCTAATATCCTTCCAAAATGTGTCAAGTTTGCTTAGCAGTTGAGACATGTCTTTGTGTCATATTTTATCAAAAGCTTTTGCATATTGTAAAAAACACAGGTACATCCTTTCCTTCATTTGTGCAGCTTTTATTTTTATTTTTGATAAATAATATTAAGAAATAACTTATTTTTTATCCTTTAAATGTAAAATGTAATTGCTTTTCAAAACACTCACATTATGTCTTTTAAATAAAAAAGTAATACGAAATTCTGCAAGCCTATTTTATTTGGGCATAGAATAATGTCACCCTCATCAAGATGGAACTGTTAATCATATAGAAAATGGGCGTTGCAAATTAGTCTAGAAGGAATATAAAAACATAGACGATTGTCGAAGGGAATTACTATATAGTAGGAACTGAAGACTTACTATAAAACATGATGGTATATGCACAGACTTTATTATTTGTCTATATTTCTGAGATGAGGTAGTATTTACAGTTCATGACTTCCAAAAGAGGCACTACTACGCAAGTGATGGGAATGATATACCCCAGTGATTGTAATAAAGGGTTAGGTTCGAAATTCTTAGCACCTGAAGAAATCCGGAGCGTACAACGGTCGAAATGTCTTACAAATAACAACAAGATGAGAACCATAATCAGAACAATGTAAATACTAGTGCATAGACTTTTAGTAATTTTCTAAAGTAATGGATTCTTATTTATCAATCGTTATTTTTAGTGGATGACCATATTTAAGTCGACAGTTTATTTTTTTGTCTTCTTCTTCTTCTATGTGCCCTGTCCTTTCAGGATGTAGGCGATCATGGTTTTTCACGTCTCCCTGTCTCTGCTGGCTCTTAGTATGCTTTCTCCTGTTACACCTTGCAACCCCTGTTTCGTCATCCACCTGATCAGGCACCTCAAATATGTTATCCGCTGTCTTTCTCTGTCTCTTTTTCCTTTGTCTTCCGGCCTGAATATTCGAGAAATTTTATTAAAGACAAATATGCGCTGCCCGTCAGAATTTAACCTGTGTCTCTCTCTCTGCCGAGCAAAGCCAACGTTAGAATCGACGTGCTTTAACCGACTCGGCCACGGAACTGCATTGCCGATCAGGCACATTTGGAACAATGCCTTTAAGCGAAATCATTCTCGTCATAAATTCCTCGAATTTTTTAAAATATCTGCTCAGTTTCGTATCCAAACATTGACAGATTAAATTTCTAAAGTAATCAATTTTTATTTATAAGTCCAATAAATGTTTAGCAGGTATTTTAGAGAGACAAAAAAAAAACAGTAAAGATTTTGAAATTCAAACAAATCAGCAATGAATTGTTTTTCTCGGTAAATAAAAACTAACTGTTGAAAATTTTTATTCGCAGAAATGTCATTAATATGTTCAGTATGTTAATCTTGGGTGTTTATTCAAAAGGTTTTCGACTCTTAATTAATTTGAAACGAACATTAACATGTACATATTTAGTTTTGGTGAATAAAGATGAGAGAGACATATATATACCATTCAGTATTAAGTAGCTTCTTGTCAGTTACTTGATCTAAATCAATTGGGCCTCTTGATTTGGTCGGTTGAATTAGCTTAGCGGCATAATAACCTCTATGGCTTATTTAATACCGAATTTTAAATATTTTGAACACAATTATTTGGCTTCAACTTCAGATAAAATGTATTGTTGGTCACTTTACTATAAATAGGTACTGTTGGGAATTTCAATACACATAAGTATTGTTAGTCATTTTTACATTAAAACGTATTGTTGATATTCTTACTCTTTTTTTTCTTTTTAATCATTTCACCCCAAGCAAAGCAGCCTCACCGCCACTGGTGCGCAGAGGGTTACATAAAATGAAAGTAATGAGAAACAGGGACAGGTTTTAGGGATTGTCAGGAAGTGGGTAAGAGAAGGATGAGAATACTGGTGTGATGAGAGTGGAGTGGACTGGAAAAAGAGCATGAGAGAAGGGATGCGAGTCAGAGAGATAGGAGATGACTATTGATTTTACAGTTAAATTCTTGGAGATTGTAGCGGTCGGGGAAGCAAGTATACGGAAGGGAATTCCACAGTGCGCTAAAAGAAGCTGCTAGAGTAGAAGTTGCGGTTACATATTATTGGTTTTACTGTAATAGGATGGGACCTTCTTGCTAGTCTAGCAGTTAGCATAAAATGTATTTTTTTAATACTTTTTATAATGTTTTGTTTTTCTTTGGGGATTCACTATTTGTCCATAGCTGGGACCCTAACAGGTGCTATCATTAAGATCCAGGTGGACCTGTGAATAACAGTAATTATGATGTGCTTCCACGCTACTCAAATCTCTCGATAAGACGCCTTGCTACCAGATGCAGTTTATCGTCATACCCAGGACTAAAGTCCACTAGAGGGTGACGCACCGTGCATGTCTATTCATGAGCGGAAGTAGTGGGGAATCATCATCGCCTCATGTGGGAAGAATGATTTGTTTTTTAAGTTTGACGGATGAGGTGGCTTAGTTGACTTTTGAGTTACATATAGATAGTTGGAAACAACCACAATCTGAGACCGTGGGAGCGGCACTGGGTTAATCGACCTGTCACCATATTACGCACATCTGGCTTGTGCGTATGTGCTTGGTATACACTTATATGTATATTGAGTTTCGTATATTTGTAACTTTCAAATACTACTACTATACCACCTACTAGTGCCACTAAAAAAATAATAAATTGACTGATGCATATGTCTGGTTTACTCTTATCATTCTGGGCGTCATTATGTGAATATTGTAGTTTAGCGTCACTTTGTTGGCGTGGTGCTCTCTCATTCAATAATAATAATATCCTTTGATGCTACAGCAGGCTTGACTGTCATGGCTTCTGATCTTATCGGAATGGAATTGTTAAAATGTACATGCCTTGGGGATACAAAATGGGCTACAGTAAATATCCAGTTCATTACATATAGATTTCTACTTTCATATTTGTTTTATTAAAATCGGTTGCGAAACGGTGATATTTCCAGTTACGCGATACTATTATAAACATTAATACACTTCCGTAGCACGTGTAGTAAAAAGAAGGACAAGTTACAGGGCAATAACAAATAGGCCTTTAATATCACAAAACAAGTATGACACATTCAGACTATTTAAGTACGCCCCTAAACAAGATGAATGTTCATGTTGTCCAAATAGACAAAACTGTTTTAGCAAGTATAGCAAAGAAATTACATACCATTACGCCAGCAATGCTCCTCGTGGCTATCCTCACTAAGGCAAGGAAGGGAACTGACCATCAGATAAGTAAGAGTTCCTCAAAAAGGAAGACAACTGTTGTTCCCCTTAAGGGAAGGCAACTATTGTCTTCCTACAGTTTGTTGAGCTGTCATTCTCTCTCTCTCTCTCTCTCTCTCTCTCTCTCTCTCTCTCTTACTTAACAACAACAACAACAACAACAACAATAATAATAATAATATAAGTTTGAAACTGAAGGCTTTATTCTTGCAGCACAAGACCAAAGTCTTTTCACTAGAAACTTTCAGGCAAATATTATGCATAATAATATGGATCCAAAATGCAGGTTTTGTGATAAACACCAAGAAACAATAGACCACCTAATCTCAGGCTGTTCTGTGCTTGCTCCAAATGAATATAAAAATCGCCACGATAGAGTTGGCCAATATTTACATTGGGCAATGTGCAAACATTATGGAAAATCTGTAAACAAACACTGGTATGAACATCACCCAGCACCGGTTACAGAAATAGAAGATGTAACCATTCTCTGGGATTACACCATATACACAGACAGAAAAATTGAAGCAAACAGGCCAGGCATTATTGGTAAAAACCAGAAGGAGAAAACTTGTCTATTAATTGATATGGCTTGTCCAGCGGATTGTAACGTAGCAATCAAGGAATTTGAAAAACTGTCAAAATATAAAGACCTGGAAATTGAAATAGAAAAAATGTGGAAATTAAAAACAAGAATCGTGCCAGTGATAGTAGGTGCACTTGGAATGATAAAAAATGGAACAAAACAACACATTGAAAGAATCCCTGGAAACCCCAGCTTTAGAGATATACAAAAAATTGTCTTATTAAGTTCAGCCCACACACTAACGAAAACTTTACTTATGTAATGCTAGGGATGATAGGGAAGATAAAAAAAACATGAAATTGAGCCATAACAACACGCTACGACCTGCCTTAGCTCTCCCCGCAGACTTGGTTGGTAGTGAGACCAAAGCAGAAATCGAAATATGATGAAAAATGACATAATAATAATAATAATAATAATAATAACTCTGCATGAGAGAGTGGGCCAATATCTGCACTGGCAAGAAACTAGTATAAACAACACTCAGACCCGGTTACAGAGAATCGGATCTGTAACAATTTTATAGGATTTTACAATACACACAGATAGAATAATCAAAGCTAATAGCCAAAATATCATGATGAAAACACGAAAACAGAATGTTCTTTCTTATTGACTTGATAGTCACTGCAGATTGTGATGTATACTTGAAGATTTTCTGAAAACTATCACAATACAAGAATCTTGAATTGGAAATCACAAAAATGTGGCACATGATGACAGCGATAATTTCAGTTGTAGTTGGAGCACTCGCGACAATTCCAGTTGTAGTTGGAGCACTCGGACTGACGAGGAAAGATTTTGATTATTTCATCATGGGAATGCCTAGTAGCCTATGCCTTGACAAAATAAGAAAATGCATTCACAAGTACAGCTTGTACATAACGCAGACCTTTATGTAAAATATGTGTGTGGGTGGGTGTTTTGTTTTTAAAAAATGATCAGTAAGAAATATAATTAAGCCATTTCTGATGTTAGGTCCCTGGTTGGGATACGGAAAGAAATGTGTATACAACAGAAATTCAAGGAAATAATAATAATAACAATAATAATAATAATAATAATAATAATAATAGTGAAATAAATAATAAATGAAATTCAATTTGAATAAATGTGCTAAATCTACAGTTTTACGTGGATCACTACAAGAAACACGTCAACCAGCACCGGTTACAGAAATAGAAGATGTCACCATTCTATTCCATCATCTACACAGACAAAAAATTTGAAGCAAATAGGCCGGACATTATTCTTAAAAACCAGAAAGAGAAAACTTGTCTATTAATTGATATGACTTGTCCAGCGAATTTTAACACTGCAACCAAGGAATTCGAGAAACTGTCAAAATATAAAGACCTGGAAACTGAAATAGAAAAAATGTGGAAATTGAAAACAAGAATCATGCCAGTGATAGTAGGTGCACTTGGAATGGTAAAAAGTGGAACAAAACAACACATTGAAAGAATCCCTAGAAACCCCAGCTTAAGAGATATACAAAAAATTGTCGTGTTAAGTACAGCCAATACACTAAGGAAAAGAACTTTATCTATGTAACGCTAGGGATGATAGGGGAGATAAAAAAAAGCATGAAATGGAGCCATGACGACACACCACGGCTTGCCTTAGGTCTTCTCGAAGACTTGGTAGCGCGATCGTAGCAGAAATCGAAATATGATGAAAAATGACACAATAATAATAATAAATGAAAAAACCCTAAAAATATTTTATACTCGAGAAATACATCTATAAACATTTATAATTATATACAATTTTTTGCGTTAATTATTTGTACGTTCCCTCAGATATATCAAAATCAATATGCGTGAGCATGTTTACACACACGGACGCACACACATTTATATAGATGCATATGTATATATATATATAGACATACATATATATATATTTGCTGATGACTATATATATATATATATATATATATATATATACGAGCTACAGGCATGTAAATAGGTGTTTGTTTGTGCATATATGTGTGTGTATTTCTATGTAGGCCTATAAATATATAAAGAATATCTCTCGCAATTTCTTATTCCTTCGCTTCCTTTATCCGCTTTTTCTTTGTCTGGGTGTGAATGGAAGGCGAATTTAACATTTTCTTAATCAAATTTGTTTGATTTAATCAAGATAAAATCTTTTCATCTCGAGACGCAGTTTACATAATAAAGATATTTAAGATCTCCCAGAGATAAAATAAAGACGATTACTTTGATATAATCGCATATATGTGCGCGCGCACACACATACACACACACACATACACACACACATACACACACAAACACAAACACACACCCACACACACAAACACACATATATATATATATATATATGTTGACAAGTTGGTGCCTTTTTTGAGTTCTGCCAAACAGGGAGAAACAAATATTTACTAGTTGTATAAATTTGGCGCTGTTATTTTACATCAAACACTGTTCCATTACCACCAGCAAGGCATTGAGCGCTATATATATGTTTATATATATATATATATATATATATATATATATATATATATATATATATATATTGTGTGTATGTTGGCAGCATGTTTTCATTAATATAGGTTTCATTGAATAATATAGACAAGTTCCGTCTATTTATTTTGTGTAAGATCCTTTCGTATGATCTGATTAGCTTGATAGTGTTGTCATGAAAAGACGATAAGAAATCGCAATAATTGTTGATTTTTTTATCAGGTCTGAGCTTTCGGCTTACATAAGCCATTATCAAAGGATGAACATTTAATATACAGTGAACATAGAACATTTAAATTATTAACAGAGTGGAGTTATACAGAGAAAATTAAACAGGTCCAAGAAGTGTGTGTTGATAGCCGTGGTGTTTTAAATGTCGGAATATGTTAGAATTTTCATTTAAGTGTAATGTAAGCCTCCGCAAAAGCGAGTTAGTAATATGTCCAATGTCGGTATTAATTAATTTGTTAGAGATACATTCTCGAAAGGGGCATTTGAATTCATACACTACGTTGTTTTTTTTTTGCAAATCGCTAACGGTGTGGGAAGAGTCGTTGCGGACTATATATTCTATATATTCCGACATTTAAAACACCACAGCTATCAACACACACTTCTTAGGAAAACACTTGTTGAAAATACATATATACTTAGACAAGAAAATAATAAACGAAAACTTAAAATTCTAGAAGCTATCTACATGAAACAGTTTAAGCCTAGCCTAAATAAAATAAATTTCGACACCTCCACTGACATACTTCAATGCCTATAATCGAAGGGAGAGGTCATAGTTATTATACTTACCCCCTACATCCATAGTAGTAGCAGTTCCCAGGCCAATCCCCTCATGCCACTATACTCTCATTTGACCAAAAACCCACTACCACCATTCCTTCTCGGCCTGCGGCCATGGGCGACGCAAAAAATAGACCTGTTTAATTTTCTCTGTATAACTCCACTCTATTAATAATTTAGATGTTCTATGTTCACTGTATATTAAATGTTCATCCTTTGATAATGGCTTATGTAAGCCGAAAGCTCAGACCTGATAAAAAAATCAACAATTATTGCGATTTCGTGTCGTCTTTTCATGACAACACTATCAAGCTAATCAGATCATACGAAAGGATCTTACACAGGCCGGTATATATATATATATATATATATATATATATATATATATATATATATTAATTCAGATACTTCAATCCAAGGGAAAAAAGCAGGAAGGTAAATTCCAAAAACCCGATCCTAATTAATATTAAAAATTTTATTTTAATATTAAAAGATGATACAGGAAGTGAGCTCCATGTAATAAAATATTACAGAGCAAATATATTTTGATCCCCAAAATCAAGTTCCGGGGAACTTCTAATGAATTCCAGGATTTATTAAAGTCGAACATTAATACCTTAAAGAATTCCAAAGACCTATGGATAAAATCGGACAAATCAAATAACATTTACAAGTGTAATACTACCAATTACCTAAATATCCTTAAAAATAGTATAACTAGTCATTACAAAATAGACAGAGGAAACCTAATTTTATCGGAAATTAACTCTGATATGATTAAATTTGCAAATGAACTAAATCTTAGTGATAGAATTGGAAAAATTTCTACCAAAGAAGCTTACATTTTATTTAAGGACCACAAGCCAAATTTCCAAAATAAATTACAAACTAGGCTAATTAATCCCACTAAAAGTGAATTAGGCATAATTTCTAGGGAAGTTCTGAAAAACCTAATAAAGAAGTTACAATCTAATATACAACCGAATCTTTGGAAGAGTTCCTTAGATACCATAAAATGGTTTGATAATTTCAATGACAAATCTAAATCCACTTTCCTTAAATTTGATATTGTGGATTTCTATTCCTCTATATCAAAAAAACTTCTTGTGGATTGTTTAGACTTTGCTAGGGTTATGTTAATATTTCGGATAGTGACTATAGGATTATACTGGGAGCTAGAAAATCCATTCTCACCTTTGATAATTCTAGTTGGACAAAAGGGCCTGAATATAGTTTTGATGTCCCTATGGTAGCCTATGATTCTGCCAAGGTAGCAGATCTAATAGGCATTTATATTTTAGATATTTTAAGTAGATTCTTAGACCCTAAACTAATAGGCCTATATCGGGATGATGGACTGATATGTATTCCCAATTCCAATGGGCCTTACACTAATAGAATACATAAGAAAATTATCAGAGCCCTAAATTTTCTAGGTTTTAAGGTTGAGGTTACTTCCAATCTCAAAATTGTAAACTATCTAGATATCACCCTTAACTTAAATGATGGTTCCTACCAACCCTTTCTCAAAGAAAATAGTTCTCCCACCTATATAAATAGTTTATCCAACCACCCCAAGAATATTATAAGACAAATACCCAAGATAGTAAATAATAGGGTTAACCAATTATCATCCAATATAAAAATTTTCAACGCAAGTAAAGAAATTTACGATAAGGCCCTTCAGAAAAGCGGTTTTATTAATAAGTTAACGTATAATAAGACTGCTATAAACCCAGAATCATCAAAAACTAAAAACACCCGAAAATGTAGAAAAAGGAAGATAATTTGGTTTAACCCTCCTTATTGTAAGCTAACTAATATAAATATTGGTAAGTATTTTCTCAGATTAATCGATAAACATTTTAATAATAATAATCCCTTAAATAAAATTTTTAATAGGTTCACCCTAAAAATCAGTTACTCTTGCACCTCAAATATAAATGATATAATTAATTCCCATAATAGGCATATTTTAATGAACCTAAATAATACCGACGTTAAATCCGGAATTGTTGATAAATGTAATTGTAATACTATGGATACCTGCCCGGTGCAAGGCAAATGTAAATCCACCCATGTAATTTATGAAGCCCGTATTTTTCCATCTAACAACAAAGACAATTACCGGACTTATATTGGCATGTCAGCGGGCCCTTTCAAACAGAGACTTTACAATCACAAGTACTCGTTTTCGAACCCTAACCAAAGATTCCAGACAGCACTATCACGTAGATTCTGGGAAATGAAGGAGGAAGGGCAGGACCCTATAATCAGCTGGAAATTAATAGGCTCAGCTTGTACGCCTAAACATTTTCGTGATAGGTGTCGTCTATGTTTATTGGAGAAGATTCTGATTTTGAAGTATCCTCATCAGGACTTACTTTTGAATCTTAGGAAGGAATTTATTAATAAGTGTCGTCATAGGGCGGATTTTAAAATTTAATTTTAAATTTTCATTTAAAAAAAAAATTAATTTTAATTTTTTTAAGTTTTAATTTTTTAATTTTTTAATTTTTAATTTTTCTTTTTATAATTTTTATGTATATGTGTATGTTTGTGTGTGGATGTGCATATTTGTATATATGTGTGTACATATGTATATATGTATATATGTATGTGTGCATATATGTATTTTTGGAAAAAAAACTTTTTTAGCTATTTAAATGCTCTTTTTCATACTATTCATTAATTTTTTATATTTTTTTTATATGTATGTGTGTGGGTGCATATGTAATATGTGTATATATGTGTGTGTGTGTGTATGTATATGTGTGCATGTATGTGTACATATATATTGTGTGTATGTGAATTTTTTGTATATAGGTGTGTACACATATATATATATATATGTATGCGCATGTATGTGTATATAAGTGTGCATGAAATTGATTGTATGTGTGTGCATGTGTATGTATATATGTATTCTTAATCGTAGAATTGTGTGTGTGTGTATATGTATGTGTGTATGTGTGTATATGTATGTATGTATGTGTGTACTTTTATATGTATGTATAATTGTAAATATTTTCTTTTTACCTAGCGATTTCTTTATTAAGTTTAATTCAAATGACCTAACTTTTTAAAAATAATTTTATTTTAATTCCCTTAAAAATTTTATTTTTAATTCTTTTTATTCCCTTTAAAAATAATTATGCCTTTTTAAGTAAAGGCCTTTTTCTAATACTTCAACGTTTTTGGGAAGTTAGGTTTTTGAATATGTCCAGCGTCTGTAATATTTAAAAAAAATTTTTCTTTCTTTTCTTTTCTTTTTCCCTCCCTTCCTTTCTTTATCTCTCTCATCTCCCACCTTTTTTCCGTGTTGCTTAACCTTACGTCGATTTAACACGGCTGTCTGTTAATTTTTAGTTACAATTCTCTTTCCTTCTTTTGCGAACCCAGACGAGGTCAATTTTTTCTTTTCTTGTTTATTTGATTTTATTTTGTTTTATCTTTTTCTTTTTCTTTATTATTTTTTCTTTTTTCTTTTTCTTTTTCTTTTCTTTTTTAATTTCTTTGCAAATCTATTTAAAAAGGAAAAGTAGACTAATTTTTCTCCAGTTTCTGAAAGGATTTTTCTGTTGCTGAGGTGATGTGTTATCCCCCGTGGGGATCTTCATATCGAAATGGCCATTCAACATCATTGAATTAATCCTTTTCTAATTTATATATATATATATATATATATATCTATATATATATATATAATACTGTTTGATTATAAACAGAATAAATACTTAAATATGAGTATCGATCAAAAATAATGTTTAAACAAACCATTTCAAACACACACACACACACACACATACATATATATATATATATATATATATAAACTTACAATTTTTAGTAGTTTTTCCTATATATATATATATATATATATATATATATATAGGAAAAACTACTAAAATGTTTTAAGTTTAAAAATGTATTTTTTGACAGTATTTGTTTATTTCTGTTATTATATTTGATATTTCAGACCGTCCTCGGCCCTTCATCAGAAACAAATGATTTTAAAATTTAAATTAGAAACGTATTTCGCGAGCGCGTTCATGGAGAGATTGTTTACATCACTTGACGCAGAAAGCGACATATTTTTTCAGAATATTTGTAAACGTCAACCTATCTTTAATAATACTTATAAATTTTGTTTTAGAGAAAATTTTTTAATTGTATCTAAAAAATATTTAACTATTGAAATATTTATAAAGATTCAAAACACCTATGTCCCTATTTAACCCTAGCTTGTGTGTATTTAATTTTAAAATCCAGTATTTTTCTTTCTTTCTGCGTGAGTGTGTAGAACTAAAATCGGAGTTTATTAGTAAACATTTGCAATTTTCTAAAGTCTGTCCCGGTTGATTGAAGTGAACTGCTATGGGGGAATATTGGTTGTTCTGGCGTATGCTAAGTTTGTGATTGTTGAAAGAAAATCTGAAGCTATTTCCAGATTCACCAATATATCCACTATTTGGACATATTGAACAGAAGAGAAAATATATAATGTTTTGGCTGTCACAGATGAGGCGTGTTGGGTGCAATTTGATGTTGGTGTTTTGTAGAGAAAATATTGCGTCGTTTACTAAATGTTTACATATTAAGCAACGGGATTTCTGACATTTGAAATTCCCTGACAGGTTTGTATTTTTTAGATATTGGTAGAAATGAGGATAGCTGATAGGTTGGGTGTTTGTTTTATTGCATTTATGGGTGGTTTATCAAAAATGTCTGTGATTTTTTTGTTTGATTGGAGGTTCTTGTAATCACTTTTAAAATTTTTAATAAATGTGTGGGAATATTGATTGTGGTTAAAAACCATGGGAATTCGGTTGTTGTTTTTTCTTTTCTTGTATGTGAGAAGTGTGTTACGATTTATGTGGATGGTTTTATTTAGTGCTTCTTTTATTATATATATATATATTTCCGTTTTTAAGCAGCAAATTTTCTTTTAGGCGTGTCAGATTTTTTGCCCTTTAACTCGTGCATGAACATGTCATTACAACATAAGAAATCCATTGTGGATAATTTTCACGTTCTAATGAACGCTAAGCAATATGTCAACCATTATATTTGAATCAAGAAGAAAATTTACAGAAATTTTTAGCAACACAGTTGAGCGTTTTTTTTTTTTGTCACCTCATCATACATCTCTAAAGATGATCTCGGAAGAAGATTGAAAGTACTTGGGATCATCGAAAAATAATAAAGTCAACTGTCACAGTTACAGCGCATTTCTTACACATTTCAATTATAATACGTGAAAGATTATCTGCGAGTACGAAAATATTTTATTAAACACACACACACACACACACACACACACACACACACACACACACACACACATATATATATATATATATATATATATATACGAAAAATGTGTACATCTTTTAAAATTCAATATCTGTCCGAGAAATATGTTTTGAAGTGTGTTAGAAAATGTAAGAATTTACCTTTTACATAAAACAGAACGAAATAACGTTTTTTATTAACGCATGGTAGTCTGTAAGATCAAAGACAAAATAGGAACACTGTAATTCTACTCCTATCCGAATAAACCCGGTAAAACTAATAATAAAACCGACAGAAGAACAGAAAACTAACTGTGCAATAATCAAAATTTGTTATTTATGTTTAAAAATAAAATGTATTTTGCTTTTAAGTTTAAGAATATAAACTTTTATTCTATACGCTTTTATGTAACTTAATACAAAGAATACATTTGAAGGCATCATGGCTGTACCTAAACAAAAATATAGCGTAAATGTAATTTACGTTAAATTAATGTGGAAGTAAAAACAATTATTCTTAAAGTAAATTTTTAAAAAATTACTATAAAGTAGGCATCTCCAGTGTTTTGCTAAAAATCTACCATCCGCCCGTGTATTGAATATTGCTGGCTGCTCTCCTTGGGCTTCTTGACAAAATACAAAGGAGGATCTGTAACGCGGTTGATACTGACTTGGCAGACCGGCCGCAGCCGCTCTCTCACCGGCGTGATGTGGCTTCCCTGTGCCTCTTCTACAAGTACTTTCATGGCTACTGCTCCGATGAGCTTAGTTTACTGGTGCCGCCTAAGCACGAATTTACACGAGATACTAGATTAGCAACTAGGTCCCACACTTTTACAGTGAAACAAATAAGATGTAACCGTAAATTCTACTCCAACAGCTTCTTTTCTCGCGCTTCCCGCCTGTGGAACTCCCTTCCACAACTCTGCTTTCCCAACAGTTACAATCTCCAGGTGTTTAAATGTAGGGTCAATAGACACCTCCTATCACACTAACTCCCAATTATTCTCAGAACAATCTCATCTACCCAACCCTCATTCTCGGTATCCTTACCCGCCTATCACCCACCCTCTGACATTTCCTATATTTAATCATCCTTTCTCCACTCTATGTAGCCCCCTGCGCAGTAGTGGTAGTGACATGCCTTACTCGGGGTGAAACGCTTATAAAAAAAAAAAATACCATACCATGATGAAAAAATGACCCAAACCACATAAAAAGTTTTATCGTCAAATTGTTCATAAAAACAAAGTTTTACTGTCGAAATCTGTATGCTTTTATTTAGAAAAAAGACAAGAAGATTTTTTATTATGGAATTATATTTATTTTAACTGAGTAGATAACAAGTATATAAATATGGCGCTCACGTTATTCCTCAAGAAAAATTTGAGGAAATACCTACCGTAAAAAATCTATAAACTTCTGTCTGTCAACCTATTTATACCTAATGTATATAGCTACATCGGTGTTAAAAATGCAGTTCTGCAATATTTAAAACACAAAGTAAATATCTATTTCAAAACAAATTAATTACACTCTAAAGAAAAATTATACTTTAAATCAGCTAATAATCTTCAAACAAAGTTTTAGAAAAGTAGATTTTATTTTTGAAAGATTTTTAATAAAGAGAATAACATTGCAATAACGGAAGGCAAAAAATGGCGCTAAAATCAGCGACGTCATTGATTTCAAAACATAATCACCTTCTAGACAATTTAAATTAGTTTCGAAATGAAGTATTTTGATTATTGGAAATATTAAACTTAATTTTTTTAACTTGAATTTAAAGCTAAAATAAAAACTTTAAGAAACATTTTTTCTGTTTTGCAAATTCATTTTAAACATTACGTGTCGCTAAACTTTGGATGTATAAAGTATTCTTTTATATGAATGGAATAGTTACGTAGTAATTCTAAAAATTGTCTTGTTTGTGGGGGAAACAAATTTTGCAAGAAAAAATAAATCGAATATTTATTTTTAAAATAATAAAAACTTAGAATAACAATTTACGTTCAATTACTGAAGTAAATATTGGTTATTCATCTATATAAGAATCTGTAAATAACTTTATGAAAACAGATCCACGTGCAAAAAAAAGAAACAAAGAATCGACTCTTACTGATGTATCAAGACACACAAACTGACTAAATGGGAGATATGAAATTAGATGAATATTATAAGTGTTCTAATACTGAATAATAGCCAGTCCATGTGAAATGTCAGAATTATGTACTTTTTGTACAACCATACTAAAAGTAATCTTACAGTTGCTTAAAGGAAAAAAATAATACAAATTTCTTTTTAAAAAGTTTCCCATCCGAAATTTACATTAAACTTCACATTTTCTAAATCTTCAAACCTGTTCTTATATAATAAAAGACACTTTTGAGACAAACAACAAAATTATGAATTTCAAATCACTGATAAGTTACGAATGATTTTTTACATAAATATCAAATGGAGTTTTATTTCTGGCCCATAAGAAACAAAATAATTCGTTTTATTAAATTATAGAAGCACCAGCCGTAAAAACTTCCTTGTGTTTTATGGAATTATGTTTGGTAAGATGCGGACAGAATTCTTATTGTGTTGACATTTGTTATTGAATTAAGTTTTTACTGAAGTATTATCTTCTTCAGGGATTTTCTTTATATAAATGTTAAATAAAAAGAAAAATGTATGAATATTCCTTTCACAAATTAAAAAAGTACACACGTGGTATCAAAAATGGTGTGAAACATACCCTCGGAAATAATATTTAATCAAAGTTTTTAATAAAACAAAATTAACCCTTGAACCTACTTTGTTTTAGTTTTCATTAATGACCATCCATATTACATAAGCACTTAATTTTCGATCTACGCTGATGACACAACTGTCATATACTACCGCTGGAAAACAATGGTGAACACATATATATATAAAAAATAGTCTTATATTTTTGTTTTTTTTGTCAGCGATGGTCACGTGGAGCAAAAAAGAAGCTGATGAGAGTTCGCACATACAAAGGAGCTGTCGAGAGTCGTTAGCCAGTCTCTGTCTCTTCAGCTAAAAATTGTAGACTTTATATAGGCTTAAAACTCCCACACGTCTCACATGCCAACACCCACCCAGTTTTTCTTTATTGGGGTTATCGTTTTGTTGACTTCATTTACGACCGGATGTATCTGTTAATCACACCAGGCGGTTAATTGCCTTTCAAGACGGTTGTCGCTTATTGTTTTATGGCGTAATGAATATGTAATGAATATGCATGCACCTTGGTTCCCCCTTACATTAATGTGATTGGCTGGTGTCAGCGATAAATACAAACGAAGGCGAGGACGCATAGAGGTCTACGTCCACAAGTCTACGACAAGAGGTTTACGACTATTTGTCTACGGCTATTGGTCTATGTCTATTGACTACGCCTACGTCTCAGGTTACTGAATACGACGAGTACCGTCCATTGCGTCTACATACTAGATTGTCTTACTCGGTTACAATTGCCTAAACCGCTTAGTTACCTCGAATTATATATATATATATATATATATATATATATATATATATATATATATATCCCTTTCCGGGACATATTATTTTCATTGCACTTTGTTGACATCATTTAAGGCCGGATATTTCTTTTTATCACATTCTTGTTCTTGGTTGACTGACTTTTAACTACGGCCAGATGTATCTGTCAACCACATTCTTGTCATTTTGTTGACTTTTCCTACCGGATGTATTTATCAATTACATCCGCCATTCAAAGTAATATATTAAACAACCATGTACTCCTGTCTCGACAGTATGTCGGAACAGTTCGATAAGTTAAAATTGACAGCTGATTTCAAAATGTCCCTCAATCTGTTATTAAATAAAAGATGACTTGTCAATTTTAACGCCTTTAAAGCTAAACTGCTCTCTATTAATCACCTGAAAGACCTCACTCTGCCTTCCATCAGCATGGTTGATGATAACCTCCTACAGAGTATCTGGTTCCACCTTCTTGGGCCAAAGTTATCCGCTAACATGAAGTGAGTAAGACTATATTGAATCTATTGCTAGATCAGATGCTAAGAATACTGGTTCACTGTGTCATGTTAGCCAATTTTTCTCTCCAGAATCTATCTTACATATCTATAAGTCTACCATCTGCCGATGATTAGAAGATTGCTGTCACATACGGTCCTGTGCTCCTGCAATTCATCTAGAACTCCTTGCTAAAACCCAAAGATGAATCAGCAGTATTATTGGTCCTGTGCTGGCTTCTCGGTTTCAGTCACTTTCCCACCGACGTAACGTAAATATTTTGATGGTAATTTTCCGGATGAGCTCTTCGCTTTGCTACCTAGATTTTTGAATTCAAGCACAGTACCAGACTGGCTATAACTTCCCATCAAGTTGAGTTAGATAAATGTAACCGTAAGGTCTATACTTACGGTTCTTTTTCTCGTACTTCTCTTTCGTGGAACTCCCGTCAGCATGCATGCTTTTTAGCAAACTTTAATTTTCAGAAGTTTAAATGCAATGCCAATCGCTTTCTACTGTCTTCCTGATAATTCTTCTTTTGTTCTCGCTTCTTATTAATATTTCTATTTATAACTTTTTATCATTCTGTAAATCACCGTGTCTTAGTGGGTTTTACTGCCTTGTTTTGGTGAACTCTAATAAAAAAAAGTTTCAATAAACATCCACTTAGTAATCAATATGTACTGAAATTTCGTTTTACTCAGAACTTCTGAATTTACTCAGAATTTTACTCAGAATTTCTGAATTTACTCAGAATTTTACTCAGAATTTCTGAATTTACTCAGAATTTTACTCAGAATTTCTGAATTTACTCTGAATTTCTGAATTTACTAAGAATTTTACTCAGAATGTAGATAAATATTTTAAAACAGCGAGTAACGATATTTTACTTTCATTTCGCACAAAAAGCATTTGTTTTCGTTGTACTTAATACAGGGTGCAATAGATAAATTGTTGTCTAAATGACGCAAAAATGAAAATAACACCGACATATAATTTTAACAGATATATTTACTAAAATTAAACAAAAATAACTTGAAATACTAAAGAGTAAATTTATTCAACAAAATCGCCATTGACTTCAACAACGACCTTCAGACGACTTCGGAATCTATTGCAACACTTCTGTATATGTATATATATATGTTGGTACTGCGTATTTAGTACTTTTGTTTTGATTTTGCATTGAGCACTCTTTTGGTCTACCGTCTGCTAGTTTAACCAGCACCTCTTTCACACACACACACACACACACACACACACACACACACACACACACACACACACACATACATATATATATCTGTATATATATATATATTGTTCGTTTAGTTCCTTAGATTTTGGTCATAATAAAACTAGACCAGTGCACATTTGTATTAAAAAGTGTTCAATACAATTATATTGTAGAACTTTTGAATACTTTCCATTTGTAAACAAGTTATTACGCGACCCAGGTTTCTACCATGATTGGTGTTTTCAGGCGATTTTGAATAAATTAGTGAAAATCGCCTAAAGACACCACTCATGTTAGAAACCTGGGCCGCGTAATAACTCGTTTACAACTGAAATATATATATATATATATATATATATATATATATAAAAAGGTTTGTGTGTGTGTGCGCACGCGCGCGTGTGTGTGATTAAAAAAGGTTTTTCTTCAGCTCTTTCCTGTTTTCTATAAGAAGAGGTCAAGATATGAAGAAAGCTTAAAGGACGTTTCTGGTAAAAGAATGTATGCATAAAAAATAATAGGATCTAGTAAGGATTAATAAAAACTAAAGATAAAATTAGTTTAAAAGTGGTTTGACACTTTGGCCGTTAGGGATGAAAGAAAGTATGTATTCTCAAAAGATAGAAAGTACATGCCAAATTTCAAAGTGAATCTTTATTCCGATTAATTAACAGGAACAAACATATAAATTTTATGTCTTCTCACATACATAAACAGTAATCAGGTTGTTTCTTGTATTTCAATGTAAAACATTTTCACAACTAAAATCTAACATTGCCTGATGACGAGATAGAAATCTCGAAACAGAAATTTCCGTGCCGCAATGTATTTTTAATTATATATATATATATATATATATATATATATATATATATATAATTATGGTGGAGTGTGCGTAATGACGAAGAGAGATTGTTTTTGTTTTTTTATATTAACAATGTTGACCTATAAATAAAGCCTATTCTGTGTGCACACTATCTATCTATCTATCTATCTATCTATTTCATTTCCTGTTCCTTCTATCTATCTATCTATCTATCTATCTATCTATCTATCTATCATCATCCTGTTCCTTCTATCTATCTATCTATCTATCTATCTATCTATCTATCTATCTATCTATCCTCTCCTGTTCCTTCTATCTATCTATCTATCTATCTATCTATCTATCTATCTATCTATCTATCTATCTATCCTGTTCCTTCTATCTATCTATCTATCTATCTATCTATCTATCTATCTATCTATCTATCTATCTATCTCATCCTGTTCCTTCTATCTATCTATCTATCTATCTATCTATCTATCTATCTATCTATCTATCTATCTCATCCTGTTCCTTCTATCTATCTATCTATCTATCTATCTATCTATCTATCTATCTATCTATCTCAACCTGTTCCTTCTATCTATCTATCTATCTATCTATCTATCTATCTATCTATCTATCTATCTATCTATCCTCTTATCTGTTCCTTCTATCTATCTATCTATCTATCTATCTATCTATCTATCTATCTATCTATCTATCTATGCTACAAAAGCAACAGCACGCATATGCCATTAATATATATACGTAGTATTAATTTCCAGGCACATTTAAAACTGTTTTCTAAAAGAAACTCTCTTCTCTTTTCTTTCAAGTTCGCCTAAGGTTACAGGCAGTTATAGGAAAGTGCTTCTCACCAGCAATTCAGTGAGTAGAAATTATCCCTCTTCTAGATATGATGGCATTTGGAGTCATAACCTCTCGTTTACAAAAGACGTGCGTCATCCAAAACCGCGTATTTTCTTCTTTTTATTTTATGGAATAATTTTTTTATGAAATTTCAGTCGTATTTTGGTTTGCGTGATGTTTTGTTGAAAAAAATTTAATAGATTGAATAGATTAACCCCGCCGTAGATATCAATACTTACCTTCTTTTCCTTTCTTTCTCAGACCGTTTATATATATCTGTTATTCTCTGTTCGTAAACATCTATCTATCTATCTATCTATCTATCTATCTATCTATCTATCTATCTATCTATCTCATTATCTATCTATCTATCATATCTATCTATCTATCTATCTATCTATCTATCTATCTCATCCTGTTCTATCTATCTATCTATCCTATCTGTTATCTATCTATCTATCTATCTATCTATCTATCTATCTATCTCAACCTGTTCATTATCTATCTATCTATCTATCTATCTATCTATCTATCTATCTATCTCAACCTCTTCATTATCTATCTATCTATCTATCTATCTATCTATCTATCTATCTATCTATCTATCTATCTATCTCATCCTGTTCCTGTTATCTATCTATCTATCTATCTATCTATCTATCTATCTATCTCAACCTGTTCATTATCTATCTATCTATCTATCTATCTATCTATCTATCTATCTATCTATCTATCTATCTATCTCATCCTGTTCCTGTTATCTATCTATCTATCTATCTATCTATCTATCTATCTATCTATCTATCTATCTATCTCAACCTGTTCACCTATCTATCTATCTATCTATCTATCTATCTATCTATCTATCTATCTATCTATCTATCTATCTATCTATCTATCCTGTTCCTCTATCTATCTATCTATCTATCTATCTATCTATCTATCTATCTATCTATCTATCTATCTATCTATCTACGAGCATTTTTAAAGCACAAACTCAATGAATTATTAGTTTATTCTTTCTCATGCTTACGTCTGTGTCGTTTGTCTTTTGCTAAAATTATGAACGAATTATCTTTCTTGGATTTTGTTCACTATTTGGCAAAAAATCGGTTGCAGTTTGAAAAGTACATATAGTTGAAAAAACAAAGTTATCTCAATTCTCTCATCTCTGAAGTATTTCGCACTGAAAATGGAGATCTAAGTAAAGATATATTTAACTTCTCCAATGTTACTCGAACATTGGTGGAACGACTTGTTCTTTCTCGGGGGTAAGCTTTTTGCATCCCCCACCCCTGTAAAATAAGCAAGCAACTCTTGTTCTTTCAGGTAAACTTGCTTAAACCTTCTTCTCCTAACAAGTTTTTCCTTTGCAAAACAAGATTATTAGAATTATCCCGTGAATATTCGTCCCGTTCTGCCTTTCAAGATTTTCTTGCTTGGCGGAGTATCCATTTCCAGACTATAAAGTCGCTAAAAGCCAGAAGCAATATTTATATCACTAAGACCGATAAAAGCTCTATAGTGGTTATTTTGAATAGTCTGGATAGTATCTATAAAATGGAAGTCATTTTCCATCATTCCTTGAAATGTCGAACAATTGGTACTGCAATAGCAGGAAAATAGAGACGAGACTACAGAGACTCTATACAAGAGAAATCTAATTTCAAAAAAGTTGTATAACCGTATTAGACATGTAGACTCTGAACGTCTACGTATGTATGGCTCATCCAAAGTACATAAGAGAGATATTTTCTCTATGTTTGTCATTGTACAACACGAATTGGCTAAATGGCTGACTGTATTGCTTCAACCAGTCCTTGATCTGTTTTCTGTTTACTGTAGTTATGATTCATTGCCGTTATTTAATTGCATTAGAGATTCGAACTTGTGTTCTTAAAAAAAGAAAATAAAAAAAACATATAACTTCCTTTTACATTGTTTGTTTGTACACAGATGTCCCCCTTCAGGAAACCTTACAATTTTTTCAGACACTTTTACAGAAATAATCTGAGTCCTTATTTAATTCCAGAAAGTTTATTCTTGACGTTTATGCGTATATCAAGAGAAAGGGTTGAATTTAATTTTGATAATACAATGTATGCGCAAGTTAATGGGCTTTCGATAGGCTGTTTCATGAATACAGCATTACTTTAAAAATACTGAAAGCCCCCAGTAATATTTATGTTATGTTGATGATACATTTTCTATATTCGATTCCATTAACCATGCTATGACTTATCATACCTAATTTAATTCTGTTCATTTATACCTTCGATTTACTATGGAAGTGGAAAACAGTTGCTCCTTGGATTTTTTTCGATGTACTGTTTAAACGTAACGGAGGTTCGCTCACTACCACCGTTTATCAGAACGCTACCATTACGGGTTTGTACACCGACACGAAGTCTTTTGTCCCTAAGTTTCGTAAGATAAGACTGATTTCTACCTTGGTCCATTGAGCTCTGATGATTTATTCTCCTTGTAGACTTGATCAATAATCAGAGAACATTCATCATATTTTATGTGACAGCGGATAACCTACAAATGTCTTTAAAATCGTTATTGAGCGAATGATCAAACGCTTTAAAAAACCAGTAGTTTTTGATCCCAGCCTTTGTCCTGTTTATCTGAAATAACTGTGACTAGGTGGGAAATGTCTAACGTGACATGGCTGACAGTGTACCGGCATGTATAACATAAGGTTTATTCTACTGTCAGGTTGTGTGTTGTTTTGGGGACTAATTCTGTGCGCTCTTCGTTTGTCAAATATAGTTTTTTCTACTTCCAATGTAGTTCAATTTTGTAAAAATTCAAATGTCAGTGTGAAGCTGAATACGTAGAACAAACCAACCAGCAACTGGAAACCTGAATTGATCAACACACTCCTGCTAGTATAAGATTAGATAGTCTGAGTCACTCTTTAAAGATGACTCTTCTTCAAAAACTGTAAGAAGGCTCTCGAGCGCTTGCCCTCCTTCCTCTTGTTGGGTCGTGGCAAACATCAGATCTGCAGAGATGTCTGTGCCCAGCGTCCCTGTCATAGGCGACTGGAAATTCTATACTTGGTGAGTAACCGAGATACCCCTACATTCGCTTTCATATATCGCGTATTGACTGAATACTCGATCTTGGAGGGAAGTGTTCGGAGCGCCTCCCATAGCTGTACCATCGTTTTTAGGGCTGGACGCCGTCGTAAGCCCGGAATCAGACGAGATTTCTCAGAGAATGAGAAGGGTCTTCGGGAGTCAGTGATCAATCCAGTGACCTTTCACGGTCTAGACTTTTCTTGTATCGGAAAGTAATAGAGAAGGTTGCGAAGGATCCTCTTTATGAGAAGCTTGGCTTGTCGGTGACCGATTTTCACTCTTTCTTATCTTGGACATCAGCGGTTGGTTACCTCAGTAATATTGAGTTTTTGCTTACCCGGTAATTGATTCCGAACCTACTATCTCTCAATGTCATAGCCTTTAAAGGGGGCTGGGTGGATTGCCCCGACTCTCATCGGTGTGACTTTAGTTTTGAAGAAACGGCTTCTCATGCATTCTACCTCTCGTGTCAATCTGTCTCACATACGCGGGTGATAATATATCTCCCCCGTATTCTGAGGTAAAACGGGTTATGTTTTTCACGTTGCCAGCCGTGGCAAAAATACTGATGTGGACGCCGAGAATGGAGGGAATTTTGTGATACGAATGTTATTCTCATCAAGGATCATAAGTGTTGTGGATTCTTGTTTAGAAAATCACACAATATAATAATAACACAAAACAGTTATGAGAGAAAAATTGTAAGTATATTGAACAAAAGATATACAACCTGTACACGGTTAGTAGATTCAGGAATACTTGTTAGTAGGAGTCAAATATATACAAAAAAGTAAGTACGGGTAATAAGTCTATATTCTTGCTGACAAACGAGCGGCGGTTCAACTGCTTTGACAAGCACTACAACTCTAACATACTACAGACACCCTACAGACACCCGTTCTCTGTAGGAAGGATTATAAGTACACTTTGGACGAGTTCATTGAGTATGTAAAAAGGGGTGATTCCCAACACCCCCTTCCTAGCTTCTTTTTGGGAGGAGCTAGCATTTTTTGGGGTTTGTGATTTAATATTCTCAACGGTTTACAAAGTATTTTTCTCATCGCGCCAAACTTTTTTGAAAATGACGAGCTTGGCTCTTCATTCTTTTTTTTAGTTTATGTGTGTCACTAGTTAGCCTGTTGTGTAAGTTTTTTCCGTAACTATTGGTGTAATAAATACGGGGTTTTTCTGCGCGATTTCTGTTGTGACATTTTTATCAATTGAAAATACCGCTTTCGTGCCACTTTTTATTTTTTTGCAATGCTTTAATGGGTAAATCCCATATATTAAATTTCTGCATCCAATCCGTTCCTACCAGGTTGTGTGTTTTTCGTTTCGTAGATATTTATTTTTCTAATTATTCCTTTAAATTTTACATTTAAAATAATTTCTCCTTCCAGTTTAATTCTTTTTTCCTGTTATTGATTTTGCGATTTTTTGAGTGTGTAGCATGGTCGGCCAATTTAACTTCCGCCATGTTTGTGAGTTTAAAATTGTCAAATCAGATCCCGAATCCAGTTGCAATTTCATTTTTTATTCAGAATTTCCATTTCAACGTATTTTCTCATATTTTCCTTGTTCTCATTATTATCTTCCACTCTAGCATATCTTACTCTACTAAGTTTGTTTTTATTTCTACATACCGATGCTTTGTGGCCCTTCTTACCACATACTCGGCAATTTTTGTACTTAAAAAAGAAATATTTAAACCAATGCCATCCACCACATCTGTAACATGCAGAAGGGGGAGGCTTTTTTTACTGGATTCCTATCAGCCGTAGTTCTGTATTTTTTTCCTTGGCATCATAATTTTTATTTTGTCTGTGAGGAGGGTACAAAGCGTAAATTTCTTTTTAACTTTCGAATGTGAGCGACTCTTGACTTTTCAATGTCCTTGCTATCACTTTTAATCCTGAGGCATTTCTGGTAATCCTCTGACAATATTTGTAATGTTAGACCTGGCTTCTTTTGCAGTTTGATCAGCATGCGTTTTCTTATTTCGCTGTCTTTAGCTGCAACTAGTCCTTGGACAAATATGAGACACTTGAAATTGTCTGGAGTAAGCTCCGACAATTTAAAATCGTCAGTGTTTATTGACTATAGCTGAAAAAGTAGAATAGTCCTCATTTTCGTCTTTTCTGAGATTATGGCCTTTCCACCTTTTATGGAACAACGAGATTTTTGCGCTAAATATCTCTGTGAGGCCTGTCACTGCCTCATCGAAAGTGAGATCATTCGTTTTTTTAGGGAGAATATAGTCTACGAATTTAGTGTGTTCGTTTGTGCCTAATTTCCTGAGTAGAAGTCTTAATTTTTCTTTTCACTCTAAAGCTGACAGTCGATATTAAAAATAACCTCATATCGCCTGTAATACTCTCCAAAATTTTTATCTTTCTCAATTGAGTATTTAAAAATTTCAATCGCGTTCCACATCGCATCTTGTGAAAATGTCTCCTCCTTCTCCGTGTTCCTATCCAGGGCTGTACTTCTTAATTTTAATAACAGTTCTTGCAATTGTGTTTGTCTTTCCTCATTTGCTTTTTGCATTTCAATTTGTCTTCAATTTGCTTTTGGATCTCGATTTGTCTCTTTTGAATTTCTATTTGTCTTTCTCCGTTAGCCTTCTGCATTTCCATTTATCTCTTAACGATTTCCAACATTCCCTTTTAACAATCCTCCATTTTTCTGCTGTTTCGATTCCGCGAGGGATTTGATTTTTATCAATTGCCTTTCTAGCAATTAATTTCGACAGTTTTTCTCTATCTCTTGGTGTTAGTGTCGACAACTTGTTTGTGGTCGACTTGTTTGAATCAGTTTGTAGCGGGGGAGTGGGAGAAAAATCATCGTGATTTTGTTGTGCGACTTGTGCGCAAATCTGTTTCGTCAATTTCATGTTTTCGACTCTTCATATGTGATTTTCGAGGTCCTAGACACTAAGTTTTTTTCCTTGGTGTTAGGCGTGAGTTCGTTCTTTTTTGCCGCCAATTTGCTCTTTACGACTGATGTGACTACGTCTTTTTTCTCCGTGTGCACTTGTTCGAAATCCTTTTATGCCAAATGTTTTGTTTGGTAATTGACTTTAGAACGTGTTTTTCTCTCTCGGCGTTAGAATCCTCGTCGCCAAATTGTTGCTTGGTGAGAATATACTTTTTCTTCGCGTGAACTTGTACGAATCCTCGTCGTCAAATTGTTGTGGCGACTGACTTGAATTTTTTCTTTCCGCGTGAAGTTGTACGAATCCTACGTAGCCAAACAACAGTTTGACGAGAATGTAGTTTACCACCGCGTGAACTTCTTCGAATCTTCGTCGTCAAATTGTTGTGGATTCTTGTTTAGAACATCACACAGTATATTAATAACACAAAACAGACATGAGAGGAAAATTGTAAGTATATTGAACAAAAGATATACAACCTGTACACGGTTAGTAGATTCAGGAATACTTGTTAGTAGGAGTCAAATATATACAAAGAAGTAAGTCCGAGTAAGAAGTCTATATTCTTGCTGACCAACGAGCGGCGGTTCAATTGCTCTGATAAGCACTACAACTTTAACAACAACAACAACAACAACAACAACAACAACAGCAACACTCTAACACCCTACAGACACCCGTTCTCTGTAGGCAGAATTATAAGTACACTTTGGACGAGTTCATTGAGTGTGTTAAAAGGGCTGACTCTCCAACAATAAATAATCATCAGATTCTTTGGGGATGAGCTCAAGATGAAAATCAGAACTTACAGAAAGCGTTTGCTATCAACAGATTTCAGCAAAACGTGAGTGAAAGTAGCAAGCCTGGTTCATATAAACGGGGCTAACATTGATATTCTTTTTTTAAGCAACGTTGGTAGCAACGGAACGATTTCTTGTTTAACCTTCCCCTGGTTAAAATAGACGTTTCGAATCTATCTATCTATCTATCTATCTATCTATCTATCTATCTATCTATCTATCTATCTATCTATCTCATTCTTTTTATACCTCTTTGTATTTTCGAGTCTCGTTCGTTACGTATTGGCATAAATCTGTTTATACATCTATATTTATGGAAAAAATCAATCAAGTTTATTGTTTATATGATTAACACCTTTTGTAATTACACCGGAAATTATTCTCAGCTGCCATTGCCGTCATTTTTTGTACAAATTAACAGACATTCATTGTTATGTCATCGATCAGATGAATATTATCACAGACACATAGATACATATCTATCTATCTATCTATCTATCTATCTATCTATCTATCTATCTATCTATCTATCTATCTATGTCATTCCTTATCTATCTATCTATCTATCTATCTATCTATCTATCTATCTATCTATGTCATTCCTTATCTATCTATCTATCTATCTATCTATCTATCTATCTATCTATCTATGAAAGGCAACCAAGATGCAGTTTTGGAAATGCGGTGTGTGTGAAAGCATGCTGAAAGGTCCTCTTAATAAACAGAAACAAGGCAACTCTGCCTTACTAACCTGTGTTGTTTGCATCAAGATTTGCAGATCTTAATCGCTGCTGAGAGGGCACATGGTGATATACAGGACAATTGTAGGGTATGCAGATCCAATCAACCCAAGTCAAGGATTAAAATATTAGGATGTGACGTTTTAGTAAGGGAAAAACAGCCTAAATTGAGAAGTTTTTCTAAACAACCTAAAGAACAGAAAGGATGCAACGTGGATTCCTCTAAGGCATGATTTTTTTCAATGAATCATCAGTTTAGGCCGGTGATTATTAATTTCACACTTTTGTAATATTTTGGGGGTGTGGTTGTAATTATTTTGATATTGTTAAGATGAGAAAAAACTGTTCTAGATAGTAGATGTTAAAGAGTTAATAAGTAGTATTATCTTTATTCCGGTTGTATATTTTGTATGATATTCTTTCAGCATTGTGAACGAAGTAATGAAGATACTAGAGGTTTCTGAAAGTGTTTTTCTGTGTATATTTCTTCGACAGGTAAGTTTCTGCTCTTAAATAGAATCCTATAATTATTTAAGATTTTATCAAGTGTTAGTGGTGCGAATAAGAATTGATAAGATCTTTCTAGTTAAGATTGTTATTAGTTCTATGCAGCATAATATCCAAGAAAGGGAAATTGGTTTTACACTCAGATTCAAAATTAATCTCTTTCGTTGGTTCGACGTTTTTAAGTTTGTTGACAAGATCGGGTAAAACTATGTTTTATTGATATATGATAGAGAATCTTTTGTGGCAAAATATTTTTGAAAGGAAAAAATTCTAAAGACCTAAAGACAGACAAGCCAAAAAGAAGAGACCCCCATCGGTAAACTAAATTTTTGTCTTTAAAATTCTTATCGAAGATGAAAAAAAATAAAACAAAATAAAAAAAACAATGATTAGTAATTAAATTTTTATAATTTATTTGTCAGAAGAGGTAATTTTATTTTTGTTTTTGCTAAGTGCATTTTTGAGTAAATTTAGGTATTTCCTTATGGAAACATTTGTATGAATAGAATTTATATCTAAAAGAGTTATATATTTATTTTTTAATGTATATGTTTTCATTTATTTAAAAGATCACCAAATTTTTTTTATATGCAAGGTGCAAATTGTACCAAGTAGTGGGGATAAATTTTAACTAATGTTCTCTCTAGTTTATGTGGGGTGACACACACACACACACACACACACACACACACACACACACACACACACACACACACACACACATATATATATATATGTATATATATATTTGTGTATTCATCAGCTATGAACAAGCTCACAATGTGCTGAACGTGTTTGTAAAATAAAAAAAACTTATCACTCTAGATTCACACACATAAAAATATTCACATTCAACCAAGACTAAAAATGAAACCCTTCATAATAACAAATAGAAGAGCCTAAAGCGCACGGGTATATATAACATACGGACAGTTTTTGTATACTTTGTTAAGAAAATTAGACACTTATACTAATACAAGAAAAACTTAATAAATTGCAGTTTCCTTGGGACGTCTTTAATGAAACTTGTATATATATATGTACTTGTATATATATGAAACATACAAACTGTTCTCCGACAGGCAATATGGATTCCGCTTTGCCAGGTCCACGGCCGACTACACCTGTTCAATAGACGTATAGACGTGGGTGGAGTGTGAACCGGGCGATAGTTTAGTCTATCTACTCCAATTGAGGAAAAAAAAAGAAAGGAAAGAGTGAAATGATTGGAAAAGAGAAAGCCGGAAACCACATGCTAAACAGGGGACAATGGATGAGCCTCTACACCTGTTCAATAGACGTGGGTGGAGTGTGCTAATTGAACATTAACTACTACAACTTGTATTTTTCTTTACTTATAATACATTTCTGTTTTGAAAGGTATATTTTATTCATCTTACGCCGTTCTACTCAACTCCACATATTCCAAACATTCCAACCGACAATCAAACTTCTGATTGAAAACCTGATGATTACAACATTGCATAAAACTTGTAAACTGTAGGGAGTTTGGTTAAGTAAGACACAAGTCCGAATCAAAGAAAAATTAACCAGCTCCCTACGCTACGCCACCATCACTGAAATATGTAGATACACGTGGGATAAGAGAAGCGTATGGCGATCCCCAGTGAGAAAATTGTATAATTTTTTTTTTCCGGTAATGAGAATAAACTTTGAAATACATGGTCTTTTAATGCACTCAGAAATTGCCACACAACAAAAAAAACAAAACTTCAAATAAACAATATATATATATATATATATATATATATATATATATATATATGCATTAATTTTCACAATGAATGATGGTCTTTAGGTGACTGGAGTGTGTATACACCGCTTATATATAACACGCTGGATACGTCTATGACTGAAGGGTTTAGCGACTCCGACTGGCACAAAATCGGTCGAGTTTTGATCCCAGCCAAAAGCAAGTGAAAGTCTAGCCACACTGATGAGCTGGGATACAGCGTAACAAGCTTGTATGTGGATGACGAATATATTATGCTTTCATTACGATTGAGCTCTCTAGATAGGAGAATTTTGAATGGAACAGTTTCACTTCCGTGATTTGTGCATTACTCTGCAGCAATGACCTGAGTTCTTTCGGTGACTGGCGTGTGTATACACCGCTTATATATAAACACGCTAAAATTGTCCTTCTCTGATTCCACACGCCTATGGCGACTTCGACTGATACGAAATCATTCTTTTTGATCCCGGCCAGAAGCAAGTGGATGTTTAACGACACTGATGAGCTGTGATACAGCGAAACAGGCTTGTATGAGGATTACGAATATATATATATATATTTCATTTGTAAACGAGTCTACGTGACCCAGATTTCTACTATGTGGTGTCTTCAGGTGGTTTGAAATAACTGATTTTTACGGTTTTTTCTAATTTTAAAAATTGTGCATTAAAATTAAAAAAATACCCGTTATGTTAGTGTTCTTAAAAAAACCGGTAAAAATCAGTTATTGCAAATCGCCTGAAGACAGCATAGGGAAGAAACCTAGGTCGCGTAATAAATCGATTACAAATGAAAAATATGCAAAAGTTCTACAATTAATTGTATTGAACACATCTTAATACAAATGTGTACTGGTCTAGTTTTATTATGACTAAAAAATAAGTATTTCAATAATTATATATATTACAATTATTTAATTACTCTTTATATATATATATATATATCACTCAGTTAAGTGCCATACGTGATACACCCTTGGGCATTCGTGTCTCGAGAGACTTGGTACTGGGCAGAACATTATCCCGCAGTAAGTTGCCATTAGTTTCTGTGGTTTGCCAGTACTTTTCATATATGTATATTATAAAGATATAATTTAAGTCATGCTATATTTAGGACTTAAAGTGTTCGATATCTGATAGGGATAGTGCGCATGTAAATATTAAAATTATTATTGATGTCAACATCCAAGGGCGACAGTCTTTCATGCTTAAACATAATCATCACCTGAAGACTGTGTTTAAGCATGTTCACCTGAATGTTCACTTTATATATATATATATATATATATATATATATATATATATATATAATTTTTCGGGATCTGTATCACACTACACGGGTAGAAGAGTAGTAATAAAAGAGGAGGAGGAAAAGAAAAACATTACAAATATATTCCACCATAGTGGATAATTCATGTTCTATAGTTTGGATTTTTTTTACAATTACTCTTTCTTCCGGTGTTTATATTTAGGGACAACATCTATTAATTTTCCGTATCTAAGCTTAAAGAGACCTAGCGGTCGAAACTCGGTTAGAGTGATACGGCTTCCCAAAAATTGTAAGTGTATTTTTGCTCTACTTTCTGAGGATATTATTGAGCACTTTTTGTTGCTTAGTGCTTTTGAGAACGGTCTTTTACTGCCATCAATCTATATTTTGTTTATATATATATATATATAGTGTGTGTGTGTGTCCATAAAGTTCGTGTGCACTTTCAAAAATTTATAACTTTATATGTATTTGCGATAAAAATAATTTAGAAAAAGGATTAAAAAGAAGTAAATCTATATATTTTAAGGTTTTATTGAAATTTTATTTAAGTTTCCACATGTCCTCCATCATTAGCAATACAAAGGATAATATGATTTTGCAGTTTACTGATTGACAGTAATGCCTGAAATCACATTAGTTATTGTAGATTTCAAATCTTCTAATGAAATATGTTCGGTTGCATGCATAATTATTTTCATTTGTCCCCATAAAAACACGGAGGCCAAAAAAATGGTCCTCCCTTTCCGATCCATCTGTTAAGAAATTCCTGATTTAGAAACTAACACGCAAAGCAAAGTGAGAAGGAGCTCCATCGTTTTGAAACACTTGAAATCTTTCAAGTTTAATTGTTCAAGCTCATATTTTACAGATTATTTCCATCACAAATACAAATAAAGTCATAATTTCTTAAAAGTGCACACACACACACAGACACACACACAGACACAGACACACACACACACACACACACACACACACATATATATATATATATATATATATAAATATATATATTAGAACACAGATCCATATTTGAAAGCAAATTGGGAACGTTTTCTGAGATTTGACACTTATACATTCGTTTTATTCTCTTCCTAAAATAGCAAAATTTTTAGAAACTTAACAAAATAATTAAATAATTGAAATAGCTGAAGACGAAGGAAATATAATTGAAATTGTAGAAGCCACTCCGCTTTTTTAATAGGGGATTGCTTTGGGACCTCAACCAACTGATCAGTGCATCATCATATCATGGTATTTATTCTTTTCCTTCAACAGAGTTGCCTTTTCTCGCGTTGGAACTGATTATTATGGCAGCGTAACGTGCAGCGAAATTTATAGAATGGGCGTAATTAATCAAATTATTGTTTTCCCACGAGTCAGCGTCAGAGGAGCGAGCTAATAACCACATTAAGGCCGAATTGAAATTACTTCATTCAATCGAAGTGGAAAATCATTAAGAAAGAAAAAATTTTAAAAACAATATGAGATAAAGTAAACTACCAAAGAAACACAACACAAAATGACACTAAAAAAGTAGTTCATCCATAAATTATACAGAATGCTGTCTAATTTTTAAAAAAAAATATACGACGAAAAGGATTCACTATAAAAATAAATTGCTTTGTTGAAGTGCCTGTTTTTTATCGTTTACCAAAATATAATTTATTACAGATTATATTAATAACAATATGGCAGTATATTCTTTTCCCCACTACTTGGGATAATGAGACATTCCATTGTGATAGGTAACACTTGATATCAAGAAGTGAATATTTCACGTGACTGTAGCATCACAACGGATTATCAGTAAGTAGGGGAGATAAGACTTCTAGTATATATATTTTTTTATTTCTTTTTTTCACTTTAAGTCTCTTTCCATATCAGTCAATTAAGTGCCATACGGTTGGACGATCATGTCTCTTTCGAGACATGGCTGATCAAGCAGAAGATTTTCCTGCAGTAGGTTTTCATTAATTTCTGCGGTAGACTGCCTGCCAACTAAGGCTGTAGAACCTACTCTGTCTTGCTATTTGCTTCATAGCTGGAGGGAAAAGAGACGCATTATAACCTTTCACAAGGGTCTTTGCACGTTCGTGAATGCAAAAAATTCAACTGGAATTTGAACTCTGCTCTCCAATTTCTCATTCCGAGCTGATATCCACTGCATCGCAATGCACATCCTTATATATGCTTTTCATTATTGAAAAAACAATATTCAGTTTTACATACCACAATAGAATTAATTGTAAAAAAATGTCCTCGATTACTTATTCAGAAAACATTACGCATATATATATATATATATATATATATATATATATATATATATATATATATATATATATATATATATATATATATATATATAGGGAGAGAGAGAGAGAGAGAGAGCGAGAAAGAGAGCGAGAGAGCTGTGATACAGCAAAACAGATCTGTCTGCGGATGACTATATATATAGTTTTATATATATAGTGTTAAATTGTAATGATGCTTCGTGCTAAAATTACTGATTTTAATGTGGACAAGTTTATCACTTAGCTGTGATATTTCAGTCATATCGACTTTCCGGTCGTTATACACTTCAGCTGTCATCAGGTGGCTGGCGATCGATGCGGGTAACCTTCATGGAATTTAGAACTGCATGCTTTATTCAATCTATGGAGGTAGATTGTTCACATTCTACTGGCCATGTCTAAAAATATTTAGGATTCTTATTTTGTATTGATCAGTTAATTCTGGTTCCCTTTTTACTGAGTCCAAGTATGCATTAATTGTGGAAAATGGGAGAATTGGTTGTGACTACACAAAAAATAGCGCACTAATCCTGAAGATTTGATCTAACCACTTACTACAAAAAAAACTAAAAACTTTCAACATGATCACCACCAATAATAAAAAAAGAAAACAAACCAAAATCAAATCTTCTTCAAATCAATGTTATCTAAAATTCGTCTGAAGAAATTCTTCTGTACGCTGTATCACGATTCGTAGAACCAATTCGCCGATCGCATGCGGTACCTGTTTATAATTGAGAGGATAAGTCAGTGATTGGTTGAAATATCACCAAATATTTGCATGACATTCTCATATATAAACAAAAGTCACGTAGGCTCTTTCTTTTCTGACGAAGGGTACACGTTGATTTCACAAGGCAAGTTGCTATTTTCTTCGCTACAAAAGGACTAGATAAAATAACGAAAAACAACATACCTTACTACGAACTATAAACCATAGGTAATTCTGGAGAGCCATGATCACCAAGGTCCTGAGGGAGCATGAAAAATGAGATTAATATCGCTTAGAGCCGAAGCGGGAGAAATGGAGGTAAATATGAGGAAACCTCTTTCTTGAAAATTAGCATCTTTGCTTTTAATTGCGCTCGAACGCTGATTTCTCGCACGTTTTAGAAATAGGCTCCAAGCGTGCACTCAGATTTGCAGTTTGTCATTGCTATCTTGTCTAGAAAGGGAATCTATGGCATGAATCAGCTACGGGTCTATTCACACAATTTTCTTTTTTTTTTTAACTCATTCAGAAATGCAATAGATTATAAAGCGCTGTACTTATTTAACCAGCAGTTCGTACTAAGATGCTGGCCTAAATAGGTACAGAAACCTTATGAAAATCATTGCCAAAGTCAGTTCTTTGTTGAATTTAATGGCAACTAACGATGTAAAGCATAATATTTGCATTTAATTAACTTGGAACATAAGAATACCGGAACACACACACACACACACACACACACACACACACACACACACACATTCATACATATATATATATATATATATATATATAGAGAGAGAGAGAGAGAGAGAGAGTGAGTGAGTGACAGAGAAAAGAGATAGATGAGTTTACCTGTATTCTCATGTTCCAAGATAATTAAATGCAGAGATTTATTTCAGTTCAGAAAAAAGAGGAAAAAAAAAAAGAGAAAAGGGAATTATAATGGAAAAACTGGAACGACATTCCATTTTCGGTTCAATAATTAAAAAAAAATCATCAATGACAACAAAAAAAATCTGTGTTGTTGCACACTTCAACAAACCTTTTCATATCATTATGGGACACTCGTGTGTGTGTGTGTGTGTGTGTGTGTGTGTGTGTGTGTGTGTGTGTGTGTGTGTGTGTGTGTGTGTGTGTAAATTAATGCATGTAATGGAAACGGCTTTAAATATGTCAAGTTGAGAACAAAACACGAAGACTGTGTTAATTATGCAAATGCTTCGTTTCCATTTCATAATTAATTTTTTTTTATGTAAATCAAATGAGCAAAGATTTTTCTCAACGCAATTGAATCGTGTGTCTATAATTTGTTTTTATATTTGTTATTTTCAACTAAAAATATTGGCTCAGTTAATCGCTTAATAACTTACTTACTATGATATAGCATTTAATTAGTTTTCTTTAATGCATTCCGCAATCTCAAATTTGGGTTACCCAATAAGGATCGAACTTGCGACTACTTCACTATATGCTCTTTGTACAGGGTAATTGAAAAGTAACACCCTATTTTTATGGATGATGGAATCTTTCATTTTGTGAAGAGTCCATCATGCATCAAACAGGATGTTACTTTTCAATCACCTTGTACATCCAAACGCTACGTACTCAGATATTTCTTAATTATTTACGTAACTCTCCATGCCAGTTACTTCGCTAAGCAGAGCGGCGGCACACGAAGAACCCGGCGGCTGACAGCGCTGTTTCCATCTCTGCCTGCCGAAACACCATCACCCTCCACGTGTAGACCGGTAAAGGGGAGATCTAAAGCAAGACAGAGGCGGCAAAGAAAGGAGTCAGATGGAGTTTTTCCGGGTAGAGAGTGTCCGACAACTATTCCTAAAGGCCTCGCGCTCGACAGGGAGGAAACTTCTGCGGTGTAAGGCGTCGGTTTATATCACCCGTCCTACAAATCCACAAGCATGGAACTTCTCTTTCTTTTATGTGCCGGGTCTCTTCAGGACGTTGGTGATCATGGCCATCCACATCTTCCTGTCTCTCGTTTCTTTTAATAAATTTTATCTTCTTATTTTTCCCAAATCCTACTCTGCCATTTTATTTACTCAAGACTATCAAGTATGTCACGCGCTGTTTTTAACTGTCCCTCGTCACCGGAAGAGGGAACATTTTTTTTTAACTTTTCAATCCCATCTCTATAGACTTTATTTGTATGTCCCAGAATTCAGAATTTCTGGTCAACCTCGTGAAATACAAACATGATAGACTTCAAAGGCGCGAATTCATTCACTTCCGAATGTAAATTATCAATTTGTGTATATTTTGAAATAATTTTTAATATTTAATTTTTTGCAATAATTAATGTTGTTTTCTTTGCTCGAGACAGACTAGGAGCAATAAACACTGCTACAAAGAGTAAGCATTCAGATTTATACTAAGTATGGAACACCGAGTAAAAATCTATCTCAGCACACACCTTATAAAATAACAGCTTCATGACTAACGCGCAAGAAGCATAGTGACATAAGATTAGTATTGACTCAGTCTGATTAACAGTTATTTATTTGGTTCCATATTCTGATGTAATTTCAATGCGATGTTCTACTTTTACCATTGTTATGTTTAAAACGATTTATTTGCCTTTAACCAAATTCTATTCTGTAATAATGTGTCAATTAATAGTAATAATTTGTACAAAGAAACTTAACTGATTCAGGCTTTCTTTACTTCTAAACACAATGTAATGAAATGTAGATTCAATCCATTCCTAAAAGTATTAAATAAAACATAAACAGTCTTACCAAGAATTCAAGAATATGCAAACTATCAAAAGGTAGATAAACATTGTTTATATGCAAAGAAAAGACTTCTGAACTGTTATGCAATGTCTAGTCTAGATGGCAGCGAATGCTGGACAAACTATTTACAGATGAATAACAGACTTGAAATTACAGAGATTCGGTTCTACTAAAATGTGTTGATATTTGTGAGGAAAATGGGAACTTAAACACAATAGGATATTTTTAAAAGTTCAGCAACATTTACAAAAAAAGAAAGAAAATTGAAAACATTTGAAATATCTCGGATATGATAAAAGAATGTCTAGAGAATTTAACACTCACAGGATATGAAGCAAGAGAAGCAAGTGGAAGCAGCTACTAAGCCAGTTAACAATTGTCTGTTAATGGATGGAAGAACAAAGACAAATATAGTTGGTAAATTGTCAATAGTCAGAGCAAGAAAATGAAAAGTATTTACCTGTAGAGAGTCATAACAAAATTCTGAAGGAAAAATTGCACATGGTAGAAGATCAGCTACTACATTACGTTTTCACAGAAGCGGTTGGTAGAAAGGAACATTCTTCCATTAACTTTTCTTCCGTTGACGGGCATTGTCACATCAGTGATACAGTAACACCATAGCACACGGACAGGACGGAACGGAATGGCTGATGGAAAAAACGATTGAACGAACGCTTGTTCTCAAAGAGACTTTTATATACTATAACATACAAAAGAATTATACATAAATACAAATGTTTACACGTGTATTTATATGTTTATACATATCACATATACCGTAGCGGCCATAATATAAGGAACGGAAACAACAAAGACATAAATATGTGTATTACTTAAAAAGTAATGCATTATTAACAATAAACTTTTTAACGGATAAAGATTAGGATGTAATGCATAAATATTATACAAAGTTACAAAAATTTACATAATAGTTTTTTTTTTTAATAAAGATTAAATGGAACAAAGGAAATAAGCTACTGGACAAAAGTTAAAGAACGATCTTGTTAATACTTGATTGTGAACAAAATATCAACAAAATTTAATATTTGGTAAACATCCTCTTATTTTTAATAACTTCTCTGCATTGTCGACCATATAATATTTATGCATTACACCCTAATCTTTATTAGGTAAAAATTTCATTGTTAATCATGCATTTTAAATAATACACATATTTATGTCGTTGTTGTTTTCGTTCCTACTCTATGTACCGCAATGCAACGTATAAAGAGGAACAAAAGAAAAGGTCTTACACATAGTTTGAAGATACAGATGATCTAGAAAAGACATTATTATGAATTCAGATTTAAAGGGGCTACATTCATCTATATCTCAATGGGATGCGGCAAGATTTATCCATGTCCCAAAGAGATATGGCCAGAATCATCTATATCCCAGCGGGATGGAGCTCTATCCCAGCGGGATACGGCAAGATTTATCTGTGTCCCAGCAGGATACGGCCGGATATATCTATATCCCAGCGGGATACGGCAGGCTTTATTTACATCCTTGCAGGATATGCCTCAAAGCTGTAAACGGGCCAGGCAGAAAGTAAACAATCTTTTCGTTTGGTTACTGTCCACAAACTGTCAAGCTGACTAGCGCTTGGGTCACTCTACGGGGTGAGGTCACGAAGTGGCTGTCATATGACACACGGGATTTACCTCGACTAAAGGTAGATAATCGCCTTTTATATCCTAACGTCAAGAGATATGTATAAAAAAAAAAAACTACTGGAAATTGCTACATTGATCTGCCTGTTGTCCTGGAGAACAGTTTTCTTTTCGTAAGAGACAAAGTGTAATAATGAACGCTTCCATTCTATTCAACACAATTATGACCTCCACTTAATTATTATATTCTTTTTATACATAGAAAACATAAAAATGAAGTAGCAATCATGCAGTAATGATATTAATGAGCGCAAAACACTACAATAAACAAAACATAATACAATGTGAAAAACGTTAACACCAACGAATGAAACTTTATATAAGAAGATAAGTGCACAAAATGAAATAAGTTCGGATGCAAGAGATTTTATTACCTATCTAAGCTAATGTATTCAATATATATACAATTCTATAAAATCAACGGAAGAAAGCAATAACATTGTATATAAGACAGTAGAATAAGTGTACACAAGACAATATCAATATTTGTGTACACAAAATGACTGTGCGCAGAAGGGAATTTAATGCATATGACAGGCAATGTAATAGACGTATATTTGGCAATGTAATAATGATTTACAGGCGCTATGACCACAGGCTTGCTAATTCATATTTGAATGTATGTTATGGAAGAAAATACAATTACTTCTTATAAATTATTGGCAGAAAGTCATGGGATTTAGAGCAAAGCAAAATTGATACCGACGAGAGCAGAATTTTGTCACTACTTGAAAGTCAGTTACCAATAAAATGTGTTATATGCTGTATTCTGTGCAATTTTTTAAAAGTGCATTGGAGTAGATAGACTAAACTAATTGGAGTAGATAGACTAAACTAATTGGAGTAGATAGACTAAACTAAGTGGAGTAGATAGACTAAACTAAGTGGAGTAGATAGACTAAACTTAATTGGAGTAGATAGACTAAACTAATTGGAGTAGATAGACTAAACTTAATTGGAGTAGATAGACTAAGCTTAATTGGAGTAGATAGACTAAACTAATTGGAGTAGATAGACTAAACTTAATTGGAGTAGATAGACTAAACTTAATTGGAATAGATAGACTAAACTAAGTGGAGTAGATAGACTAAACTTAATTGGTATAGATAGACTAAACTAATTGGAGTAGATAGACTAAACTTAATTGGAGTAGATAGACTAAACTATCGCCCGGTTCACACTCCACCCACATCTATTGAACAGGTGAAGAGGCTCATCCCTTGTTCCCCGTTTAGGATGTGGTTTCTGGCTTTCTCTTTTCCAATCTTTTTACTCTTACATAGCCCCCTGCACATCAGTGGCATTACCGCCTTGCTTGGGATGATATGATTAAAAAAAATATTGGTAGTTACTGTAATAGAACACGGATCTTATTTTAAATAAATTTACTCTCGATTCTGCTCATAAATACAGAAGATGTCATTAATATTCCGTTAATAAAAAAAACTGCAGAAAAAAAAAAGAATAAAGAGGTATTTCTGAAAATAATACCATTCTGCTGATTTAAACGTAACTCAATTTATGAAACGCACTTATGTCCGACTGACTAGTTCTTCCGGCGAAACGCTTCGTAGCATCCATATTCTCGGTGCTGTTTATGTGTCCTCCCAGGGGTTTTGGTTGTGCATATATTAGATGGCACAAAGTGATACTCGATGCGTTCTCTCTGTTATCATATGACTTAGAATAATTAAGTCTCATTCATTGTCCAGTGTTAATAATATTTTAATGGCACCATTGCAGTTCAAGACCACTTCTGCTTTGTAAGATTCAATCCTTGGCTACAACTGCATCCTGCTGCCAATGTATTCACCGTAACCGAGGAAGAGGCGGTTTCATTGCGCTATGTCATGGCGGAGGATAATTCAGTTACGGTTTCGAATTCATAGTTGTCCTTCTCTTAGATTGTTACCAACCGTGAATAGAGAGCTTAGTCTATCATACTATTTAACCCATAGCTGGCTAAAGAAGAAATAACCCCATACATTTTCCAAAGTTAAGTGAATGCAGCCAACTCGAATGGAATTCGAACAGTTACGTTGAATGCTTTTAAAATGAATTTACACTTTCGATATTATTGCATTTAAACCATTGACAATCGACGGCGGTAAGCGACTAAGTTACTCTCTATTTTGGTAAAGTAAATCATTACACTACTTCGGTCATACTAACCAATTACTCATAAAAATTCATGACAAATTGCACGCAAGGGTCAAAACGAACGGATGAAAAACTAATCGGGGTCATTTTATTTCAAACAGGATCCGGAACTTATCAGATTAAAGACCTTGCGACATTGATATTTACATTTACTAAAAATAGTTTAGTACTGAACGAAATGAAATGAATCGATGAGAAAATTGTATTGCACCGGTCCACAAAGAACAGGGAGCCAATCTATATGGAAAATCAGTATTGAAAGTTTTGAATTTTACTTGACCCGAAAACCAGTGTATAATACGTAATCATCTCTGCACCTATGCAATCTGATACAAGTGATTTTTCATTATCGGCATAAAATTCTTGCTTTTCAAAGATTCATTATGCCAATCTGTTATGGGCTGAGTTTAGCTCATTTTGAAACAATGCCACAAATATGAGACAATCAGTAACTTTCAAACTGACGACTGTGTTGTAATGATCAATACGACTGGCTCACTATTCATTACGATATGCCCAGGCCCATATATTTTGTACAAAATTGGATCAGTTATGTCTGGCATGAGAGTAAGAAGCGATATTTTCGGAATCTATTTCTAATAACTCGACGGAACTAAAGGAATTAGAGCTATGCTTGGTCAGGTCATCACAATTGATTGTTTAATTCGATTTCTACAGTTTATCAACCATTGCAGATTTTTGTAAAGCTAGAATGTAATAATTTTTTGGCGATAATTATGATCTAGTGATAAAAGCCTAATTAACCTGAGAGCAGAAAATTTGAATTCATGCCTTTCACGAGAATATTTGCTCGTATGTGAATACAACGAACCCAACTGGGGTTGGAACTCAGCTAATCTATTAACTATAACAAGACATTATCCATTATATCACCCGCACATCCAAGCTTACAGCACCTGATATTCCGAAGCAGTCATTCATCTAAGTACTGATCAATTCCGGTGATCGTATGGGAGCCGTTATTTCAAAGTGATATGGCCGTAAACTTCGAGGTCATCAGTCAGAAATCAAGAGAAAACAAAATATATCACTTTTTAAATGCGATGTTTCATCAGAACTTGGATGATAATGACTCTTCACAGTCTTCTTCTTTATTTAATACATGTGTATCCTGTATTTTCATTACAGTTTCTGGAAAAGTAATTAGAGTGTTTTTCTCTTACCGTATGAAAGATTTGAAATCATACCTTTTTTTCCAAGCCCGCCTACCAAGCCTAATGCTATGATAGGTTAACGACAGTGCAGAGCCATAATTGTTATCGGCAAAGAAAGGAAAACTTTATTGAGCTGAGTTCGAATTCCGGTCTGGTTTGTAGTATTTGCTTTCACACAAACTCTGTCAGAAAAGCATTAACCAATATTTTCTCCCTCTATACATTAAATAGCAGGGTAAGCAGTTTTATCTAGCCTTGAATTCGAGCCATTCTAGGAAAAGGAAAACTTTGAATTAAAAACTGTGGAGAAAGCAATACGGAATACTTCCTTAGTATTGATGGTGTTTAACAGATAAAAAGAGGAATCTGTGAAGAGTCAGGATTGACAACGATCTAAAGTGACCTGAATTTAATCAAAAGTAACCATAGGTGCAAACAAGTAGATTCATGCCTTTTCCGCGGTAATTAGTGCAAGCTTAAACGCAAAACTGTTTTAGGCGGGATTCGAACACAATACACCGTGTCTATTTCCTTTGCTCTTCACCGACAGTTCACTCGCACCTGTTCACTCGAACATTTGTTATAAATTTCATTTCAGAATGAAGAAAACATTTTCCGTCTCTTAACATAATCTAAGTTAAGTTAATTTTCGCGTATTACAAAATCAGTCTCTTCTCTCTATAATTTAGTCTCGACTCATATAATTATACAATCCATAATATAACAAGTTGAACACAATGGCGTCAAACGACTGATTGACAATGACATCACACAAATTCTTAAATCGAAAGTTTAAATATATGCACAGCAATTTTTGATGGTGGAGCAGGAATTTAAACTCATCGCTGTGGTTATTTTTGTGTTCATATCATATGAACTCAAACTGCATTGGCAATTATATAAATTTCCGCTCATTACCCACTGACTTATCCGCTAATCAACCATTCTTTTCGTCTATTTATTTATTATGCAATAAAATAACGATGTTGCAATTTCTTTACTTAAATTTGTGAACAAATTTATTGTTCGAGGTCCGTAACGAAAGCAAATAATATTTATTTCTATATAAAACAAAAAATGTGGCACAATGTTAAAAGTGGTAATGGGAAAGACTGGTCTTCATTTGTTTTATCTTAAACATAACTAGCCACAATCACTAACCCAAACAAATTGTACACTATTACTTCACCAAAACACGAAATCTTACCATTCTTACTACAGCCACCATAATACCTCAAATCTCTAAGAAAACGTAACTAGTCTCCATATAGACAATTTGTCTGTGAAAAATCGGAAATAAAAAAACAGCAGTTAAAAATGAAAACATTATTAATATTTACAAAGTGAACGAACGGAAGCTAACGTTTCTTATGGAATTTATCTGGTAAATATACAGTCGTTGTTTTATCCCTTCAAAATCTCAGTCTTCATCCAGTTAGCGACTTACTAAACATAGCTTAGAGGAAGAACAAGGTTGAAAATGAGAAGCACACAGTTATGATTGAGCTCATTATAAGCTTGTTAACCACTGCACCATTCCTAAGCGCCTATCTACATCCAATTACCAAGCCAACTAATGAGATTTGTCACTTCAAAACGTATCCTTAACACTTGAGGGTCTGTATGAAGCACTTTCTAATTCTGCTGCAGAGCAAATGTTATTTATTTTGCATTTGATAAGTAGCTTCATGGACTAAGCTTTTAAGACAGACGTTATATTTCTGTTGCCAACAAAAACATAAGCATTGGATCCTAAATATTTTTGCTCGTCATATTTTATAAATAAACGAATATAGTTTTATGGAAATAAAATTATTTTATCAGCGAGGCCAATTCTTCTGAAAGCTTAGATAGTTGTATATGCAATGTGTAGAAACTTCTATACAAAGAAAAGATACAAACAAGATTAATCCGTGTATGTATGTATACATATTATCTATTGATATGGACGTGTGGTCGAGTGGTTAGAACATACCATTTCAGACCATGATGCCCCGGTTCCAATATCACCATAGCCGATTTGTCAGGAAGGTGAATCTTGATGCTATCGATCAAGAGAAGGCGATCCCAGCGTGTGGCATCTTTAAAAGGTACCTGAAGCCTTGTGAGTGAAATTAAGTAGACGGCCTTCTTTGAAGAGTCGTCGATGGTTGCGTTAGCTCGAAGTTATAAGTCATTGTAGCCGAGAGTTTCAGCGTCCTGGCCTTGTTCTATCTAGTTCCTCTTGTATCATTGTCAAAATAAATTTGTTTATCTATCTATCTATCTATCTATCTATCTATCTATCTATCTATCTATCTATCTATCTATCTATCTCAGCGTGTTCAACCTGTTCATATCTATCTATCTATCTATCTATCTATCTATCTATCTATCTATCTATCTATCTCTCAGCATGTTCAACCTGTTCATATCTATCTATCTATCTATCTATCTATCTATCTATCTATCTATCTATTGAACCTGTGTATTTTATTATATGAGTCATTTTTTTGAAAAGGAAATCGTATCCTCTTCATGGCATAAACACACATGCACATGCGCAAACACACGCGAGCGCGAACACACACACACACACACACACACACACACACACACACACACACACACATATATATATACATGTGTGCGCGCACATATATATATGTGTTTGTGTGGGTGACAGAATGTTGTTTTAAGGTATGCTATAATAGGGTTAAAGTTAAAGTGCTTAATATAAAGATATATAAATATAAAAGCAGTCATAACAGAGATAAGGGTGTATTTGGTGCTAGAACGTAATATTTAGAATTGTGTTCAAGCATATGCATATATATATATATATATATATATATATATATATATATATATATAATGTCGAAACAAAATGTACAATTTTTTAGTAGTTTTTTCATGTTCTAACGCAATAATTAATAATATATACATCCGCAAACAGATTTGTTTCGCTGCATCACAGTTCATCAGTACAGTTAGAAAACCCAGGATTGTAACCTGACCAAATTGGCGTCAGTGGGCGATTTTATCTCTGAGCTATAGGCGCTCGGTAGAAGGAGGGACACTTTTAGCATATGACGTATCATACGCCAGTGGCCAAAGTGCTCTAATTTATTACTGAATGAGCAATGCGTTTATTAATTATGATAATTATAATTAGTAATATATATATATATATATATATATATATATATATATATATATATTATATTATATATTGTGTGTATTTTGGCAGCATTTTTTCATTAATGCAGGTTTCATTGAATAATATAGACAAGTTTTGTCTATTAATTTTGTGTAGGATCCGTTCATACCGTCTGATATACTTGATGGTGATGTCATTGAAAGAAAACAAAAAATCACAGTATTTGTTGAATTTTTTATCGGGTCTAAGCTTTCGGCTCACATAAGCCATTATCAAAGAGTAAATATTAACACACAGTAAACATAGAACATTTAAGCTATTAACAATAAAGATAATTGAATTGAAAATATAAGTCCATCCCTACCGTGGCGGATGGCCGAAGACAGTGACAAAATAGTGGTGTTGTGGTCCCTGGTCTGATTACAGACATTTGAGTACGTTATTGGAAATATCGAAATTGATTGTATTCAAACCAGGTTTAAATTGTTTAATGTAGAGTATTTAGTGTAATATATAATGAACTTAATTCTTTTGTTAGAGTCTGTCGGAGAAATATTAGTATTTATGAGTTTTTTTAGGATGTTTTCATCTAGTTGGTAGTTGGTGTGCATATGGCTACGGTATAAGAGAGTGATATGTTTAGGATTGGTTGGGTTAGTATCATGTGTTGTTTTTTCCATGTTAAGCTTTTTAAGAAAATAATGTATTTGTTCATCAACAATGTAGTTGGGAAAATTATTATTGATGAGTGTCTGTTTTATGTTTTTTAGTTCAACTGTAAAAGATCTGATTTGTAGATGAATTGACTTTTATATATATATTATTACGTTAGAACATGTGCAAACTACTACAAAATTGTACATTTTGTTTCGACATTGAAAGAGCACTATCTCATCAGGTAGTTAACAATGATGCTAATAAAGGTTTTAAGAACAACACCTCCCTTTATATTTTGGATTTATTTTCCGTAAGAGGTAAATAGATTTAAAAAAGGGAAAAGAAAGAGGCTAGAAAATATCAGAAAATATGATAGGAATTTTGAAAAGGAAAGGAAATAGGAAAAGGAAGGATACAGAAGAAATAGAAAATGAAGAAGGAAATAAGTGAGAAAATATAGCGAGGAAAGAGCCAATGAAAACTGTTAAGAGAGAAAAATTTTTAATTTTGGCTTGAAATGAAATGCAGGCAAATACCGACGTCGGTTACAGTATTTGGTCTCAACACTTTTGGCATTAAAAAAAATTGTACTTTTATAAAGAAAATGAAAAAAATGAGGAAAATAAAAGATACATAAGAAGTAGAAAGTGAAGAGGAAAATAAAGAAGAAAAAGTGATCTTAATTTTTTTTAAATATTAAAACTACCTGATGAGACATTGTTCTTTCATTGTCGAAACACAATGTACAGTTATGTAGTAGTTTGTAGTTTCTAACGTAATAATTAATAATAAATATTAATTGCTCTATTTTTATATTGACCATTGTTTCAAATTAATGCTTTGACCGTTGCAATTATTTTCTTCGTTCTTATTCATTTGGATGCATGTATACATATATACTAAAAAATTAACTTTACAAAAATAAAGC